>JACERP010000272.1:0-105473 GCA_014080715.1 Scenedesmus sp. NREL 46B-D3 | reverse complement strand
GTAAGCATAGATATAAGCCCATGGAGCAGCAGCCAGACCACCCTGCTGGGGCTGAGGGCAGTTGCTGCTGACAGGCGTGATTGTGCTGCTACGCCTGCAACATCTGCAGTCACTGGAGGCCTGCAGCTGCGATTCACCTTTCTACGCCACAATATAGTCCATATATGGCGTCACGCAGTTGCTGCAGCATTGCTTGCACGCCAGGGCCAGGCCCGGGACAGCCCATCGCTATGGAGTGCATCCCATCAAATCAGGAGGAAGCAATTAAAGTGAATGTACCGTGTTACATACGATGAAAACATCTGGAAGTGTTAACATGCCGCGTTGGCTCTTAAGCGCCTGACCCGTCGCATCATGTATGCTGCTACATGCGTGACTGGTTTGGTGCAGCAAAGACTTAAAAGCAGCCTTTGGAACATTGTTGCGGCAGTCACGCTCAGGATAGTAACTACTACACCCTGATCAAACCCTTTGCGTACGGCTAACCGTAACTACTTGTGCATGCGGCCAGATTTCGCGCACAGGCTGCGAGGCACAACCAAGTTAGGCTGCAATACGCAATGTGGGCGCCACAAATGTGATGCGAGATTATAACAATCAACGCGCCTGCACTTGCCGTTGGCATGGCTGTTGGCGCATAGAGATGCACCACCACACCATTCAACGCACCAACAGTCAACGCGCTACTAAAGTAGTACCCCAATGCGTCCCATGGCGTACCACAACTGGTCAGAGCCGACATGTTGTCAAGCAGGGGCAACTCAGCACCAGTGCAACGGTAAAATAAAGCTTCAACAATCGTGTACATGTGCATGCAGCCTGCATGTATCGGAGTGCCCCTTCAGCGGTATGAGCCATTCATCCAGTCCTGGGCCAGTTTTTCAGACTGCCAGCCCTCTTATGTGTCCTGTGCAGTGCTGCACCTACTGGTATTGCTGGCTGGCAAACACAGCCAATGCATGAAATGTCCTGCACATGTGCATGTACATGACTTCTAATCACGCAACCAATGAGGGTAAGTGACTCACACACACAGTTTGTATTCTTGTGCCAAGACACATGCTACAGCCTGTGCTGCTGCTCACTGGATGCAAAAGAACGTATTTCCGGGCCCTTGACTCCAGGTGACAATCAGTGTGCTTTGTTCAAATGCAATATGAGCATGCTTGGTGTTAGACTTGGCTCCCACGCACGGCATCATGCCAAACGGTCCAGCCGCTGACTGGATCAAGATCAGCCTTTTGCATGCAACGCTGATGAGCAACTGCAAGCAATTGTAACCGATTGAATCCACCCAACGCCCTGCTGCACTTTGGACACAAACCAGCCAAGTGGCGGCTCACACACTCCACGCCCCAAACATTGCTCGTGCTGCACTGTACACAGGTATTTAGTAAATACAAACAAAACACTGTGCATGCCAACCGAGATGGCAAACAGTCCATATACACACATTGTAACCGGCACTGCTGGTGCATGCTGCTGGGTGAAGGCAACAATTCCTGGTCAATATCAATGAACGATGCACATGCACAAGCTCGTGAACTTCAGTCAACGACCAGCTGCGCGAACTAGGTGAGCAGCTGGGCTGATGTCACCAATCAGTAACATGCAATGCATACCAGTGTACTTACAGCACAGCCACAACGAGCCGCTGTAATGGCGCCTGAACCCTGCCAGAAGGCAATGCATGCCATGTAATAGACATGCACATGACTCAAACACCTCGACTCTCTTACTATCTTTGCATGCAACTCGCTCCCATGCCAAACACCTCCAGATCTGCAGCTCTAGAGCTCCCAAAAGACTTGTCTTGTGCAGTGATGTACAAGTTCAGCACACGTAACAGTCAGTACGTAAACCTTCCCCAGGTTGGCATAGTGAAGCACGCCAAGCCTAACCTGCCCAAACTCGAAAAGCAGCAGACATCTGCTGTACCTTTCTGGCCTAAGCATGTAAGTGTGAACCACCAGCAACAACTGCATTCGCAAACCCAACAGGTGCCCCCTGACTCCTGATGAAGGGCTCCTGCCAGCTGCTGCAGCCCACTCGCCCACATACAACTGAACAGCATTGCACAACCGTGGCATAAGCAGGATGTGCAGCTGCAGATCAAGATGCTACCGTGAGCTGCTGCAGCCCAGGGGCATGCAGCACATCCCAATCAGACCATCGCGCTCAGAGACGTGGTGCACTCAACCACGCTGACAACATCTTGCCAAGATTTAGAGGCTTGGCATGTGGCAGGAACCCACTGCATCATGTTGCAGCAACAACATGATGCAGTGGGTTCCTGCCACATGCCAAGTCTCAAAGTCCTTGGCAAACAACGCACTGGATAGCACACCACACATTACGCTGCATCTCACCACTGCGCTAAGTGAATGCTGCATATGCTGCATCTCACCACTGCACCACTGCCAAGGCACACGTCCCAATACCTCATGGTGCTGCTGCCAGCTGCTGCAGCCCACTCGCCTTTGCATACAGCCCATCCATCACACGCAGAGGCATCACCTTGCCCATCAGCCAGACCACCCACGACATCTTGCCATTCAAGTAGTGCGGCGGTGGGCTGCTGCTGAGTGCCATGTCTACAAAGCCCCTGGCAAACGCTGCTGGCGGCGTGCCATCGCTGATGCCCTCTGTCTTATGCACCCAGTCTCTGATCTGCTGGCTGCCGCCATAGGGCCCCTTTGGGTCAACGTGGTTCATGCCTGACTGGCGCGACTTGCTGTCCAGCTGGGTGGAGATGAAGCCTACAAGCAGCAAGTTGACGCACATGTGATGCTTTGCACAGCAGCAGATGCCAGGTGCAGGAGCACACTTGTGATGCTCTGAACAACAGCAAGTGGGCGAGCATGGGTGGTCGTTGGTGGCAGCCGTGGTTAAAGAACAACAGAGGCATGTTGCTTGCCGCTGACCACAATGTACAGGCAGGACCAGATGATGAATGACATGCCTGCCAATGCGCATGCTGCGTTCGTGTTGTGTGTGAGGGGCGAGCCAAGGTAGTAGGCCACAGTGATTGCAAACATCACCCGGCTTGCAGCAGCTGCCAGCGCTGCTCACCAGGTGCGCAGTACACCACCTTCACCCCGAAGGGCTTCAACTCTGTGCGCATGGCATCAGTGACACTCATCAGTGCGCTTTTGCTGGCGCTGTATGCTGCCCAGAAGGGCTGTGAGGTATAGCTGGCAATGCTGCCAATGTTGATGACAGTGCCTGCAAGCAAACAGAATCACGCACACAGCAGCGCATTCAGCAGTCGCCTGAGACTATGAGATAGGCAGCTCCGGGGCTTTTCATGAGAGCAATGTCTTGAAACTGCCTGGTGCGTTGGTGAGTTCAGCAAGCATAACCACTGCTTAGGCAGCTGCCAGTGCGGCTGCGGCAGGAGTAACGGCTTCAAGCAGAGGTGGCTTTTGCTGTGGAAGCTGTCAACTGACAGGTGTGCTACTCTAGATCCTAGGGCCCCACTCACCTGACCGCCGCTGCATCATTTGTGGGTGACTGCTGCAATCAGCTCCAAGCAGCCAAAGAAATTGGTCGCCATGACCTGCCTGAAGTGATCTGTGCCTGCCTCGACAACTGGCGCCTTGGCTAGCAGGCCAGCGTTGTTCACCAGTATGTCAATGCGATGCTCTGCCGACATGACGGCGTCCTGCAAGCAGCAGTGGTAGGTGTTGGCCCTGCTGTCAAATGGTGCCGGGCAGGCTGGCAGCAACAGCGTTGCACAGCCAGCTAAGCGCCACCGCAGGTCTGAGCTTGTTATCACGAGACATACCAGCGCAATCAGATGATGTGCGGACCAACAGTGGGCGTCACTGTGTCCCATGACGGTAATGGTGCAGCCCACTCCCCAGCTAGTATCAATAGTACTGCACCAGTGAAGCAGTTCTGCTGGCATGCAGCTGACAAAGTGTCAATTTCTTTGCTTTGCTTCCATGCTATTTTACAGTTTGCTGCTGCTTATTAAATCAGCAAGCTCCCCTAGGCTGGCCTGCCAACGTTGGCAGCTGCATGTTGGTCCTTCCTGCTCAGCACCACAGACTGCTCACCACACAAGAAGCAACCTGCTGCTTGTCCGTTACATCAAGAGCAAGCAGCTTGATGCCTAGGGGCTCCAAGTCTGCCATACTCTCGACTTTCCTTGCAGTGGCCCATACGCTACAGCCTCTAGCTGCAAACTCTTCGGCCAGGTGGTGACCAATGCCCCCTGCTGAGCAGCCGGTGATCAACACAACAGACATCTCTGACAGTTTAAAGTTGGTACCACTAGGTGGTATGAAGCAGGAACAAGAGACGCACGTGTGTGATGTGTGGCGTGTAGTACGTGGAATGGTTGTAGTGCAGCAGTGTTGCGTAGCATATTGGACCACATATAACATCAGCTTCCTCAAACAGACTGATGCCTTGATCGTCTACACAAGGTAAGGCGATCCAAACAGTCCTAAAAACGTTACCATGACGGGTGACAACGACGACAGCTGCGCTGAAACGTGACAAAGCATAATTTCGTAGTATTTACAAACATTATCTCCATTATACAACCTCTGCACGCACTCCCTTTCACTTCACTGCCGTCTGCACGTCCCTCCCCATCTTGCATGCAGGCATTGCTGTCATAATCATCAAGCCATTGCTAATTCTTAAACCAGTAAGCAGATATCGTCCTGCATGAAGATATCTCTGGCGTCAGCCAGCGGTGCAGGCAAAACTACAGGCAACAGTGGCAGTTGAACAGCACCCGCATCAGTGTCTCGCCAACCACAAAGCAGTGGCATTAAATGTAGAGTACGAAGAGGGGAAGAAACCAAGGAGGATAGCAAAGGGGGCGGGCCTTTGCAGACGTGGGCCCCGCCCCCTGACAGCTGTGCTTGCTGCTGGCCTGGCAGTCGCCTTGCTGCTGCTGTTGCTTACCGGAGGCAGGATTGGTGCACCCAAGGTGAGGTTGTATGCAAAGCAACGAATGCCTCGGTCTGGTATCGGGAATAGCAGGCATGCACGGTGCCAGGCAGCCTGAATGCATCCTCAACATTGCACTAGCATGCTTTTGTGTGGTGTGCCGGCAGCAAGCTCTGCCTCAAAGTTGTTGTTGCTAGCAGGTGAAGAAACATTCATGTGAAGTATATGATGCCCCAATTTGCTGCGCTGCTGCTGCAGGTTGATCATCAATTTTCCAACACATTGCCGAACGCGCCAGATGGCTGCTCAGCTGCACTGCGCAGTAAGATAGCTTGGGGCGTCGCCACGTCAGCCTACCAGGTGCGCATGGGAAGCCTGCAGTAACAGCTGCAGCAGCAGCAGCAGCGGCAGCAGCAGGAATCAGCAGTGATGCAGTGTGCGCTGGGCTTGGCCTCCTCTGACTTGTCACGCACAGCGCGGCAGGGCTTGCAGGGAAGCAGCAGCAGCTGATGCAGCTGGCTGGCAACTAGCGGCAGCTGCTACTGCCGCCCGCAGCACTTGCCAGCAGGCTTGTCTCAGAGAACCCAGCCGTCTGTTGACACATTTGGAGCCAGCAGCAGCAGCAGCAGCAGTAGCAGCAGCTGGCTCCCTGACGTCTGACCAGCAGCTACTAGACAGACCACAACAGCTGCGTAGCTCATTCCAGTAAATTTGGCAGCTCAGCTGTCTATGGTTCATGCCTGCACATGAGGACAGTGCCAGCAGCGGCTTGGGTGCAGGGGTGGTTGCGCACCTGTGACTTTGCAGGACATCACGTCTCACAACTCAGCCAGCTGCAATAGTAGTGGGGCTACGCGTGCCTGCTGCAACTGCTGCAGCTGATGCAACATCCCTAGTGCTCATCCACAGCGGCAACCATGTGTGGCTGCAGAAGCAGCAGCAGGAGCAGCAGCTATACTGGTTGCAGTCAAAGCAGCAGCTGTGGGCTTCCTGCAGCTCCCCCACCCGCTTTCCCTCAAGCACTGTTTACTCGGTGATCATCTCTTATATTTTCACGTCCCTCACGCACTCACCGGATGAGCCACAGGTTGAGGGGGCGTGGGACGAAGGTGGCCGCTCACCCAGCATATGGGACACCTTCAGTCAGCAGCCGGGACACACGTATGGCAATGCCACGGGCAACGTGGCTGCGGACCACTTCCACCAGTATCAGCAGGACATCAAACTGATGCTGGCGCTGGGAGTGAAGCACTACAGGTGTGCAGGGGATTTTGCAGGGTCCATACCCCGTACTTGTACCATCAGTTGGTGTCATTGGTCGCCATTTGGTACACATGCTTGCAGCAGTGTCAGCATGCAGCAACTGGTGGTAAATTGTTGGTGTTAGTGTGCAGGCAGCTGGCAATGCACCATGTCGGGTGTACTTCAACACGTCACAGCATCAGCTGGCAGGTGCAGTGTGGTTTGTGGACATGTCGGCAGCTCCACCCTTCAACTGCCTGCCACTGCTGCTGCAGGCTGTCGCTGTCATGGTCCCGCATCCTGCCTGCTGGCGGGCGCGGCACCGAGCCCAATGCAGCAGGGCTGCGCTTCTACAGGCACCTGCTGCAGGAGCTGCATGCTGCTGGCATCACCCCTGTGGTGACATTGTACCATATGGACCTGCCGCAGGTGCTGCAGGTGAGCAGTTTGACGCCCGATTAAGGCGGCCAAGTGGTCAGAAATTGTAGCGGCGAGGCAGACATGCCGTTCTGGCTGCATACTGCTGGACCCGTCATGAGCCGTCTGTTGAACTTCAATGCCGCTAGTTACCAGCATCTGTGTGTTTCTACCCGGTGACACAGTGACACAGTTACTGGTGTGAGACATGCGGCATGTGGACACCGTCTTGCGTCCCTGTGGCCGCAACACCCGCAGGATACCTATGGTGGGTTCCTGGACCAGCAGCTGTCAGAGGACTTTGTGTATTATGCAGACATCGTGTTCCAGCAGCTGGGGCCCTACGTGAAGCACTGGCTCACATTCAGCGACCCCATGGCCATCTGCCAGCTGGGTTATGGAGTAGGCGTGTACGCGCCAGGCGTGGAGAAGGGCGCGTCGGGCCACTACAGGTGTGCTGGTCATGGCACCGAGAGTGCACCATTCAGAGAAATCAGGCGGCGGGTATTGCCTGTTATGCTTTGTTGTCTGTCAACGCTGTCTTGTCCACTGCCTTCCGACCATTACTTCATAGGATGCTACACACAGCAAAGTGTTGGCCTAGGCACTTTGCAGCAGCTGTTTCAAAAGGCGCTGTTCAGCGCTGACACATGTTGGGCGTTATATACAAGCCTGGCAGTTGCCCAAATGCTGACTCAAGCCTGATTGTGTGCAGGTGTGGCCACACTTTGCTGCTGGCGCATGCCAAGGCAGTACAGTTGTATCGCTTGAAGTACCAGCAGTCGCAGGAGGGCCGCATCAGCATGGTGATCTCAGCGCACTGGGGGCTGCCACATGACGCAGCCAGCAAATCAGGTGGGGCGGGAGCGCAGCAAAACGGCTCTTGGCCGCCACGCATCCAGTGCGAGTGCAGCCGGGGAAGATGGAAGCAGGCGATGTTGAGTGACCCTGTTTTGCTGTGTGTGTGTGCAGCAGGTCAGGTGCCAATGTGATGCACGGTAGACAAGCACATAATGTATGGATGGGCATACATGATAGCATACATGTGTTTGAACCCGATGCATGAGTTGATACACCCCTGCTGCTGCTGCTGATGCCTCGTGCGCTTTCCTGCTGTCTGCGCAGACAAGAATGCTACGGACACGTACATGCAGTTTCAAGTCGGCTGGATTGCCGATCCTCTGTTTCATGGTGACTACCCAGAGGTATGCAGGCATACTCGTGCATGTGCACACATTGCTGAACGCATGCACGCAGTAGGTGCCTGCGCATGCAACTGCCAGCAAGCTGTGCATGCGGGCACACACACGTGACGAGCACACAGCTGCAGGGCTCTGGGCCAACGTTGAAGGTGCAGCGGCGCGCAACTGCCTGCTGCTGCAGGTGATGCGCCGCAGCCAGCCCAAGCTGCCCAAGTTCAAGGAGGCTGAGAAGCGGCTGCTGGTGGGCAGCGTTGACTTCTTTGCACTCAACTACTACACCAGCCACTTTGTGAAGGCTGCGCCAGCCGGCGCACCCAAGGACCAGGTGCGAGGGCAGCAGCGGGAGGCGCAGCTGGGCCCGTTGATCAACACAGCAGGTGGCTGTGGTTGAATTCCGCGCAGGTGGTCGTGTCGGAGGCATGTGCAGACGACAGCCAGCTAGCCAGCCAGCTTCCAAGCTTCTGCTACAGCCTGCGCTGAGCGTTGTGATGCTTCCGTTTGACGTGCTGCATGCTGGTGTGCGGCCGCTGCCGCCCCTGCTTGCTGCAGCTGTATGAGGAGTCCCTGACAGACCATGAGGGCCGCTACCCCGGCACGCCCAGCGACGTGTTCTGGCAGTTCAGCGCGCCGGATGGCCTGCGGGCAACGCTGAGCTGGATTGGGCGGCGTTACCAGCGGCCCGAGGTGTGCCTGCGTGCTTCTTTTTGACGGCCGCCGCGCATCGCTTCTGCTTGAATCAATTGGTCGTTGTCGACTCCAGTTGTGTCCAGCTTTGTGTGCATGATAAGCTCACCATATGGGCTCAGGCTGGCATCGTGTGCTGTTGCTCCTCCTGCTGCTTGCCCTTGTTGCTGAAGCAGCAGCTACCTTCATGCTTGCACATCGTCGTGGTGAACTGCTTTTGCTTGTGTTGCTGCAGGTGTGGGTGACTGAGAATGGCGTGGCGTCGCCTGGGGAGTCTGCAAAGGACAGGCACAACCTGCTGAGAGACATACACAGGCTGGACTACTACAGGTGGGTGGTGATGGGGCCGGCATTGCCAGCACTGCTGCTGTCAGGACGGCACGATCAGACGTCTGTGCTGACCTGTCGCCTGGGTGTGTGTGGCTCTGTGTTGGTGAGGGTGATCCTTCCTGCACGCGCCTGACATTCCACCCTGCTTGCCCCCTGGCGTGTGTCACCTGTGTATCTGGCTCATGTGTGGTTGGCGCACTTGCTGCCCTTGCATGTGCGTTTGCAGGACGCACCTGGACAGCTTGTGTGCTGCCGTGACCAAGGACAGCACCAACCTGGCTGCCTACTTTGCCTGGAGTTTGCTGGACGCCTTTGAGTTCAGCGACGGCTACAAGGCGCGGTACGGCATTGTCCACGTCGACAGGACCAGCATGCAGCTGCAGCGACACCCCAAGCTGAGCGCGTACTGGCTGTCACACCATTTCTTCAGGTGAGCACTTCCTGAATCAGGCATCAGTGTGGGTGGGTGTGTGGGTGGGTGGGTGGGTGTGGGTGCAGGTGTTTCTAGTGCACCTGGATGCCAGTTGGTTCACGCTTACTGACTTCACATGGCAGCTGTCGTCTGTCTGCAGAGTGTGCAGTGTGCAGAGTTTGTCCTGGAGCTCTTTGTGCACAGCTGAACCAGCCATTTGATGTTTGTCTGACACACTGAACCTGATGTCGTGTCGCCGCACTGTCATGTCGCGTGGTGTGCAGGTACGCGCCAGACAGCATCGCTTGCCTGGAGATACGCAGCTGCAGAGCCTCCAGGAGTACGCTGCTGCCTGTCAGATAGCAGTGGGCCGCGGTTTAGGGCCCATATGCAGCACGGCTCGATCACACAGTGCTGCCATGTGGCCCTAAACCGGCTGGCGTCTCACGGTGCAGCAAATGCAGCTGCGCATCTGCAGTCATCAGCATGGTACCCATTCAAGCCATAGCATCAGCGTCATCGGCCCCGCGCCCCACCTGGGCGGAAAGAGGAGGGAGCACCTGCAGTGTGGCTCTGCTTGCAGTGAGTTGGCTGACGGTGCACTCTGGGGCTCCATGTAGGTGACCGCAGCCGCGGCTGCGCGGTAGTAAGTAGGCGACTCTGTTGGGCTTGAAGATGGGCTGTAGGCGCCTATTGACAAACTCAATCAATGACTAAAGCGTCTGAGCACTCCTTCAAGTTGGTGTTGCAGCACTAGCTGGACTTTGGCCGGGGGCAGCATGTGGTGTTCTGAACATTGCGCATTGTCCTACATTTCAGCAGTAAGAGCGGCTGCTGGTGCAGAAGGCTTTGTTCTCGTGAACTGTTTGGCACCGCCAAGCTTCCAGCAGCCGTTTTCTCACCCTGGGCTGGATCCTGGCAGATCTTGACAGTCTGCTGAGCAGCTCAGTAACTGGTGCCAAAGGCTGGGGCATGTTGATCATGAAACGTCTACTTACTACATGGCACTTACGAGTAAAGCTGTTGCAACCGACCATCATTGGAGAGTGGCTCTTCCTGCCTGTTACAATTGCAAGCCTGGCTCACTGAGGCCTGGCAGGCTGGACGCTGCCTGCCATGCATGGGATGATGCGGCAGTCACAGCGCACTGCGTACTACGCACAGTAGTACTGTAACGCAGGAGCGATCACCTGATGCACGTGAGAGTTGATGCGCAACTGTGGTTGACCACGTTGCAACGCTGCCGCTTGCGCCAGGTAGACAGTCACGCTCAAGTCCGGCCTGGTTACTCATTGGAGTCCAGTGGCACCAGTGCCGGCATGCCTGCGCAGCGCAGAGGGCCTGCAACTTGCATTGAATGCAGGCCCTGTCGTAACTGTACAGTACACATGTGTTAGCAGTCAGCCAGCCAACATCACCAGAATGGTGAACTAGTAACAGGCTTTCAGGGCAAACAGAGCGAAACACAGCACGCCGGCACCCAAGCAGACAGACAAATCCCATGAGCACTGCGACAGCTGATGCTGGTGGACTCCTGTGCGATGTCGGACATCCCACATGAGAGCCGCTCCTAGTATCGATGGTCAATCAGGATAACCGCATGCGCAACAACGCCCTGTTTGCCAGTGCGTAAGATAGTCGGTAGGCGCTGCATGCAAGCTTGCATGCCTCAAAGCCTCATCAAGTTGGCCATGACATTCCTTGGCTAAGGGCAAGCATCACTACAGCTGCACCATTATGTTGCTGCTCAGTGCGTGCAACTGTGATGATGTTTTTATTAGGTGGCGCGGGACAGGGCGCAAACATGAATCTGTTGCAGTTCAAACTGTGTCAGTTGTCAAAGCGGTGTTAGACCTACCTCGAACCCGAAGCAACACCCCAGAGACCACACCACTAGGAACTAAAAGCTGAAAGTGCACAATTCAAGCTACAGTTTAGCAAAGTGCCTGCCGATCGTCAGAAGACGCTTGCGCACCTGAGAACGTGTCCAAGTAAACCTTTTGTCCAGTGCTATTAGCCGATCGCATGCGCTTAAACGCTGTATAATATGATCCTATGGTCTTCGTGCTCCGAGCAACCTCACCATGGACGTAGTGGACAGCATCCGGAGGCAGCTGAACTCAGGCAAAGTGAAGGACAGGAAGGTGTGGCCTGTGCGCCTGCACAACCGCATTTGCAGCTGTGGTGGATGCTCATGTTTTGGATTTGAAATTTGCAATTGTCCTTGGGCCATCCTGCAAACACGCATGCAGGAGGGCCTAAAGCAGCTGGATGTGCAGCTGGACAGTCCACAGTTCTTGCACCAGCTGGATGCAAGCACAGCAAAGCTGTGGCCCCAAGACAGGCTCACATGTAAGTGCACTGAAGGCTGTGATGTGCGGAGCATCAGCTGTACATGTTACAGGTGTAGCTGCAGATTGTGCCGATCAAATTGCTTCGAAGCATACAACAAGCAGTGGTGTACTGCCATCTGAAAGATGTTAACTTGCAGCGCCACCACTGTGCTTGGGTTTCCTTCAGCAATGGCTGCTGCCACTGTTGGTGTGGCGGTGGTGGTGGGGCTGCTGATGTTGCTGTGCTGTTGCTGCTGATCATGTAGTCGGGACATGGCCTGGGCTGCTGGATATGTTTCTCGGCTTCCTGCAGCGCGAGGTGCTGGAGGCAGGCAGGCAGCTGGACGCAACTGGCAACAAGGTGCTGCGCCGCATCTTCACTGAAGCAGACAACCCAGACAGATGCGGTGAGCTGCAGCACCTTGTAGCAGCAGCAGCAGCAGCAGCAGCAGCAGCAGCAACAGCAGCGGCGGTAGTGATGGTGGCAGCAGTGACTGCTCAAGGTTGGGAGGCAACCATGGCAGCAGATGACAGCTTTTTCAACAGCAATGCATGTGGCAGTGAAGCAGACCATGCCTGGACAGATGTGATTTGGCACTGGTTGCAGCAGGCACCCCCAGCAATGTGACGCTTGGCAAGGCCGCTGATAGGAGACCTGACAGCAGCATCCAGATCGCTGCTGTTGGTGCATGTTTATGAGAGCAATAGCAGCAGCAGCAGCAGCTGCTGCTGCTGCTGTTTGAGGCATTGACAGACAACGGAGACCAACCCTCTACCTCCTACCCCCACATGTGGGCCAACTGCAGCAGTTGCTATGGCATCATAGTACACGCGCCTGTTTGTCACAGCCCTGCCACCCCCCCTCCCATACTATATTGTAACCAGCAATGTACCCCTTATGCGCGCTGCACGATTATATTGTGATTCTTCCGTACGCCTCCCACTTGTGTGTGCTTGCTGCTGCTGCAGGCCCCGGGAGCTGCAACCTGCTGAGGCGTGCCGGCGTGGCCTTTGACAAGCTGCACAAGGTGCTGGAGGCGTGTAACCCGCCAGGGGAGGGCTTCGGCACTGCGGCCGGCAGGGAGTTTGTGGCGGTGCTGTCCAAGGTGCTGCTGCCAAATGCGCAGTACTGCCAGCGCAGCACAGTGGGGACGTTCCAGGGTGAGTGCTGTGGTTTTGGTGGTCGGGGTTTGTGTGTTGTCGCAGCCTGGGTGTTTGTGGACGTGCTGTCCGTGGTGCTGCTGCCAAATGCACAGTGCTGCCAGCACAGCACAGTGGGGACCTTCCAGTTTGGGTGCTGTGGCTTTGGGTGGTTGGGGTGTGTGCGGTGTCGCAGTCTGGGAGCCCCCTGTTAATTGGCGTGCTGTCTGTGGTGCTGTTGCCGAAAGTGCGGCACTGCCAGCGCAGCACAGTGGGGACCTTGGTGAGTGCGTGCTGTGGTCGTGCGGTCAGCGCATTGTTGTCAGGCACATGCCGGTGTGCTGTCCACGACCAGTTTTGTAGTACTCCCAGCTCTGTACAGTGGCAACCCTTGCAACAGGACGTCCAGAGCTCCAGCTTGCTCTGTGAAAGGGTGTGTTGGTTGCATTCCTGTGTATCGTGGCACTGTGGCACTGTGTTGCCGCCGCCAAGGAACCGCGCTGCTGGCTTCCGGCAGGCTCACCACACACCTTGTGGACCTGACACTCGCCCCACTGCTTCCAGCATGAGAGAGAGTAGTTGCACGTGGGTCCAGTCGCCATCTCAGACGGCAGGAGCCACCCCAAATGGGCATGGTGTCAGCGCTCATGGCGCTGTTTGCAAACTTTTCCGCAGGCCTGATTGAGGAGGTCATGTGCCGCTTCGAGTCCCTGCAGCAGCGCATAACAGCAGCAGACGAGGAGGCGGCGCGCCGCTCCGCAGCAGCGACGGCAGCGGGCCGCCTTGCAGGACAGGGTGCAGCAGGAGGGGCCTTCGGCCGGGGCAAGGACGCGCTGTCAGCGGAGGCGGAGATGCACGGCATGGCGGGGTTGCTTGCAGGACTGCTGGGCGGCGTGCCGGGGCAGCTGGTGCCGCAGTTTGTGGCCGACACGGCGTGCTTCCTGGTGGAGCAGCTCAAGTGGCTGGGCCAGCAGCGGTGAGTGGGGTGTTGTGGTTGTGTCATCGACGTTCGCTGTGCCGCATGCATTTGATCAGCTGGCAATGTTGCCAGCAAAGATGCTTCCCGTGTGAGCATGAGGACGCAGGGATGCACAGTATTGGATTGATAGCTTGCAGGACTGCTGCGTAGTGCTCCTACGCAATTGTTGCCGCAACTTGTGAAGCAGCCCACGTGGCTGGGGCAGCAGCGGCGACAGGTGGGGGGGCATGTTTGTTGTTTTGCCGCTGGTTCTACAACGATCAGACCGTGGTGTTGTCGAGTGACTGTTGCTGTGATGAGCAGCTGACCCGCTGCTGCCAGTGGCCAAGAGCGAGGTTGGGCAGCTGAAGCGGCGCGATGCGCAGCGCGTCTGTTGCAGCTCTGCTGTTGCAACATGTGCCTGCACTGCGCTTCCTGCAGGCGTTACGGCCGCATCGACGTGCAGCTGTTGGCCAGCTTGAACGGCCTGCTGCTTGCCTACGGCCAGGAGCTGCGGCCCCACATGGCCACGCTGCACCGGCCGCTGCAGCAATATTTGAGGCAGGCATGGCCCGAGCGCAACGTGCGCTTCAAGGTGGGGCGAGTGGGCGAGCAGATGTCCTGCTCATGTGCTTGAGTGCGGGCTCCTATAAGAGGCACAGAGGAGCATGTGTGCGTGTGTGCAAGCCACCAGGTGTGTGCAGGCATGTTCACGCCGGTCCATGTGCAGGGCTTCACCTCCGTGCACCAGCGCCATAAATCCAGCGTACTTGCTGCTGCTGCTGCTGCTGCTGCTGCTGCTGCTGCTGCTGCTGCTGCTGCTGCTGCTGCTGCTGCTGCAGGAGGCCCTGCTGTGCTACTGCCGCCTTGCAGTCACCCTGGGCGGGCTGCAGCCCAAGGCTCAGGCAGAGCTGCTGGCCCTGGTCAACAGGGATGTAGGCGCTGATGGGTTGACATGGTACGCTTGCGCTGGCTAGACTTTATGTTTTGTTTCCGTGCTGCAGCTGTACCACGTTTCAGCAGGCTCAGCTGCTTGGCGCTCTGCACATCATGTGCTTGCTGCCCGCTGCTCAACTGCCCCCTTGGTGGGTCATGCGCCTGCTCCGCCTCGACTTACAGCTCACCTGCTGTGATGCAGCTCTTTGTGCATGGGTGGACAGCGATCGGCTTGCCCCTCTGCTTGCTTACTGCTGTTTGCGGCAGGGACCTGCAAGGAAGCAAGCTGCAGCAGCAGCTGGCAGCACTTGCAGCCACCCTCTACTACCACCAGGCCTTCACAGCAGCAGCCAGCAGCAACACCCAGCACACGTCAAGTTCAACACGCGCAGCAGCAGCAGCAGCAGCAGGGGGAGTGGGCACTGGCAGCCAAGGAAGCTGCGGTGCCGGCGGCTCATCTGGCACTGCTGCTGCTGCTGCTGCTGGCTCAGCTAGAGATGCAGCTGCACCTGGCAGTAAACGGCAGCATGAGGATGCTGTGCATGCAGTGCATGAAGGCCATGCTGCTGCTCCTGCCGCTGCTGCTGCTGGTGGTGGTGGTGGTGGGTTGGATGGCGATGCTCTTGACGATGAGCTGGAGGAGCTGCCCCGCAAACGTAGCAGGGTGCTGCTGCCTGCGGAGCAGCTGCTGCAGCTGGCAGAGCTTCAACCGGAGAGGCGAGTGCCCACGCGTGTGCCCGTTAGCGCGTGCTGTGCATTACCAGAGCTGCGGCATGGGACACAGCTGCTGCAGCTGACGAAGCTGCGGCGCCCGCAGCGCGAGAAAGCGTGCTCATTTGTGACTATATTAAGGCATATTATGGCTTTTTCATTTACTTACTCTCCCCTGCTGAGAGGGCGTCTGCTGCTCAAACGTGCATGCTCAGGATGCACAGCGGCTGTGGGCCAGCAACACTGCAGCTGTGCCACAGTGATGATGGCTATTTTTCCTGCTGCGCCTCGCCTTGCAGATGGTGCCCTGTGCTGGCGCTGCTGCTGCACATGCATGGCCCGTTGCTGCCCCCCGCGTTTGCAGTGGCAGCGCTGCAGCAGCTTGCCAGCGGCATCACCAGGGCAGCACACAGCGTTGCCGCAGCTGCTGCAGCGGCAGCAGCGGGAGTGCCTGCTTACGCTGCTGCTGCCGCTGCTGCTGCTGCTGCTGCTGGTACTGGTGGCCTGCAGGGGCTCTACATGGGCTCGTTCAGCCCTGCTGCTGCTGCTGTTGGTGGACCTGCAGTGCTGGCTGACGATGCAGCACGAGCGACAGGTGGCGGGGCCGCAGCAGGGAAGCCGCAGCAACTGCAGCAGCAGCTGACCTGGCAGCTGAGGTGCTGCAGTGAACTTGCGCTTTGCTGGCCGGCTGAACTGCACCGGCTGGCAGCCGCAGCAGCCGCTGAAGGTGCAGCTGCGGGAGGCAGCAGCGGCGTTTACAGCAGCGGCAGGCGAAGGCAAGTGGGATCCTGGGATGAGGCGGCAGCAGCAGCAGCTGCACCTGCCTGCAGTGCAGCTTGGCAGCAAGTTTGGGATGCGCTGTGCGACCTAGCAGCAGCAGCAGGGCAGCAGCTGCACAGCAGCGTGCGTGCAGGGCTGATAGAAGCTGTAGCGTGGACATTGCACTCGCTGGCAGCGCTGCAGCTGGTGGTCGTGCAGCCGAGCAGGTCTGCTGCGCTGCTGCATCTGATGCCGCTGCTGCTTCGGCAGCAGCAGCAGCAGCAGCAACAGGCGTATGACGCTCCACCACGCTACCACCAGAGTCAGCAGCCGCAGCAGCAGCAACAGCCAGTAAGGCCGCTGTCTGATGCTCAGCTGGCGCTGCTGATTACTCTATGCTCTGGAGAACGGGTGGCCAGCCAGTCAGAGGCGTTGCTGCGGCTGCGGCTGCTGCAAGCCTGCTTGGCTACTGCTGAAGCATGCTGCTGTAACAGCAGCAGCAGATACAGCAGTGTCTCACATCGTCCAAGTGGCGCAGGCGCAACAGCAGCAGCAGCGGCAGCGGCAGCGGCAGCAGCGGCGACGCAAGTGGCCACAGCATCAGGTGCATCAGTTGTCCATGCATCAGCAGCAGCAGCAGCAGTGCCAATTGGTGCTGGCGTGAGCGGTGCTGCTGCTTGCTTACCTGAGCTGCTGCTGCCTGCGATGCTGGCTCTGCTGGAAGCGCCAGGCCTGCCCACCCCTGGCCTCAACGGATGCAGTGCTGCTGCTTCTGCCGCAGCAGGGCTCGCAGGAGCTGGCAGCACTGCTGCTGCAGGGGAGCAGCTGGCACAGGCTGATGTGGGCCAGCTGCGAGAAGGCCTGCAGCTCAGCAGCAGCTGCAGCATCGTGTGGTGCCATGCCAGCAACTGGTGGTGGGCGGATCGGAGGGTGGAAGACCTGTTAGAGGGGCTAGACATGGGGCAGGAGCACCTGCAGCGGCAGCTGGCAGGTTTGCGGCGACAGCAGCTGCTCGCTGCGGCTGCAGCAGGTGACCACGATGCGCCAGGTGCCGGCAGCTGCGGTGCGGCTGCTGCTGCTGCTGTATTGTTTGATGGGTATGGTGGTGCAGCGCCTGAGCAGGCAGAGGGTTCGGGGGGTGCAGGGTTCGGTGGCTCTTTGGCAGCTGCGGTTGAGGGTACAAGCGGGGTAGGGGTGTGGTGGCGGTGCTGGTGCCAGCTGGCGGATGGAGCGGCAGAGGCGCTGACTCAGGCAAGGGATGTGGCGTACCGGCTGTTTCATCTTTGCTGGTTGCAGAGCTGAAACGTGACGATGTTTGGCAGATCAGATTTGTCGCGACGAGTTGTGCAATGAAAAGAGTAGATCTTTGCCTCAGCTGCTGGGCTGTCACTCAGCAAGCGGGGTTGAGCCGGTGTCCGGGCTGATGTGTTGTCGCTTTCAATTCTGCTGATTGCATGCAGGTCATTGCTTCTCTGCTGCCAGCAGAGCAAGACGCTGACATGCAGGACCAGTACCCATGGGGAGATGCAGCAGCAGCAGCAGCAGGCGGCAGCGGCACCTCCGCCACTCAGCCAGTCGACCCCAACCGACAGCTGTCGCACATGCTGCTGGTTGCCGCTGCTGCCGCAAGCCTCCCCTGCATCGCCGCCACCAAGTGCATGCAGCTGCCGCAGCCATTGCAGCAGCAGCAGCAGGGTGGGTGGTGTGGGTTGGCCTTCTCGGGGCTGCCAGGCCTGCATGTGCAGCTGCACAAGCAGCTGCTGCAGCTGCTGCGGCATGCCGGGGATCAAATGCGGGTGAGTCGGCCAACACACCACACCTGCTGCCCGGCGTGTCACACCAGGCTAGGCTGCCTCGTTTGGCTTGCTTGGTCGCATGTAATGCGCTAAACCCGCTGTTGGCATTGGGCGGCATGGAAGTCATCGCCGCTTCTGCTGCTGCGCATGCTTATCTGACGCTGATGCAGCTGTCATGGATCTTTCATGCGTTCATGTGCGTTGCCGCAGGGGCAACTGGCGCAGCTGCCATGCGCGGCAGGCAGCAGCTGGCTGCAGCAGCTGCAGCACCTGGGCGCGGGCCTCGCGCGGCTGCAGCGCATGCTCAGCGCGTCGCAGCAGCCGCCGCCACAGACTGACGTCTTGACAGCATGTGCTCCGGCAGGCGAGGACGGTGCCAGCGGCGCAGGACAGCAGCAGGGGCAGCAGCCGCTGGCTTTGATCAGCAGCAGGGATGTGGCGCTGGCTGTGGCTGCTGGCATCCTGCAGCCTGTGGTGCTGGAGCTGGAAGGGCGGGTGCGGGCTGCAGCTGCTGCTGCTGTGGCGGCACCTGACGACCCGCATTTCAAACGGGTGGGTGTGGTACTGCGGCTGTAAGTGTGCTGGCTGTTTCGTTGCTTGTTTGGATCGCTGCTACTACGCGTTGCGGCATGTGCGCATGTGATAATGGTGTATGTATGCTGTCACCTTGTGTTCGTGTTGTTTGCCTTGACAATGCTTTGCCACACAAGCAGTTTGGTGTTCAGCAGCTGCTCTGTCGATCAGCTGATGGCAGCGCTGCTGAGTGCGCTGTGGGCTGTGTGCTGTGAGCTGTTAGTGCGCTGTGCGCTCCCAGCACGGGCGCTGCTGTCATCACATGCCTTGTCATGTTACGTCAGCTCCCAGTTGTGTGAAGTGGTTGTTGGTTCTGATGGACACCCCTGCACCTAGCAGCTCAGAGTCCTTGTCAGCCCGTGCTTGTGTTGTCCAAAAGTGCCGAGTCGAGGTTTAGGGGCTGTAACGTGCATGTCGCCCCAGTGACCCCTCGTGCATCTGCAGCACAGCTGCTGGACCCGGCTGCCCTGCAACAGCACTGGCAGTGCCTTTTTGTTTGTGGCAGCCCGTCACCTCGCAGCTCGTGCACAGTGGCACCCCAACAGGCACCACCAGCATTGCCTGCACCTTGACGCAGGTTAGAGACCTGGCTTGGATGAAGTGTTGCTCGTCACATCGCGTGTGTGGGGTGTTGCTTGTAATGTGTAGGGTGTAAGGTTGGGGTATCAAGGGCTGCTGTAGTTTTGTGCTGGTGGATCTGCGCCGTGCACACATCCTCTGTACACACATTCCAGGCTGCGTTGGCACCAAGCCTCAGTTATGCCACCCTGCAGCTGGAATGTCTGTCCCCACAATGGCTGGGACTGAACTTGACCCACCGTCAACTGCCCAGAGACGTTGTGTGGCGATCCTATGCGCTGCTGCTTCGTTGCAGAGCCGCCCCTTCAACTCTGCTGGGGACTTCGACCTCGATGATGACTTCCCCACGCCGGCTCCCCAAGCATTCTCACACCCCAGCAGCACAAGCACAGCAGCGGCCTCTTTAAAGCCAGGCTTCAGCGGCTTTGGAGGCACAGCAGCCGCAGGAGGTGGCGGTTTTGGGTTCAGCTCTCAAGCAGCACATGGGATGGGACCGCCAGCAACCAAAGCGTCTGCAGCAGCAGCAGCAGCAACAGCAGGCAGCGTCAGTGCCGCTGGCCCTCCTAATGCCAACCTTGTTACCGGCGGCTTGGCAGGGTTCAATGGCAGGGCGTCCAGAACCCTAGGGTCTAGGGTTCTGGCGCCGGCCCTGGCAGGGTTTGACCCGTCAAACGATGCAGCAGCAGCTGGTGCCTTTTTTGGGCCCAGGGCTCATGGTTTCGCAGTTGGCGGTTTAGGCGAGGGCTTAGCAGGCATAGCTGGGGTTGAGGGTGCAGGGCTCAGGGTCCTGGCAGCGCTGAGCCCTGCCTGTGGGCCAGATGCCGCGCAGGGGCTGCTGCAGCTGTGGCGTACAGTTTCTGGCGCTCCCGGGGGGGCGCCCTCAGAGCAGCTGCTGGAAGCTCTGGTGGAGACGATGTGCGTTGCTGTGTGCTCAGGTGGGAGGCCGCCGCCGTTTGGCCCAGCTGTTGGTTTTCTTCCACCCAGTTTTTTTGTGCTGTGTTCACCTACCTCTGCCTGCCGAGTGCTGGTGTAGAACACAGCACTCGTCGATGAGGCGTGCATTTGGAAGCCATGCGCGTGCCTGAGTGCTGTGGGGCAGGCGCCGTGGCAGAATGTGGAGCTGCAGAAGGTGGGCGTTGAGCGCTGACACACATGACATGACCACCGCTGTTCGCGCAGGTCATAGTGATAATGTCTGCTAGCGTTGCATCAGCTGCTGTGCATTCGTCTTCCCTCTCTCCTCCGCCCAGCACGTCCGTCTTGCAAGGGTGCAGGATCATGCGCTGCGCGGCAGTTTTTGGCCTGCTGCAGCTGGCCAGGCAGGCGCTCAGCTGTTGCCAGGCCGCCACACACTGTTGCCATTGCTATCGATCAACCCCTGCCAACAAAGTAATTCCTACGCGCGATGCCATGATGCAGCCTCGCGTGCGTGCTGCAGGTGGCTCAGCTGCAGCAGGCCCTGGGCCTTCTGCGCGGCAGCCACACACTGCTGCTGCTGCTGCTGCTGTCAATTCCCTTCGACAACCACATGCTTTGCTGCAACGCTGCTGTGTCTGGCACGCACCGCAGGTGGCTGGGCGCAGCTGGGGCAGCTGCTGGGCCTGATGCGGGGCAGCCACACGCTGCTGGCGGCCCAGAAGCCGCCCCTCAGCACGCTGCACCTGCTGCTGCGGCTGCTGCAGGCCGTGGCCGTCTCAGCAGGGCCCGCGGGCGTGCGGCTGGACTGCCTGAGGGATGCATTTGTGGAGGCGGTGTCGCAGGCGTCACTGGGGGGAGTGCTGGACACCCAGCGGCTGGAGGCGGACGACGCTGCCGGCTGCTCCATGCTTGCAGAAGTGGTAGAGGTGGGGGTAGGGGGGGTGCTGGTTGATGCAGTGTTGTTGGCTTCAGGGGTTCAGCCACCCTCGCTGGTGGTGTGGGTTGTCCGCTGCCTCTGCTGCTCAGGCCGGCAACGCTGTGGTACGGCAGAAAATGCGCTGCCCTGCCGCAAATCTTCTGACACCTCTCTGGGGGGCACAGACATGATGGTGATGGGACGCCGCCTGTGGCATGCCTCAAGCACCAGTCTGTCCTCTGCAGCTGCTGCATGCTGGTGCGACTTGCGCTGCATTGGCCGGCTTCACGACGCAGATCTGACCACTGCAGCTGCTGCATGCTGGTGCGACTCGGCACTGCACTGGCTTCCCAATGCACACGTCTGACCACTGCGGCTGCTGCATGCTGGTGCGACTCGCACTGCACCGGCTTCCCAACGCACACGTCTGACCACTGCAGCTGCTGCATGCTGGTGCGACTCGCACTGCACCGGCTTCCCAATGCACACGTCTGACCACTGCGGCTGCTGCGTGCTGGTACGACTTGCACTGCACCGGCTTCACGCCTGCAGGTCTTCAGGGACGTGCACGGCCGCTTGTCCAAGCTGCGCAAGGCCGCAGAGCAGAGCCCGCCACACAACTCCTGCCGGGATCAACGCAGCTGCAGCTGGCCCTCACCACACAGGCGCTGCTGCAGCTGCACCCGCAGCACTCATACGGCAGCCGTGCAGCAGCAGCAGCCAGCAAGCGGCAGGCAGCCAGCAGGTCTGGCGCCAGATGAGGGTGATGCTGTTGCAGAGGAGCTGGAGCAGTACAGGCTGGAGATGCTCTCTCTGCTGTGCAGTGAGTACCATGCGCTGCGAATCAGGGCAGGTCCACTGGCAGCGCAACTCGTTGCAGATGCAGCCAGCTCAGCAGCAGCAGCAGCAGGCGATGGCAATGGCAGCAGTGGCGGGGCCGTAGCTGCAGCAGTGATGGCTGCTATGGCGGATGTGCAGCAGCAGCTGCTGCTGCAGCGCAGCGCACGGCCTGACCAGCAGCAATCAGACCTGCTCCAGCTGGCGCGCTGCCGCCTGACCTGATATCCCCTGAGCAGGAGGAGGCCAAGACAGGTCTGCAGCGGGCACTGAAGAGCCAGCTGCTGTGCTGGGACAGTGCGCTGGTACAGATTGCTGATGTCGCTGCTGCAGCGGGCGCCGCCGCAACGGCAGCAGTGCAGCTTGAGGAGCCGCCGAGTGCACTTGATGCGCTGCTCTTGCAGCTGCTGTGCGGGCACGCTGCATTTGTTCAGCAGCTGCCCGCGGAGCTGCTGCAGACGTACGAGGCCTGCGAAGCAGACTGCAGAGCTTCCCAAATGCGCCTGGCAGCAGCAGCGCTGGATGTGATGTCAGCACGACAGCAGTACAGCGGCAGGTGCGGGTACCTTGCATACCAGGCTCCTGGCTGGATCTGGCAATGGTTCAGCTCTGGGCGCAGCTTTGAGCAGCTGCTGCTGCTGCAGCCGCTGCTGTGCCCGCGGCAGGCAGCCGCCAGCAGCGACGATGAACAGGCTGCTGCCAGCAGAAAGGCAGCTGCGCTGCAGCTGCTGGACCGTTACGGCAGCATCATCATGAGCAGCTTGCTGCAAGCGGATGCGGAGCAGGAGCTGCAGGCTGTCGCGGGTGCTGCGGGGAGCAGCACGGCAGCGCTGGTGGACCGCTGGTGCTGGCAGGTCACGGCGACGCTGTACCCAGCCCTGACGCGGTCGCTGAAGGCTGACGCGGCAGCAGCCAAGGCAAATGAGGTTGCAGAGCGGATGAACCTCAAGAGCAAGGTGAGGGGACAGGACTGGTCAGAGCTGTCGCTCAGCTGATTGACCGCCAACAACGCCATGTACATCGCGTGGGGCTGCGTGGCTGCAGTACGAGCTTGAGGGGCCGCTGCCTGTCCTGACTTCGGTTGGCTGATCACACGCTGAAAGCCTTCCGTCAAGCAAGCTTGCGCAGCGGGTGAACCCGCCTGCCGCGTTCATGAGGAGCGTCACCTGCGCACCACACACACCAACGCCACCTTGCAAATGGCTGAATGTAGCTCACGCGCCGGCTGTTACACATTTCAGCTCAGCGCGGTTGGGTGCTTTGCAGGGACCCCGTGGCTGTGCAGTCCGCATGCGTGAGACCGCAGGCAGTCAGCCGGCGTCCCCTGCCTTACACGTGTATGGCCCGTCTGACGCGGTGTTCACCGGGCCGCACCTGCTACCGACTGTAAGCAGCCAGAGTACGGTCAGCTGGCCGCACCAGGCCCTTGCCTGACCAAATCCATGTGCTGCGGCTGCTCTTCCTGTCACTGTTATCTGACGATGTATTGCAGCTCATCACCCACAGCGGCAAGCGCGCGCTGCTGAACGGGCTGTTCAGCATGGCGCTCCCCTCGACGGTCACGGGCACCACACCCCAGCAGCAGCAGCAGAAGCAGCGGCAGCAGCTGAGGAGGTGCGGGCGCGGCCATCGGCCAGCGTCTGGTGTGCACGCAGCAGCACGCCTGGCAGGCACCCCTGCAGGATCCACGCGCGCTGATGCTTTGGCAATGTAAAGTTTACCATTCCCGTGGTGAATGTACAGCACTGCCAGGCTTGTGGCATACTCGCGGATGGGCTAGCCAGCCAGCCAATCATTTCCTACATCGGTGTGTAGCGCTGTTTTTAGGGAACATCTGGCAACTGTGACATAGTCCTGGGCCGGCGGTGAGCCCTGCCGCGGCTGCTGCTGCTGCTGCTGCTGGTGCTGCTGTTGCAGGTGGTTTGAGCAGGCTGCATCTCGACAGGCCGGCTGCCTGTTCTACCCGCAGCCTCTGGTGGTGGACACGGTCAAGCTCTTTGCAAAGGTGTGGTGCGATCAAGGCGCCGGTGTGCTGCAGGCTGCCTCTGTCCTACAGCCATGGTGTGCACCATGCTGTGTGTTCTCTCCCAGAACAGTACGACGAGGCAGTTTGGCTACAATTCCCCGTTGATGTGTGCCTGGAGGCCGATCCGCATCAGAGGCCTTGCTGCTGCCTTTGATCCTCGTGCCGCTGCGCTGTCTGATGCTGCCGCCATGCAGGGTGTGGCTGCCGGGAAGTTCAGTCCTGAGGAGCAGAAGGGCATGACCGAGATGCAGAAGGCCATGATGACGCCACGCTCGCTGCAGCAGGTGCTGCTCAACATGCACAGGTGAGAGTCCCAGTTTGAGTTTAACAGCCGCCCATCCCATGCTCGCTTGCGTAACTCTGCTTGCACCTACTGCCAGTACTGCACCTGCCGCACAGGAGTGCACACAACGACGCTGTGGTTTGTGCGAGATCTGACTGCACACATCACATCGTGTTTGTTGTTCTTTGGCGATGGCCTCACAGTCTCACACTGATCCACGCTCTCGGTGCTGTTTTGCTGTTTGCTGCTTGCTTGCAGGAACATCACCGCTGCAGCGGACCCCATGCACAAGCTGCAGCGCCTGGGGCAGCTCGAGGCGCTCATGCACCTGCTGCACAGGGACGAAGCAGCGTCGCCAGTGCTTGCACGTTACTTAGTCAGCATGCTGCTGCAGCTGGTTCACGTACCTGCGCTGCAGTCTTACTGCTGCATGCTGCTGCAGATATTCCTGCATGACATACTGTATGCAGCTGCTGGCCCCGATGGTGGGCTGTCATCAGCAGCAAAAGCAGGTAGCAAAGAGTCCAAAGCAGCAGTGAAAGCAGAGCAGGAGCAGCAGCTGCAGCAGCAGCGACTGGCGGTTCGCCTGCTTGAAGAGCTGCTGCCGCCAACGGTAGCTAGTTTGGTGCGATGTGTGGAGCGAGCCGCGGCAGCTAAGCAGCTCCAGCAGCAGCTGCTGCTGTGGAGTGGGCCCGTCACCAGCTTGCAACTACCGTCGCTTGCAGGATACAGCAGCGGTGGTGCAGCCGACAGCGCAGCTGCAGCAGCATCAGCGGTCGATCTACCGACAGGCCTGGCACCTGTCGCGCTGTTGCTGGCGCTGCTCTCAAGGCCACCGCAAGCGCTGCTGCATGTGGTTCAAACATTGGACCTGCTGCCACCGCTGCCGGTGCTGGCAGGGCCGGTTGCGCTGCAGCAGCGGCTGCGGCAGGGCTTGCGGCTGCCGCAGCAGGTTGTGCAGTTTGAGCAGCGGGCCGCTGGCATGGCGCCAAGCAGCAGACAGCGGCTGATACAGGCGATCACTGCGCAACTGCAGTGTGCTGCAGCTGAGCTGTACGTAGACGGTGCGAGTGCTGGTAGCAGTGCTGTTGCTGCAGGCGGCGTCAGCGCTGGCGACATCGTCAGCAGCAGCAAAGGAGCTAGCAGCCCCGACAATCCAGGCACAGGTTCCACAGCAGGAGCAGCAGGAGCCACAGCAGCAGCAGAATCAATGGCAGCAGGCAGCATACAGCGATGCCGGGTAGACCCAGCAGTAGTAGCAGCTGCCTTCAAATTGGCCAAGCTTGGAGCTCAGCTGGGAGACAGGGGCGTCACGGAACTTGCAGGACAACTGTTGGCACTTGCAGGACCAGTTGATCCCCACATCATCACGTTTGACGCAGCAGCTGCTGACGGCGAAAGCAGCAGCAGCAACATTGCCGGCAGCAAGGGGTTGGTCGAGTGCACGGCGTTCCCCATGCGTGCTGTGCTGCAGCATCTTGTGCAGTGCATGTTTGACACGCAGCCTCATGTGGTGGCGGTTGCTCAGGCAACACTGCACAGGCTCCTGGCCACCCCCGAGGCAGCAGCAGAGCTCAGGCGCTTGCAGGAAGACGCATCCAAGACAGCAGGAGCAGCAGGAGCAGCAGCAACTGAACAAAGACACTCCAGCTCCAGCTGCTGCAGCAGCAGTGATGCTAGTGCGGCACTGCTTTGCAGCTACCTGTCAGTCTTTGTTGAGAAGCCTTCTCAGTCAACCTCACAGCTGGAGGTCGACCGTGAAGCAGCAGTGCAGGCGCTTGCAGCAGCAACATCCCCAGCGCTGTGGTCTCCAGTTTGCAAACCCTTCAACAGCTGGCTGTGTGACCTCTGCAGCACGCTGCTGACTGCTGTCAGTGCAACAGAGGCTGCAGAGTCAAACAGCAGGCTGCTGCAGCTGTTGGCGGATGCAGCCGCGCTGCAGCCAAGCCTATCTGAGCTGCTGCTGCCTCATGCCCTGCTGGCGTTATGTACGTCAGACAGCAGCGGCGCAGATCTGCCGGGGA
Source organism: Scenedesmus sp. NREL 46B-D3 (assembly GCA_014080715.1). Classification (NCBI taxonomy): domain Eukaryota; kingdom Viridiplantae; phylum Chlorophyta; class Chlorophyceae; order Sphaeropleales; family Scenedesmaceae; genus Scenedesmus; species Scenedesmus sp. NREL 46B-D3. The sequence continues at coordinate 79,489 of JACERP010000272.1, read as the reverse complement.
TCGGCAGTCTCGGCCTGTCGGCGCGGTTGGGAGCTGCCATCACAGAAGGGCTGCAGCTCGACTGCAGCAGCAGCAGCAGGAGCTTATCACCGCTCCCTGGCGGCAGTACCTTTGGTGGCGGCAACGACAACAGCAGCAGCAGCAGTGGCAGCTGCGACAGCGGTGGCGGTTACACTGGTGCTGATGTGGATGTGCGGTGTTTGAGCGTGCTACTGGGCTGCCTGGATCATGCAAGGATGGTGCACCGTATGGCGATGCTGGCGCCCCCAGGGGCCTCTCAACCGCCGCCCGCTGCAGCCTGGCAGCGGTGCTACTGCGTGCACATCAGCTACCTGGCGGTGGCTGCCGCTGCAATGTCCTGCAAGGCCTACTTCACTGCGCTGTTGTACATTGAGCACTGGTGTGAGGAGCAGTACGGAAAGCTCACCCTCAACCCAGCAGCAGCGGATGCAGAGGCAGCAGGCCGGGTGCAGCTGCAGCACCTGCAGCAGCTGCAGCAGCTTGCAGGATTAGGCGGTGCACCAGCGGTGCAGCAGCACCATCTGGTTGGCGGTGCAACTGCAGGACAGCAGCAGGAGCAGCTGCTGGAGGCGATGCTGCTGGATCTATACAGCAATGTGAATGAGCCAGACGGGATATATGCAGTAGCCGCGGCTTACAGCAGCCCTGCGAGCCAGTTGCACCTGCTGCAGCATGAGCAGCTATGGGCTGGTGTGCTGGGGGCGGAGGATGCTCTGCTGCAGGCATCTGCGGTGCAGTCGCAGCAGCTCCAGCGGCTGGGACACGGCAACATAGGTAAGGGCAATTATGCTTTATGTCGCATGTGTGTGTTGCGTGTTTTGTGTGTACTATTCAAACACTCAAAACATCAGGTCTTGCCAGTCGTGTACGTCAGTGATATGATCTTGAATTCTTTGGTAATTTGGGGTAGCATGTCCTGAACTGAACTGTCAGGGAGATTTGATGTGGACAACATCTCAAGGCATGTTGCTCCCCTCCGCATAGCTTTCGGATCTGTTAAATGTCAAGCGTGCTGCTGTCCTGCAGGTATCCTCATGGCTCTGCAGCACTTGGGCTGCCAGGCAACAGCACAGCAGTGCTTAACAGCAGCAGCAGCAGCAGCAGGAGGAGCAGCGGTCATGCAACCCAGCGGGGTTGTTGGCTCATGCGCACAGCAGCAGCAAAGGCAGCAGCAGCTGCTGGACATGCAGTGTGAGCTCGCTTGGCGTCTGTCAGACTGGGGCGTAGCCGACTGTCTTGCAGCGGATGCTGCTGCAGCAGCTGGTAGTGGTGATGGTGGGGGTATTAATGGCCTGGCAGCTCCGGCAGCAGCAGCAGCTAAAGCAACCGATGCATATGCTCAGCCAAGCTTCAATGCTGCAGTGCTGTCAGCACTCCAAGCACTGCAGCACAAAGACCTGGAAGGGTTTACAGCCAGCGTGTCCGGAGCCAGGCACGAGTGTGTCTTGCAGCTGGCACGCAGCAGCACACAGAGCGCAGCAGCAGTGAACCCGCTGCTTGTGCAGCTGCGCATGCTGCACATGCTGCAGCAGGGGCTCGGGTGGGCTAGAAAGGAAGCCGCTAGGCAACGCAACACACCAGCAGCAGCGGGCGGAGCAAGGTCCGGCAGCGGAGGTGTGGGCTTGGAGCCGATCGCAGCAGTGCCAGCAGAAGCGGATGCAGAGCAGCTGCTGCGGCACGTGCTGGGCGCCGACTTCCTGCCAGGCGGCGGCTCGGCAGTGGCTGAGCACCTGCGCACTGCGCGGTTCCAGCTGGCCGACCAGCTGCTGTCGCTCCAGGCTGCCGTGGCAAAGGTCCTGAGGAGGCCCGACGCGCTGGCGCTCACGCTGCAGGCGCAGGCGCGCACGGCGCGGCGGGCGGGGCAGGCCAACCACGCGCTCGCTGCACTCAGCCAACTGCAGCAGCTGCTGCAGCAGGCCTGCGCAGCAGCCGCCGGCGGCGCAGGCTGGCCGATGCAGCTGGCGGTCGGCGGTGGCGGCGGGGACGGCGCGGCGGGTCAGGTGCGGCAGCGGCAGCGGCAGCATCTGCGCGGTTGGCTGCAGGAGCTGGTCGCAGCGGATGCTCCCTGGCTGCTGGAGAGTGTGCAGCTGAAATGGCAGCAGGGGCAGCAGCTGCCAGCCTTCAGGGAGCTCCAGGCGCTCGTGGGAGCTCTGCAAACCCAGCAGCAGCAGCAGCAGCAGCAGCAGCAGGGCCAGCAAGCTGGCAGCCACGCTCAACAGCTGCCAGTTGCGCTGATGCGTGCCCAGGCGCTTGCAGGACAGTGGATGGCGGCCGGGCAGTTCAGCAGCAGCCGCGAGAGCGCACTGAGCGCCTTCAAGTCAGCGGCAGCGATCGCCCAGCTGCAGCAGCAGGATGCAGCAGCAGGGGCACCGCACGCTCCGGTTGGGCTGTCGCGCCTGCACTGCCGCGTCTACTTCCAGCTGGCGTCGTACGCGGACCAGCGCTTCAAGGAGATCGAGGCTCAGATGGCCTCCCCGGAGTGGCAGAAGCAGAAGCAGGTCCTGGAGTACAAGGATGGCCTCTGGAGGGCCATCCTGCAGCGCGCGGCGGAGCTGCGGCGGCTGCCGCCGGCCAAGCAGGGCTCGCAGGCGGTGCAGGCGGAGATCCGGCAGCTCAACAAGAATGCGGGCATGCAGCGGCAGGTGATCAACGACCGGGAGATTGTGCAGCAGGTGGAGGCGAACCGGGCGGCGTGCCTGCGCACCGCGCTGGGCAGCTACAGGCTGTGCATCGCAACCGGCAACACACACGACCTGCAGGTAACGAGCACAGACAGACGAGGCAAGCAGTGGGTACTGGCCGAGCGGGGCAGTTGACTTGTTTCACCTGCTTCAATGCGCGTGCTCCTGCACATGGCTGTGGTGCATGCTGCCAACCGCTGCAGCACACACACATGGCTGATCTGCAGCTCGCACAATGCTGCCGGGTGCTCTTCTTGCACTTCCCCTTGTTCTTCCTGCATTGACTAATTGCAAAAGATATGCAAGTCATGCGTGCTGGTCCCGCCTCCGCCTGCGCTGCTGTGCCTAGGTCGTGTACCGCCTGTGTGGGCTGTGGTTCAAGCTGAGCATCGACCCGAGCGTCAACGGTGCACTGGGTGATGTGTTTGCCAGCACACCCAGCGCCAAGTTTGTGCCGCTGGTCTACCAGATGGCGTCACGCCTTGACAGCACCGAGGGGTCCTTCCAGGTGAGCTGTTGCACACTCCTTTGAAAGTGACGTGGTAACAACTGGCTACGTAACTGGCCGCAGAACAACAGCGTCTCAACACGTTGATGTCCATGCTTGTTATGGCCTGCTGTTGCACCAGCTAGTACACACTTGTGCTTGTGCGAAGGTCACACCAAGGCATGTGCTGGTGTGTGTGAGAGGCATGTTGGTACGACCAGCTGCTGACAACCTCCCCAACTCCTGCACGGCTGCTGCGCTGCTGCTGCAGGCTGTGCTGAAGACGGCTCTGAGCAGGCTCATGCGCGAGCACCCCTACCACACACTCTACTCCCTGATCGCGCTCAGGAACGGCGACGTGGATGGAGACAGCCAGGTGAAGGGCTCACCTGGCCGCTGCAGGGAGCTGCGCCTGCTCCACACCGCGCCTTGCGTTTGCAGCGCTGCGCTTGCTTGCTGCTGCTGCTGTCATTGCTGCCAGGGCATGCGCAGCAACCACCATGGCGGTCTGTTGGTGTTGCCACCTGTAGCACCGCTGTTGGCTCAGCGCACAACAAATCGACCGACCGTTTCAACTTGCCGCTGCATCTGCTGCGGCTGCTGCGTGGAGGCTGATAAGTGTGAGGTTGCTGCTGCTGCTTCCAGCACCACACTCGAGTATATTAACGGACTGTTGCTTTCACACCGGGCTGCTGCTGCTGCTGCAGGTGAAGACTGACCAGGGTGAGGTCGCTGCTGCTGTTGGCACCACAAGTACTATGCATGCCACTCTGGTATGCTGCCTCACTAGCTGTGCTGCTGCGGTGGCTGTTTTGTGCTGCTGCTGCCTGTACACGTGCAGGTGAAAAGCGACCAAGGCAAGGTTGCTGCTGCTGCTGGGCTGCTGGAAGAGCTGCGCAGCAGAGGGTCGCCAGACTTCCAGCAGACCATAGACGACATGGTTACGCAGGTAAAGCAACAGCGAGTAGCAGCATCGTTGCCCCAGCCTTTCAAGGTAATTGCAAATGAAAGTACCAGCTGCAATGGTGAGCCTGACTCTCCATTGGCAGCTCCGTCATGGTGTTGCTTGGCGCATCGATGGAGCTACGTCCATGGAGCCACTGCCATCAGCCTGGGAGTATGTCCGACGCATGGCTGCTCCTTCATGTGATGCGGTCCTGTTTGCAGCTGGAGGTGTTCCAGTGGATGAACCCTGGCCAAACCCGCCAGCCTTGCTCCAATCCCCTACTTGTCTTGTGCATTGACAACTGACAGGTGCGTGCGCGGTTCCTGGCCGCAGGTGCAGGTGTTCATAGAGATGAACTCCGTGGTAAAGCTGCCCCGCAACGCGCAGGGCCGCGTCACGCAGAAGACGGTGGCACTGCCAGGCAGCGTGAGGCGGCGGCTGCTGAACGTGAGGAGCGCGCCACCCATCTGCATGAACCTGCCGCTGGACCCCAGCTGCCAGTACAAGGTGCGGCCGGATTGCGTGTTGGCGGTCAGCACTGCTTTTTTGAGGAGTAGGAATGGGAAAGGGGATAAGAGTAGGAAAAGGATATCGCATGCCAGCTGCCAGTACAAGGTGCGGCCAGGTTGCATGTTGGCAGTCAGCACTGCTTTGTTTGGTGACGCGTCTTCCATATGGCCCATGCATGGCTTGGTGTGTGGGCCATGCATCTGCACGACCCCGCCCCTTAGACCCCAGCTGCCAGGACCAGGTGGGAGTAATCCGCTAGCAACAGCTGCCAAACCCTCACCCATATCAACTTCTGAGCCGAGACAAACCGCTGAGTGGCATCAACATAGCTACCGCCGTGCTCACCACCAAGTATCACAACACTGCACAGAAGCGGCTCACCAGGGCCGGCCCTACCCCTGCTGCTTCCCCTTTGGCTCTGCCACCAGCCGGCTGCAGGGTTTGCAGCACATCCAGAGCTCGTCACCTGGGGTGACAGGCGTGCCTGACACCGCTGCTGCTGCTGCTGCTGCTGCTGCTGCTGCTGCTGCTGGTGCTGCCGCTGCCGCTGCCCCTGCTGCCATGCTGCAGGATGTGCCGTATGTGGCGGAGGTTGACAGCTTGATAGACCTGCCGGGCGGCATCAACGTGCCCATGGTGGTGCGCACCACCGACTCGAATGGCGCCCCACACAAGCAGCTCGTCAAGAGCGGCAACGACGACCTGCGGCAGGACGCGGTCATGCAGCAGTTCTTCGGCCTGATCAACGACCTGCTCAGCAGCAGCCCCGAGAGCCAGCAGCGGCAGCTCAGCCTGCGCACTTACAGGTGGGCCTGGTTGGGATGATGTGTGGTCATGCTGGTAAGCAGCACGTAGCTGGTGTGTAGCACTGGATTTGTTACCTTGCGGGAAGAGACGCCCACATCGCCTGCAAACGCTTTAATGCAGCGCTGCAGCATACTTTCCTTCTTCCTCCTCATACTTCCAGCCGCTGACTCATGGCATCCATAACCTTCCTGCTATAACCGTTACGCTGACACAACATAACATCATATCAGCTGTGTCCAGAAGCGCAGTGCATCAGGCTGACTCTTAGTACAGCAGGCATACACACAGAAGCGCTGAACTATTCCATCCCGAACTCACAACTCACGGCTGTAGTAGTTCATACACTTAAGCGCTGTGTGTAGCCTAGCCCTTCACCCCCTCCCAAAAGAGAAGACTGAAGCTCAAGCAAGCCATCACAAGCAACACCACACCAACACAATCAACAGCGACACAATAATTCAGGCAACCACCAAAACTCCAGCCACTGAGCACCACTGAGAAACACAGACTAAACACCCAACAATGTGCTGTGGCGAGTGTGCTGACTATAGGCAGGCGCAGGAACTGGGCATGTGTTACTGCAGGATAGAACAACCCTAGAGCAGAGCACAGCAACAGCACATTACTGCAAATCACACACTACAGGTGCATCAACTCGGCGGGCCAGTGCACCAGGGTGCTTGGGTGTCGATGCAGCTGACTCCGGCTGCAGCTCGCCGCAAGTGGCAAGGGTGGTGTCCGCCCGGCTGCAACCGTGCAGCAGTGTTTCAGGCCTTCGGCCAATGATTTGCTCAGCAGCAGCAGCAGCAGCTTAGCCTGCGCACCCACAGGTGGATCAGATCATTTGGCGTACCACGTCACTTAGCAGCAGCTGGAGCCCCTCAGGGCAGCCCTGCCCAGCAGCCGGCGTGAAGTCAACCAGCTCAGCCTGCCCACTTACAGGCAGGCTGGGGCTGTGACAGGGCTGTAGTTGCGACAATGGTCGTCTGGCTGCATGTTTGCTGTGATGAAGGAGGCCAGCGCGCTTGTCTAGTGCTGAGTTGCCGCAGGGTGGTGCCGTGCAACACGACGGGTTGGCGTGGTGCAGTACATGTCGCTGCTTCCCTGGCACTTGGAATCGCTGTTGCTGCTGCTGCTGCTGCTGCTATTGCTGCCGCTGCTGATGCTGATGCTGATGCTGCAGGGTGGTGCCGTGCAGCTCAACAACTGGTGTGGTGCAGTGCGTATTGCTGCGTCCCCTGGCACTGCAATTCACTGCTGCTGCTGCTGCTGCTGGCGCTGCTGCAGGGTGGTGCCGTGCAGCCCCAAGGTTGGCGTGGTGCAGTGGGTGGAGCGCACGCAGCCCGTGGGCGACTACCTGTCCGAGGGGGCCATGAAGGAGGGAGGCGCTTGCGCACGGTGAGCAGCTGCAAGCCGCCAGGCTGCTGCCACGCCCTGCGTGCCATGCTGTTCTGCCTGCGATGGCCTGCGTTGCATGTCATCTGTTGTGTCTACTACAGCCTCCATGGCACGCTGCAGACGAGCCTGCAGCTGCTGCGTCAGTTGTTACAGACAGTGCCTGCCCTGTCCTACTGCCACCGCTGCCGCCCCTGCTGCTTGCTGGCACCACGCGCATCGGCAGCATGAGATGAGGACTGCATGCCACCAGCATGCACAAACTTCAACGCCTGGTGTTACGGCACTCCTCTGCCTCCTGCTGCCCCCCCCCCTAAACATCCGCTGCTGCTGCTGCTGCTGCAGGTACCGCAAGGCCGGCAACATGACGTGGCTGGAGTGCCACCAGCGCATGCACTCCTCACAGCCAGAGCAGCTCAAGGACAACCTGCTGTACGTGAGTCGGCCGGCCGCCAGCGCTGCCTTCAAACCTCTCCAAAGCCTGCTGGTGTGCTGTGCTGCCTCAGGACTGCAGGCAGCTGCGCCATGGGACCGGTGCATCTCCGCATCATCTGCGCACTGCATGCGCCTGCACACATACATGGCTGCGTGTGTGTGCGTGCGTGCGTGCGTGCGCGTGCGCGTGTTGATCGATTGAAGGCTGCGATTGACTGCATCCTTTTGAATTGCAGTGCATGGCGCACTTCCCGCCCGTTTTCCACAACTTCTTCCTGGAGCGCTTCCCGCAGCCGGCCGCCTGGTTTGCGGCACGCACAGCATACACGCGCAGCACGGCCGTCAACAGCATGGCCGGCGCCGTGATTGGGCTCGGAGACCGCCACCTGAACAACGTGCTGGTGGACCTAGCTACCGCCGAGGTGAGCCGCGCTTGCCGCTTTACTTGTCTGATATGTGTTGGTCTGTCACTATGTTACTTGATTGTTATTTGATGTCCTGTTGATAGGTCCTGTGAAGCAGCTGCTGGATGCCTACGAGCTGTTGATGATGCCTGTCTTGGGCACCATCGGCGTCGGCCTGCTGCTGTCTGAAGGGCATGTGCTGGTACTGCTGGCAGAGATGCCCTGCGCTTATTCCTGCTTTCTGCATTTACCCTGCTCTGTTCGTTGGTCTGTCCTTTCGCTCAATGCTGGTTCATTGCCAGATTTGTGCGAGTGCTGCATGGCGGCTGTTTTTTGTACGCAGGTGCTGCACATAGACCTGGGCATTGCCTTCGAGCAAGGCATGTTTTTGTCCACACCCGAGCGCGTGCCGTTCCGGCTGACAGCCAACGTTGTGGACGGCATGGGGGCGGCGGGGCTGGAGGGCACCTTCAGGCGCTGCTGCGAAACAACGCTGCAGGTGGGCTGCATGGTGCTGTCGTGTGCTGAAGACTGCATCTTGGGATGGCCGAGCCTGAGCCTTAATGGACTGACACAACAATCCAGCGCGTTTCATGCTGCTTACGCAAAAGCGCTGGCAGTTTGCCCAAACTTGCAGCAAACGTTGCTGTGTTGGGCTGCTGCTTTGGCCTCATTGCGATCGTGCTTGCAGGCACTGCGCAGCCACAAGGAGGCGCTGCTGACAGTGGTGGAGGTTGTGCTGCACGATCCCATGTACAAGTGGCAGATGACGCCTGTGAAAGCACAGCGGCGGCAACAGGACCCGCTAGCAGCAGATGGCGGCGGCGCTGGTGCTGCGGCGCCCGCAGGAACGGCAGGCGGCGCTGCTGCTTCGGGCGGTGGTGCCAGCAGTGCAGGTGGTCCTGCAGGAAGCGGTGCAGCAGCGATAGGCAATGCTGATGCAGAGAGGGCAGTGCTGAGGGTCAAGCAGAAGTTGGAGGGGCAGGACGTGGAGGGTGGTGTCGCGATGAGTGTTGCTGCGCAGGTCGGCAAGTGGCTGCAGGATGCTCAGGACCCTGACAGGCTGTGCCGCATGTTTGTGGGGTGGGCTGCCTGGCAGTGAACGCTGACAGCAGTGCACACCAGGACTGGTGCTGCTTTGGAGGCGGGTTGAATCTGTACACTTCGTGCTTCTGGTCTCTCATTCTCTGGCAGCGGCTAGTTGATGACGACTGGATGGGCACTGAACAGCATGTACAAGGGATGCACGGCAGTTGGTAGTGTCGCACTTGGCGGCGCTGACATGGCCTGCAAAGCTTGCAAGTGGTCAATGCTACTAGGCAGATACCATGTGTCATATGGACTTCACGCAAGAATATTTCACACTGTGAGGAAAATGGTTTGAACTGAACACACTCTATCACGGTGGTCAAGGAGTGACAATTCTATTCTCATAATTTAGGGTGTAGGTCATGGTGCAGCACCAACATGTGCAAACTGTCATCTCAGTGCATGAAGCTTTACATTTCCAATCATGTTGATGGTCGCCTGGTGTGGAAGCAAACGAACTGGGCGCACGTTGTTGACTCCGCAAAGATGGCTGAATTGCTTGCAGACCTTCGTACGCTGATCCCTAGGGAAATCGTTGATGGATTCAGTGCTTTGGAAGAGTTTTGGAAATTATTGCCGTTTGCGTACGTGTTCGCCGGGCACTGCCTGTTCTGCTCCCTGCCAGCCAAAGAGTTCAGGGACCGCTGCTTTGTGCACTACGTGGTACGTGCACAGGACAAATCACCAAGCAGCACGGCTGCATTTGAATCATCTGGCTGACAACACTCTGCGCGGTGTGACCTGGACAGCTGACATTCTTGTGGGGCAATGGAGGTGGCGTGGTCTCAGCGCTGCTGCTCATGGTAAGAGATAAGGCAGCATGCGCATCTGGCAGGTGTAGCTAAAGCCAGTGTTTGTGCAGCTGTCTATGAACCAAGCATTGCAGCAATCGGCAATCATAGCAACTGATTGAGCAGTGCACTGTATGCAGGCACCGCAGCATGCGACGTTGTCATTTTTCACGTCCAACGAGGTGCTGGGCATCTGGACTGTTTGTTGGTAAGTGCAGCTAGTGGTGGCAGCAGCAGGAGCAGCAGTATATCAGTTTTCAGCATGCGCCAGGCAGTGCAGCAACAGGCATACTCTTGTTGCCACAGTGTACTGCCCAGTTGGCGCAGTACATGCTGACCTGTCATCCTGCACTTAAGCACGCACATACCAGCAGTACAACATCCCTGCAAAGCCCTGCATGCTAAGCTTGCTGATGAGATGCAGCTGACATCCTTGCATCAGTTTGTAGCCTGGCACATTCTCATAGGCATTGCAATCTGCCGCATGTTGTGTATGTCATGATGACAGGTTGTGTATCTTTTCAGGCAGCTGACTGCTTGCGGTGCTTGTGTCACTGCTGTCAGGTGGCTGGTCAACTACTGCCCTGGCGGGGTGGTGTACAAAGTGCTGGACGCATGGTACATCAAGGTGACAGCAGCAACACCTTGCTGTCAAGAAGTCTGGTGACCACTGCAACAAAGGTTATGGTTGCAGCAGCACCGCCGTACACATACACCATCCAAGCCAAACACAGCACACCCTGAGGATATGCACTATGCCACATTCCACTGAAGCAGGTGTTGAAGGATAGTTGCAAAGAGATATGGAGTTACACGTAGGCCGTTCGCCATCTCAGATGGCAGGCACAATGCAAAGCAACAGCAACAGCACAAGACGTGCTACCTTGCCTGCCTGGCAAAGTTACCATGCTGCTGCTGCTGCCGCTGCTGTGGAATCGCAGATGTTTGCCGCAGCCTGCACAGCGCTGATGAGGGCACTGCTCATTGTGTCACGGGTGAGGCACGCCGCACGCCCAGCAGGCAGCCGCAGCAGGCAGCTTGCAATGCAGCTTGCTGGACGGGCTTGATGCGATCCAGTATTCACTGACGGCAGACGAGATTTCCAACGATCGTTCAGCAGTGATAGCCAGTCAGAGTCAGCACACACCCGACAGAAGCTTGCTGGACTGCATGTGGCAGCCGCTGCCACAGCAGGGCTACATCAGCACGGGCGGTTGTCTGCGTTGATCTGAGAAGAGGAGGCAAGCAGATAGCCTGCTGCCCTCATGCAGTGTTTTTTTGCTGCTACACTGAGTGGGATGCACGGGCATCTGTGCTGCATGGAGCGCAACGCCGGCTCCTGCATGCTCAACCCTGTTGTGTGCAAGCGGTTGTCCTGCAAGCCGTGCTGCTGTGCAGCTCAGCCTGCCCAGGGCTGACATGAGTGGATGTGCATTAGTTCGACCACACCACATTTGCCATGTACTTATACTTTGTCACCATGCTGCGTGCAGGTTGACCTGGCGGTGAGACTGTACCCAGGCATCGTGGCAGCACCGCTGCTGCTCGGCACCCTGGCAGGCTGCGGCGGCCGCCTCATCGCAGACGCCTTGCTGCACCACTGGGGAGCACTGCACGGCCATGCTGAGCTGTCATCGCCTGGCTTTGTCAGCAGGTCTGCTGCCATGGCGGCCACCTGCTACTACCTGCTGGCGTATGTGCTGCAGCTGCTGCCGGCATCAGCTGCTGCCGGCTTTGTGGTGACCTGGCTGGTGAGGGGTCTGTCTTTGATGATGAATAAATAGCTCAATGCTGCTTGCGGGATTATTATGGGCTCCATCACGCTTGTTGGACTGTGAATGAGGCACTACCATTGGTTCCGGATCTCAACATATCAAGAGTGATGGCACATGGAGCTTTGCGACCACCTTGTGGGGCTTCGGTTGCTGTTGTTCTTGTGATACGGTACATGGAACAGCTGCACACTGCTGCTACTCAAACGCGCGCTGGTACGCTGGCTATTGATTGCAACACTTGCATGCTGCTTGCTGCCGCAGGTGCTGCACACATTCGTGAAGGAGTGCAGCGGGCATGCGCTGGACTTCACAGCACCAGTGGCCAAGCTGCTGCACACGCTCACGTGAGCCACCAGCACACGCAGCTGAGAGCCCTTTGCTGAGTGCACCCTGGGTGCCCACAGCTGCTGGCTGCTGTCGTGTGGCTCTGGCTGTGTGCAGCTGCAGAGCAGCAACTGTGCTGGTGCTCTCTGTTGTCCAAGACACACACGTGCACGAAATCACTTGCCCAGCACACAGCACTTGCAGTATGACATGCATGCATTGCATGCCTGCGAGTCAATGTGTTGCTGCGTGAGGCGGCTCAGGTGTGCAGCTGCACTTGCTGCTGTGCCTCTGCAGGCTTGTGCCCCACCCGCCACCGCAGCCGGAGCTAGCACCTGCGGGCATGATGCGGCGCAGCGGCAGCTTTGAGTTCCCCAATGCAGCAGCTGCACAGGCTGCCGGCGTGTCCAGCCCCGTAGCCATCGGCAGGCCAGTCCAGGGCGCCACCACGCCAGCGAAAACCCCTGCAACCGCCAGCAAGAAGAAGGCGTCGGCAGCCAAGGGCAGCCTTGCAGGAAATGGCACACCTGCAAGCAAGGCAAGCCCTGCCAAGGCAGCAGCAGCGACAGCAGACGAGCCACTTGCATCCCCGGCACGACCTGCCGCTGCTGCTGCGGCAACAACAGAGGATGCAGGCGAGGCAGACAACGTCTGCAGCGTGCAGCCGCGTGCGGCAGGGCGGCTGTCTGCAGCATCTTTTGCGGCCGGGGTTGTCAGGGCGGGTGAGGCCAGCTTGCCTGGCGAGGGCAGCCTAGCGGCGACGCGGCCGCGCCGGTCGCAGCGCAAGGCAGTGGCAGCTGACACGTGAAGTGCAGCAGCTGATGCAGCAGTGCGGCTGCTGCTCCTGCTGGGTGGGGTGCCAGATGGTGATCATGCAATGAGATCCATTATGGGCAGGGTGTGGGTGGGGAGCGTATTCCGGGGGGAAAACGGACAGCGGGGTTGGGCTGCGATGCGGCTGCCTTCTTGTCCTTTAAGGACAAGTTGGTACCCAGCATGCTGCAAGTAGTAATGTTTGGTTGTAGGGAGGAGAGCTACTCTGCAGCATTGCGACCGTTGCTGTGTCTTGCAGTGTCTTGCAGTTGTTTCAAGGGCATGTTGGCACAATGGACTAAAAACACATGTAGTGTTCTCACAGTGCATTGCTGGCTGTGTTGACCTATAAAACGATGTTGAATGCTGGCCTCAGATGAGCAACTGCACGCCTGCCAAGCAAAGCACTTTTGTTTGACAAGCAACCACAGTAGCACTGCTTTTGTCCATCAGCCATGGGGCTGATTCGTCAATCAAGGTGTTGCGTTTTGTATCTGATAATATTTGGGGCAGTTCTGGAAGATGTCGGATGGTGTCATCGTGTATCGCTGCTTTTCTTGTCAAGTCGTGGGATGTGCGCAATGCATGCAAACATTCTGGAGCAGTGCTCCCTCCTCTTTCCGCCCCGGTGGGGCGCGGGGCCGATGGCGCTGATGCTATGGCTTGAATGGGTAATATGATGATGATGAGTAGCACTGCTTTGGTGGCCCTTCACTGATGGGGAGCTGATTCAGCGCAAGGTGGATGTTTGCGTTTGCAGACTGCATTCACTTGGGCTCAAATTGCCTGGTGAGGGCTCCATTGTGTCCCATGCCCAAATGTAACATTCTAGCAATGTGAGTGCCGCAGTTGCTGCATTGTCTTTGCAAAGTGTGTCTTCTTGCAAATATTTACAATATAACATGCCAGCCAACTAGGGTTCAATGCAAGGATGCTAGTGTCTGGACGTTGTGAGACGACTTAGTTAGCCTTGGTTGTTCCCGTGGCCATCACCCTGCCTTTGGTCGCACGTCTACACAGCAATGCGATGTGGTGCGGTTTTGCACAAGCTCGTAAAGTCGCAGTACTGTCCGGCAGCTCCGGTTGCGTATCGGCCTGTGACGCAGCGCAGAGTTCGGTGTAAGCTAGCTTTGGCAGCAGTTGGTAATAAAATTGGCATGGCAGATGTACAGGAGCACCTGGTTAAGCTGCAGCAGGACTTGCTGGACAGCATTGCCAACAGGGACTGGCAGACGTACTCCGAGCTCTGCGATGAGTCCCTCACTGCTTTTGAGCCTGAAGCAGGTGACACAGACTGCATCTTTTTATTACTAGTTATTGTCGTGTCACTGCAGCTGCTGTGGCACTGAGGATGTGCTGCTGCTGCTGCTGCTGCTGCTGCTCAGCATTGCTGCTGCCATTCTGAACACTCCAGGTTTGCGTGCCATCCGCTTGCAATGCAGAGCACATCGCAACGCTCAAGTGCTTTGACTGTAGTCTGTTCTCCAGAACTCCTAACTTCGCCCGCTCGACCTCTTGCATGATGTCTGCGCTGTGTTGCCTGCATGTGCCGCAGTTGGCAACTTGGTCCAGGGCCTGCCATTCCACAGGTGGGTTGCTGTGCCATGCAGCATCAACCCATCTGCATTGTGCTGCTCCTGGGTGCATTACCAGTTTCGCCAGTCTTGCGCTTTTGCGTGGTTGCTGCAGTTGTTGGGAAGCTCGTACATGTGCTTCAAAGCACGTGGTTGCATTGGACAGTGAGTTCACTGTGGTGCCAAGCACAGCAGCTGCAAAGGCGACAGCTTTGCTGCAGCCTGCTGCTTGCCTGCTTCAGGCCTCACGTTTCATGCTACCTGTGCCTGCGTGATGGTTGCTGCCTGCTCAGGTTCTACTTTGACCTGCTGGCAGCTCGGGAGAACTACAAGCCCCCGAACAACACCATCACGCAGCCACATGTGAGCACACCGGCCAGCTGTCATAACGCTCATGTCGCAGATCGTTCAGCCAGCTGTCCCATTGCAACAGCAGCACGTTGCCACCACACTTAAGCACATGCAGCGGCTATGATGCAGCTGCTGTGTCACCGAGTGATGCCCGTGTTTTGGCCCGGAGTGATTTGCACTGTGCATGCCACTCGCTCAAGCCTGCACCATTTGGCAGTCTGTCAAGTGACGTCTAGGAGGAGATCATTACCGTCGAGGCATGTGTGTAGTGCTTTGAGCAGCATCTGGCAGCACGCAAACAGTCCCAGGTATCTACTGGTTGCATCGCGGGGGCCTCGTGCTGCCCATTCGTCCTCTGCATGCGTGCAGTGCTGTGTCCTTTCACACCGGTGCATGCTCCTGCTGTGCAGGTGCGCATGCTGGGGGACACCGCCGCTGTGGTGAGCTGCATACGGCTGCAGCAGAAGATCGACTCCGCCAGCGGCAGGCCGCTGACCGTCTCCAGTGAGGAGACGCGTGTCTGGGAGAAGAAGGGCGGCAAGTGGAGGAATGTGCACTTCCACAGGTCACCTACCACCCCCAGCAGTTAGCAGCCAGTGACTGAGTTCACAGCAACAGTGCGTACTTGTCGATACAGTACGATATGTCATTGCGACACTGTCACTGAGTAAGCTGCTGTGGTGAGACGCACACATGCAGGCGTAGCGTGGCACGGCTTGCTTGCTCGCCTTTTCATGCTAGAGTGCTGCTGCTTCTTCACGTGTGGAGGAGGAAGAGGGGTGACCATGTTCACTGCCCGACATGAGACATCTGGGTTGCACAATATGTGCAATCCAGGCATGCATGTATCTCATCTTTGTGACACCATCTTGATGGTCGAACTTTACATGCTGACTCGATGCATCCTGCATGTTTTACTGCCTGTAACATTCACTCCATGTTATGGCAGGATGTCACACTGCTTTTCATGCTAGAGTGCTGCTTCTTCTTCACAACACTGCATGTGATCAGCAGCAACGCTGTAAAGTAGCAGGGCAACAACAAGGCCTTTCCTAAAATGCAAAGCCTTTTTAAAAATATAGTCATGCACGCCCATATGCAAGGCTGTGCATGCAGCAACGGTGGCACAACCCCCTGTGCTGCCCTGCTGCAGCTGCAGCTGCAGCACCTGAATTTTTCTGTGTCACGCATTGACACCGTGCTCATTTGGTTGTGTCTCACGCCGTGTAAGATGGTAACTGGACCCATGTGAAACCACTCTGTGTAACTAAGAAAAATAACCTGCTGGTTGCAAGAAACCGGTGGACCACCGTCGGTGGTGGCTAGTATCCAGCTGAAGGCAGTAATATAGTTGCAATTGCACTGCCAGCAATAAGTTGCGAACTTTCTGCTGAACTGCAATTCAGCTCCATGCATGTGGGTGGGTCGAGGGCATTTTGGCATGTCATGAATGCCAGTGCCGTTTCCTTTCACAATTCAAGCCAGCGCAGCAGCAATCAGCGCCGCAGAGTGCCCAACGGCATTAGGACAGTGGTTGCCGTTGCCGCATCCCCCACAAGCTTGTCAATGCTTTTCCATTTGTCTTGGAGCAGGGCACTGTAAACCGTTCGTACACTGTACGGTACACTGTGCAGCTGCTTTTGGTAGGATGTGGCGGACTCATGCAACAGAACGAGGTCATGCACTGGTTGTTGCTTTAGCATGCGACAGTTTTGTTTCTCGGTTGTGCTGTTGTTTGAGGAGTATGCTGCCCCCACAGAGGAGGGCCACAACCCCCATCCTGGTTTGTTGCGTGGTTCACCGTGCCAATTATGCTGCTACCATATATTGTGCCCTTTCGCATGGATTTACTGCTGGGCTATACTGTATGTTGGCTGCTTGTGTATGCATGCTCTGCCTCCCTTTCCCCCCTTTGGTTGTGGAAAGACGTTTTGGACCCCATAAGTCTTGTTTGGCTCCTTTCTGAGTTCTGAGCTCTCTGAGCTTGTTGAGCTTGCGGCTTCTTTCGGTTGATGGTCTTCTTTTGAGTTTTGTGGACCCCATGAGCCTTGTTTGGCTCCTTTGCGGGTGGGCCAGTGGCCCTACTTTGGTAATTCGGTTTTGGTACTGAAGAGGCGCATCTTGTCATTCGCAAGCATGCAAAACATGCTACAGCGCTTGAGCAGGCTTGGCAAGCAGGTTGAGTCTCCCTAAATCCACGCACGCTTCTGAGGCACTCAGCTCCAAAGCACACAACGCATGATGTCATGACAGTTGTACATAATCTGCACATTTACCGTAATCCTGACAATTGCAAATTTAACAGCGCTGCAGTGCGCCAAACATCACGGAATCACAGCAACACGTCTGCCAGCAACACAGCGCCACACAGTCAACAACCACAATGCAGCAGCCACAATGGTGCTGCTACCTCTCTGTGCTATAACAGATGCTCTCATCCTTGGGATGAGCTGAAGTCTACAAAAACAATGTCATCACTGGAATCAGCTGATCAGCCGAGTACGATCAATCGAGTGAACCGAGTTGTGGCAGGCCCTGACTTGGCTCAACCAGCAGCGTTGACTGTTCAACCAACCAACCGCGTTCAATGAATGCTCCCAAGTGGAGTGTATGCAGCCACCAACTCGATGCCAGCGGCGACTTGAGCACAGCTGTACACAGAGTGCCTGCTGTTTATGCTTTTGCCAACATCACAACTGACAGCCCTTCAGGGGCCGCTGAAGCAGCAGCAAACACAGTGGCATCGCAGAGAAGCCAGACACAAGCAAGGAAGCAGCGCATAACTCAGACCACACACTGCAGCATGCAATGCCACGGCAGAAGCGCCAAGCACAACAGCTGCTTGTCCCTTGCATGGCCAACCGCTTAGTGCAGTTCAACATCATGCGCTCGACTGAACAGCTTCCCAGACAAACACGTCTGATGCTGCCATGGTGCATGTTGATTGTCCGCACAAAAATATATCCAAAGCCACACATTGGTGTGGGTTTGCTGCTCAGGGGCGTCACCGTTCAACAACACCCAATGTGGTCAAGCCCCTCTCATGCACAATGCAGCAGCCGCATTGCAACATCCGCTCAGGCGCATACTTCCGACTAGTGCACGATGCTTAGGACTGTGCACAGCAACCGCTGCAAGATCTCTCTGTGATGCGCTGACGCGGCAGCCAACAGGGCTGCGGCTGATCCTACTCGCTACATAACAACTGGCCGTCGCCATCAACCGCACCGCACCTACTGCGGCAAACAACAGCAGCAACAATGACACTACAGCGCACCACCGCACTTGCAGAGCGCGCATCCATCCATCCAACCCACCCCGCCCTGCCCGCCTACCCTGACAGCTGCTCACGCGCTGGCGGGCTTGCGGACCAGGAAGAAGAAGAGCGGCGTGAACAGGCCCATCTTGCCGCCGGCCACGAGGCCGTCTGCTGCGCGCTCCAGCATGCTGGCCACCTCCAGGCTGCCCTTGGGCACCAGGCCAAAGCGCTCCAGCGTCTTGACCAGCTGGTGCGTGGCGTAGCGGCCGACCTTGGTGGTGCGGAAGTCTGCAGACGTGGCACGACGGATGGATCATCACATTTGGGTGCGCAGGCAGGACCAGATGCTGGAGAGGTTTAAACAAATTTGGACAAATTTAAACAAGTGCAGGATGGGTGTGGAGGCGTCGCGTAGTCAAGAGACGGCGTCCGGGCCTTCATGCGAGATTGGCGGCTGCATGTGTTCCAAATCGTGTGCACACGCGGCACGTGCATCCTTGAGAGCGTCGTGCGCACCGCTCTTGCACATGGAAACAGTCGACACCCTTTCGCGGCGCGCGCCGCAACATGCAGCACAGCAAGCACAGACACGGCCCTGCTGACGCACAGAGGCACGGCAAGGCGCGCGCAGCTGCACTCACTCTGCAGGCGCGTCCAGTTGTCAGGGTCCACTGGGTCCCACCAGGGGATGTCCGCGCTCAGCGCCAGGTCAGCGCTGTCGATCAGCTCAAAGCCGGCCTTCTGCAGCGCCTCCAGCGTCTGCTTGGTCGTCCTGAGTACAAAGGAATGACGGCGGAAGCGAATGAACGGAATCACCAACATGTTGATGCCGACAACATTGAGAAATTGAGGGCCAGGCACGCGTCACGTGCACTCCTCAGGCAAAGGCACACTTTCTTGTGCATTCACTGCCAGCAGAGTGCTGTCATCGTAGGAATGCAGAGCGCCCGCTGGCTGACCTTGCGTTGTTGTCTTGTGCATTTGTGGCTGGTGATGCATCTGTACGCCAACAGTTCGCAGCCCTGCGCCATGGCAAACAGCATGCAAGGCGGTGTGGCACTGGACACGCACCGCACATCTGGCAGGCCATTGCCCAGCTCAATCTCTGCCATGATCGTCTTGTGGTTGGGGTTGGCAGGGTCGTACAGGTCGGTGGCGCACCACTCATAGCCTGCAAAGTACTGCCCCGGCTTGAGCACACGAAGGATCTCCTGCGAGCGCAGGAGCAGTGGTGGCAGCAGCGGCAAGGATGAGTGGGTCTCTGTCAAGATGGTTGCAGCTGCATAGCTGCTGCCTGTGGTGAGCAACAAAGACACCGAACGACAAACAGTAGCTAGTGCACAGGCAATGCACAGCAAGCACAGATGGTTGGTTGGCGGAACAGGCTGCAAGCAGGTGCTCCTGCAAGAGATGCCGCAAGGGTCAGCAACATGCTAGTGCTGCTGCTGCGCATGTGCAACTGGCCTCACCTTGTAACAGCCGACCTGGTCGGGTGCGTGGCATGTTGCGTCAATCTGGTACACTGCGTCAAAGCTGGCATCCTCAAAAGGCATCTTCATGAAGTCTGCCTTCACGAAGCGGCTGATCTGGTCCAGGTTGCGGCCTGTGCGGCCGTTGTGGTGCAGCGCACGGCTGATCTGGTAGGCGTTGTTGTTTAGGCCTGTGACACACCATAACGCAGATTGAGTAACTGTGGGGCGGTACAACCTACTTCTGCGGGATGAAGGGGAGAGCATGTGCGGATTTTGCAGTGTGTGACAACATGCAGGCTAGATGCGCATTCAACATGCTGTTTACAACGGCAGCATATGTTCAGCATCATGCTGATCCCTGCTACATGCTGCGCCCGCTGCTCCCATTAATTGGTACTCCGGCACACCTGCTGAGACTGCAACTGCTGCTGCAGAGCGCACACCGCTGCTCATGTGAGCCCAGCTGGCCGCGCGATGCTGTCCACCGCGCACCTGTTACGTGCGCTCCTGAGAACAGAGCAATCTCCCTGAGGGGCCCGCCAATGCCGCAGCCCACATCCAGGCACTTTTCGCCTGCAGGACAGCACACAGCGCAGCGCAGCCGGCATTGAGGCCACGCCATCAGGACTGCTGTGTGACCATAAAGTCATGGCAAGCCAGATGCCCATGGGTGAGAAGTGCAGCGGCTCTCAGTGGCACCACATGGCAAGGAAGCCATGTTGCATCAAACTCCGCATGCTAGCTGCTTACAGGCTGACCATCCCCAAACACCAGCCATGGCACACCACTGTGGTCTTGCTGCTGGCTGCAACTGCAATACACCGCTGTCTCTGCTGTCGCTGCATGCTAGCACAGTTGTTAGGGGGCCCCATCCTCAAGCAAAACGTTCCACAGGATTCCAGCGCAGTCGTCCTGCAGCCAACTCCCTGCCAAGCACCACCACCAGCTGCTGGCTTGAGCCCTGGTGACAGAGCCGGGTGGCGTCGACACACGCCTGCTGCGCCCCCCCCCACCCCGCCCTCTGCAAGGCACTGCAAGCCCCGCGCTCCTCTGCTGCACTGTCCTGCCCTCCTGCAAGAACACCAGAAGTCCGGAGACTCCGGTGCACGACACACACCTGGCTGCAGCCCCAGGCGCAGTGCCAAGTAGTGCTCATGGCGCCTGATGCTCTCCATGTGTGTCTCGTGCTTGAGCCTGTGCGCAAAGTGGAATGAGGTGCCCCAACCTGCAGGAAACAGCAAGATGGCAGATGTCAAGCAAGGCAGCAGCTGCAGACGCATGGCGTGGCATGGTGGGCGAGCCACAGTGCTGCAACGGTGCATGCTTTCATATGCGTTGTGTTTTCAGATGTGAAGAGATGAAGGAAGAAGCTGAGCACCGCTCATTAACAGGTGCCAACATTCTTGTACATGAGGCGAGAGAGTTGTGGCACGGATGAGCTGTTAATCGCCTTGGCGACAAACTTGAAATGCACTACGACTGCTGTATGGCACCCTTCATGCCTTGGAAGCTCGCATGCTGTTGTCATGCATCATACACCATGCACCAAGCTGCTTTGATATGTGACGAACCCATCTGCTCATCATGCCAGTCAAAAGGCACTAGTCTGGATGCTGGCAACCGCAGCGTGTACTGCTGTGGCAGTTGCTCCAATTGGCCCCAGCTGCTGCGATGCCATACGCACCATACTCATAGAAAGACGTGGCCAGGTCATAGTACTTGTTAACCATGTCTGCATACTGCGACTTGCGGGCCGCAACGTCGCCTCCATGCGTGGTGTGGTACTTCTGCAGTCAGCAGGTGCCCACACACAAGGCAGAGGCATCAGGGCGGGAGTGACACCAGACAAACAGTATGTGATTGCTTTGCGTCACGGTAGTGATTCATCAGTTATCCTTTTTATTGCTGCAGCTGTCACGCAGCTAAACAGTTGCTGGCTGGCAGCAAATGCCCGCGACGTCCAGGCCTTGTGCGACAGCTCCGGCAATTGAAACGCACTGATCGCATCCATGCACAACACTTTCGACCCACAACAGCGGCTTGAACGGCCTGCATCCCCCAGCCCGCCAACCCGTTGGGGCTGACAACGCCCCTTGCGCACCTCGTACTTGTCTATGTCATCAGCTACCCTCTCTGCAGATCGCGATGTGATTTTAGGGGTGATAAAGGTGGCAGGCGTAGTCATCTTGGCGCTGCTGCTGAAAGTAGAATGCGAATAAAACTTTTGCTGTCTTGCTCCTTTGACACACCACACACACACACACGCAAGGCAGGGAGCAACGTTGTGAGGGCAAGCAATTGAATTACGTTGGAGGGCACTGCGGTCGAACTGCTAAACTCGTGCAGTAGTCAGGCAGCAGTGCATGACACTGTTAGTGTGGCACTTGAAGTCGAATCAATCATCGTCAGCATGATGCCTTTTGATCCCATCGCATAGCACTTGAAAGGTTACATCTGTTTCACCGTGGCCTGCTAGCATGCCTGTGTCGACTGTTGTGGACTGGTGCACCCTTGTACTTGCCCCTACCTGTAGAGCTAGCCTGTACAGACAGCTTGCAGGTTACAGCAGCAGGAAACCCTAGATCAGTACCAGACATAACTGTGATCATGGCACTGGACAGAGACCATCTACTAAGAGCCACTGAGCAGCATGTGCAGCAGATCCTGGCTGGCAACGATGCCAGCCATGACTACAGCCACATAGGTGCGGGCAAGCAAAATGTGTTGGTGGCTTTCTTACCAGCAGCTTGGAACTGACCAAGCTGTAAAATGTTTGAACATAGGTGCATATGGCGCTGTGCAGCAGCATTGTGATGTGACCAGCACAGCCCTGACCCAGCTTTGTTGCGCACATGCATCCATCCCATTGGTGCAGCGCATGCTGGTTGCACCACTCCATGTAGCGGCAACAGCAGGACAGCGTACCTGATGCAGCTGCGTGTCTTGGCCACAGCTGCCCTTACATGCAAGCAGCTCCAGCCTCCAGTTCACACCATCTGCTTACCACAATCTTCTGCGCTACAGACCTGCCTCGACTTGGTCACCACTGCTGCCTGTGTGCTGCTGCTGCTGCTGCTGCTGCTGCTGCTGCTGCTGCAGAGCGCGTGCGACGCACTGCGCTGCACCTTGCTGTCATGGAAGGCTTAGATGCGCGGGGCCAGCTGGTGGTGCAGCTGGGGGCGCTGCTGCACGACATCTCAGATCACAAGTACGGCGGCTCGAATGAGCAAGCGCAGGCAGCAATCAAGGTGAGCACGCCATATGCTGTGCGTGGTGCAGAGCGACACAATCCGGTGCAGTGCAGCTGTGCCCTCAGCCGCCTGCTGCTGCGCTGGGCACTGACCGCATGCAGCACATTGAGACGAGAGAAGCTGAAGCAGCCGCCAGCGCGCACCATCATTGCAAGTGTGTTAGTGAGTTGACCAGCAAGGGCTTTACACACTGCTAACGGGCTGCCTGCCACAGCACATGATCCTTTGCTGCCTGTGTTGCCCCGCTCTGTTCTGTGCAGGAGTTCCTTTCCAGCCATAACCAGGCAGAGAGCCTTACGGCAGACGTTTGTGCTGTTGTAGCCTCCGTGGGGTTCAAAGAGGAGTTGACAAAGGCGAGCGGCAACAGCAGCAGCAGGAGCAGCTTGAGCAGGGAGGCGGCAGTGGTGCAGGATGCCGACAGGTGCGCGGCAAGCAGGGCTGCCTGGTTGTGAGCAGGCAGCAAACAAGCTGTGCTGGGTGAAGTTGCAGCTCAGCCATTCAGGGAAGCAGTTGAAGCCAGCCACAGGAAGGGAGGACTTGTTTTTTAGTCTCAGCTGCATTAGGGTTTGTTCAGCTAAGAGTTGCTTTAGGAATGTAGTCAGGAGCATATGCATGGCAGCAGCGACAGCATTGGCTTGAGTGGTGCGGCAGCACCACTCACACACACAGTGGCACAGGATGCTGTCAGGTGCTTGGCAGGCAGAGCAGCAACGTCGTGTCTGCTTTCTCATACATCCGGCAGCTCATACATCCAGCAGTAGGTCAAACGACCACGCTGTGCATTGAACATCCCGCCAGCTTTCTTGCTTCCTTGCCTGTACTCTCCGCAATCTCACACCCCGCCGATTAGTCCGCGTCTGCAATGCACACACCCTCATCACCAGGCTGGATGCCATTGGCGCCATCGGCATTGCGCGCTGCTTCACGTTTGGCGGTGCCTTCAAGCGCGTGCTGCACGACCCGGCAGTGCCCCCGCGCCACAACATGACCAAGGAGCAGTACATGCAGCAGGGACATCAGGCAACCACCTTCAACCACTTTGCAGAGAAGCTGCTCAAAATCAAGGTGGGCAGTGTGCCAGGGACTGGGGATTGCAGTACACATCGAGGCGGATTGCCTTTATGGAGTAGCCTATCCAGCCTCAGCTGTTGTTAGCATTATGTGCGTCAATTATATGCATAACAGCAGTGCATGCAGCGGCAGCAGAAGCAGGCCATCTTTATGTGAAACCCTTTTGCAGCAATAGTGCTAGGGTGGGGGCCCTAGGCTGGAGCGTCAATGTGCGAGGGCTTCTGTTGGTGTTGCTGGATTGGTCAGGTGTTACAAGCAGGAGCCGCATTTGCAGCATGGGCGCCAGGCAGGGCCGAAGACTTGGTACAGGTCTGCCCTTCATCAGACCCTGCGAATGCCTAGCCGCTGTTGTGTCCTCCTGCTGCTGCTGCTGCTGCTGCTGCTGCTGCTGCTGCTGCTGCTGCTGCTGCTGCTGCTGCTGCAGGACCTGATGAAGACTGACGCTGGCAGGCAGCTTGCGCAGCAGCGGCACTCCTTCATGGAGCAGTACCTGCAGCAGTTCCTGGCGGAGTGGGAGGGCGAGGCTTGATGCGACACGCACGTTACATGCGCTGGCCGGCAGTGGGATGCCTGCCGTGCTTGCCATGTCGTGCCTGCTTCAGTGCTGCAGCTTTGTCACATGCACCTGTCATGCGTGCTGCGTACTTGAATGGGTAATAATATGATGATGCGTGCTGCGTACAGCATAGCAGGCCAGCAGCGGCATGGCATACCGACGCAGATGTCACAGTTTCACATCTTGGATGTTACAGGACGGGAACATTGCCCGTTTTTGAGCCAGTGGCAGGCTCATTAGGCAACCACCTGATCCATCAATCTTCAATCTTAAGCTGGGAATCGTCAGTCTTGTGTCAGTCTTGTAGCAACAGGAAAGGGTGATGTGTGGCTGCACAACAAATTCAACATGGCATGACATGCCGGATCAGGCATGCTGCCTTGTGCACGTGCCACACAGTCAGCAGAGCCGAAATGTTGCCACCATGTGTGTCACAAACTTTCTGAGACGGTCTTGCCATAGGCACTGGCTGAAGGCACCACTGGCTCTCTCTGGCAGAAGCGTTCATGCGCGGCAATGCAGTGCATTCTGGCTCCCTGCTGTCTTTTGATGCAGCAGACTGCTAAAGCCAGGCCTGTGGTGCTTGAATGCATCGCAGCGCAGCAGGGAAATAGATTTCTTGGAGATCAGGTCCCTGCCAGGTTGCACTGAGAAACTGTGCAGTACTGGTGTTTAGCCCATGTCTGATTCATCCTGCACGGTGTGACATTCTGCATCTGATGGTGTCTAGGCCCGGGGTAGTTCTGGAGCATGTCAGTTGGTTTCATGTTGGTGGTTGCCTTGTGCAGGCTTGAGATTTGGTAACAAATAGCATTGCATGCACGCAAAGGAGTGATGAGATGTGCGTTGTAGGTGCAAACACAATGCAGCAGCAGTGCTCCCCTCAGGACGGTCCTTCCGCTCCTGTCGGTGGCATTGATGCAATGGCTTGATGCATCACATGATGCTGATGTTTTCGCAGCAGGTCTCAGCCCACACGAGCATTCCAAGCTGTGCTGCTGGCTGGCGCCATCAAAGCCCATATAAAACTGTGTATCCTTTACATCTCTTGTAGCAATCTTTGCTGCATACTGGTACTCCATGTTGTCCAAGGTGCAACAAAAACCATTCCACTCTTGTTTGGTGGGCTCACCGCACATGACCCTGTGCACCGCTACACATACAGCTCAATGCCAGCGCAACAGTGGCCTACATGCATATGATCTATAAACATCAATTATAGCAAAAACCACCCGATTGGTTCTGCAGCCACTGCAGCTCAAAAGAATGTGTGTGCTAGTCCTTATATGGAAACAGAAGCACAAGCAACGCATGCAACAAGCAGCAGCTGCCCCTGCAGGAGCTGCAGCTGCATGGTGCTTGCCTCCCTCAAACCACCTCCCCAACAAACAGCTTCCACCGCCTGCAGCAGCTGCAGCGCCGCTGCGCACTCCGCTGGTGCTGTGGCGCGGCAAGCAGCTGCTACTTCGCGAGGCACTACTGGCAAGCCAGCATGTGGGCCTGCTGGCATCGCCAGCAGGCACACGCCCTGCCACGCTGCACATGCACTGCATTCCCAGCAGCACGCGACGCGCACCTGCCCCGCCACGCAAGGCCCCCGCACAGCTGCGCACCTGGCGCGGCTGCCAGACGGCCACCTGCTGCTGCACCTTCAGTGCGCACGGCTTCACTTTGCAAGCAGCATGCGCACAAACTCCTCATACTGGATGCGGCCGTCATTGTCTGGGTCGGCCTCCTTGATCATGTCCTCCATCTCTGGCGAGGACAGCTTCTCGCCGATGTTTGTCAGCACGTGGCGCAGCTCCTTGGCCTCGATGAAGCCGCGCTGGTCCTTGTCAAACACCTGCACAGCGGCAGGGAATGAACATGCAGGCACAGGCATCAGCCATGGCTTCCAGGCTGCTGCAAGATGTCGGCAGTGAAAGCAGGGCATGCGCTGTGGTGCAGTTGTGCGGCTGGTTGTTCTGTGTGACGCCGCCGTATGCAAGGAAACGGCCGCAGAGGAATATGTCAAATACAGCAAGTGCGGGAGCGGCTGCTTCGTCAAATTTTGGTTGGCATGTGAGAAGGGGCCAAGCCAAGGCCAACGCACTTCACTGGCTGCAGCAGCTGCCGAGCGCTTGGCTGATGGAGACCAGCACATTCTGCACCGCTCAAGTCGGAGGTTTTCAGCTGCATTGTAAACGCTTATGACAGCCGCTTCGTCTTTTCGCTGCTGCAATGTGCTGCTGCTGCTTGCCTGGGCACCTGCTGATCGTGCAGGTGCCGCGGCACACACTGTTGCGCCACCCTGGGTGCGCTGTGCGCACCTTCCATGCGTTGCGGATGTCCTGCTCTGAGTCAAAGCTGCGAATCTCACGGCTCATCACGCCCAGGAACTCTGCAGCCAGAAGAGTCCGTGCGGTGCAAGGGAAAGAGGGCAGGCCATACTGGTCAGAGCAGCACACAGCATCGGCAGTGCTGGGTGCTGTGCCATGGCTCACAGGCACCTAGGCAGCAAGCCTGCCGCCGGGCAGGCCAGTTCGTGCCAATAACATGCCAACACAGGCATTTTTAAAACATCCTGCGACTGTGTGCAAGCCTTGGCGCCAACTGCCCAAGCAGTTTTGTTGTCAGCCCTGCTGCTCAACGTGGCACTCACAGTCAAGCGTGCGCATGCACTCACCCTGCAGGTTGATCACTCCCCTGCCATCGGCGTCCACCTCCTTGATCAGGCTGCTGACCTCTGCCTCTGTTGGGTTCTTGCCCAGCGCCCGCATCACAGTGCCCAGCTCGCCAGTGGTGATGCACCCATCATTGTCTTTGTCAAACAGTGCGAATGCTTCCTTTGCCTCAGCGGTCTGAGCGTCTGTCAGGGGTGCCATTTCTGTGATCGTTGCGCTCTTGGAATCTTAGAGCAAAAACCACTGGACAGCAAAGTAAAGACTATTAACAAGTTCGTTGCTGCCACCAGTAACCAAAACTACATCCGCACATAAACCTGTGTTATGTCACTGTTTCAAAAAGGGGTTAGTTCCTTGTTGCTTACCAAATTGGTGGTTGTCCCCTGCGGGCCGATCAATCAGACTTTAACATGGTTTACATCTACGCAGGCGGGGCAGGAGTGTTGATGGGCATGCCACAGGCATGGAGACCATCACACCTTGGCCTCAGGAGCAGTGCCCACAGCAGCAGTGCCCACAGCAGCAGTGCCGTCAGCAGCAGTGCCGTCAGCAGCAGTACCCACAGCAGTGCCTTCAGCAGCAGTGCCCTCAGCAGTGCCCACAGCAGCAGTGCTTACAGCAGCGATGCCCTCAGCAGCAGTGCTTACAGCAGCGATACCCTCAGCAGCGGTGCCCTCAGCAGCAGTGCAGCAGTTGCTGGAGCTGGTGGACTACATATAGTGCAGCCCTTGCTGCAGCTGGTGAGTTGCAGGCAGTGCAGCAGGTGCTGGAGCTGGCGTGTTAAATACAGTGCAGAACTTGCCGGAGCTGGTAAGTTATAGGCAGCGCAGCAGTTGCTAAAGCTGGCAGGATGCAGGCAGTGCAGCACTTGCTGGGGCTGGCAGGTCACACACAGTACAGCAGTCGCTGGAGCTGGCAATGTGCAGGCAGAGCAGCAGTTGCTGCAGCTGGAGGGCCACATGCAGCAGTTGCTGGAGCTGGTAAGGTGCAGGCAGTGTATCAGTTGCTGGGGCTGGCGGGCCACATGCAGTACAGCAGTTGCTGGAGCTGGTAAGGTGCTGGCAGAGCAGCAGTGGCGGGGGCTGGCGGGCCACATACAGTACAGCAGTTGCTGGAGCTGGTAAGGTGCTGGCAGTGCAGCAGTTGCTGGGGCTGGCGGGCCACATGCAGTGCAGCAGTTGCTGGAGCTGGTAAGGTGCTGGCAGTGCAGCAGTTGCTGGTGCTGGCGGGCCACATGCAGTGCAGCAGTTGCTGGAGCTGGTAAGGTGCTGGCAGTGCAGCAGTTGCTGGGGCTGGCGGGCCTCATGCAGTGCAGTAGTTGCTGGAGCTGGTAAGGTGCAGGCAGTGTGTCAGTTGCTGGGGCTGGCGGGCCACATACAGTGCAGCAGTTGCTACTTGTCTTCTTCTCTTAGTGAGTTACAAGTGATCCCCTTTTTTTCCTGTGACACATCAGTGAGTGTCAATTCTGTTACTTGATTCACTGCACTTTTTTAGGCTCTAACAAATCGTAGCCTCCCTCAGCCCGGCCAAAGCGACCTGCCCACCATGTGTAGTTGCCACAGTAAGTGCAAGGTACGTGAGATACGTGGGGTAGTATAGCCTCTTGTCAGCCAGGAGGTTCGCATATGATGACCTTTATGCGGCAACAACCTGCTCTTGTGGCTGCCTTCGTGCATTGTTGCTATTTGGTGCGCTGCCACCCGGAGGCGGACCCTGAGTCGTTCTTGTCTTCGGTTTCTGTCGCTCAAGCGATCGATGCAGCGGACGAATTTTTCTCTGCTGACTCTTCTGTTTGTTCTGATGACGATGATATATTCTATGAGGTCTCCCCCCCCAATGAGCCTCTCGTTGGCTCCTGAATGGGGTTCCCACTCCTTGTTGGGTGGAGCATGTAATGTAATGTAATGTATGCAAGAACCATGTCAACAAGCAGGTCAGAGCACTACATGCTGAAAGGATTGTATGTGAACTGTTGTAGCACTCCACTCTGAGTCGGTATGTTGCTCATGTGCACCCCCTCATGTGCACCCCCTCATGCTGATACTAAGGGTTTACTAAACCTCCTAGTAGGAGGCCTTGGTCGTACTTGTGTTAAGTGGCAAGAGCATGTGGTATTGAATTGCTTATGCTTGTTCGTATGGATTGTCTGTGTGTGCATGAGCGTACTACTCAGTATGGGGTTTGCAAAGCTGATCCCAACTCAGCATGTCCTTGTTGTGATGCAGAACTTGAGTCATTGTCACATTTGATGTTCAATTGCCCTGTTACCTCTGCTCAGATATTGCAGAAGGGCATGTTTGCTGAGATCAGATCCCTGCCTGGTTGCGCTAAAAAGTTGAGCAGCGTTTTCTCCATTATTTTTCAACAACCAAGGTGCTGCGTTTTGTGTTGGATTATTTTTGTTGGGCAAGCTTCGGAAGATGTCGGACGGTGTCACCGTAAATTGCAGATTTTCTTTGGAGGCTTGGAATGTGTGCGGTACTGGCAAACATTCTGGAGCAGTACTCCCTCCTCCTTCTGTCCCGGTACCGGTGGGGTGCGGGCCCAAGGCGTGGATGCTAATAGCTTGAATGGGTGATATGATTATGATGTAGTCGCCACGTGTATGTAGCTGCCATGATGCTGTAGTACAACTACGGCAATGATGAGCTCTACTCAGCGGCAGGGGTTAGCTGTAAGCAGACAGTCTTCGTCGATTCTCCTCGTGTAACATCCAAACTGTGAATTCCAAGGTGATGGGACAGACGAAATCAGAGCAGCTAGCGCTGATCAGCAGTGGCCAGAGTTAGCAGAGGAAGAAGCACGACCAGCCAATGAACAGCTAACATACTGAAGTTTCACACCACAGTGCGGCTGTTTTACAAAGCCATGCAGCCACAGCGTCACAAGCTGGCAGGGTCACCTCAGGTGCAAGGCTGGCTTACTCACTGATTTGTGAGGTTCTCAAGCGCCAGCCAAAGAAAGCAAGCAGAAGCCAAATTCATACGTGCCGAGCTGCGGCAGCTGAAGGCACTGGTTGAGCACCCCGCCTTGAGTATACCGCATTCAACTGCACCGTGCAGCACAAGGCTTGTACTGCCTAGCTGTACTGCAGCCACGCTGCACTCAAGTAGCTCACTCACAGGTCTCCACTGATAAATGTCTGTAGTTTATCAAAACTTACTTTTTCTTCATGCTGATTAGGTTCCTGCTGATTGTGTCAGTGTGTTTAGGTTCTGGCATATGTTCTCGTGCGCTCGCCTCTCTTGAACTCGGTGTTCCCGTCTTCGTCTAACGGTGCTATCGTGGGTTTCAATGGTATTTCCGTCTACAATTACATTCTATGGCACCATGGCCTGCACTTCAACCATACCAGCCTTCAACAGGTCATCAGCCCACTGCAGTGCACGCTATCCTAATGCGCTGTAGTCTCACTTCCGTATCTTTTACGCTTCTCCTAGTCCTTTTCTTGCTGCAGCGTCAGCTCGTGCTGCAGCTCGTACCGCACCATCAGCGTTTCGCCTTGCAAGCTTGGTTCCTCACCGCCCAACGCCACTAATTGTCACAGAAGCCTTCTTCGACTTCAGTAGTTGCTGGAGCTGACGGGTAACATACAGTGCAGCAGTTGCTGGAGCTGGTGGACTACATACAGTGCAGCACTTGCTGGAGCCTGTAAGTTGCAGGCAGTGCAGCAGTTGCTGGAGCTGGCGGGATGCATGCAGTGCACCACTTGCTGGAATTGGCAGGTGCCCTCAGCAGCTGTGCCCTCAGCAGCAGTGCCCACAGCAGTGGCCACCAGCAGTGACCAAGCAGCAACCTCACCAGTAGTGCCCACAGCAATGCCCACAGCAGTGCCCTCAGCAGCAGTGCACTCATCGGTGCCCTCAGCTGGCGCAATGCATGCAGTGCACAGATTGCAGCTGGCGTGTTACGTATAGAACGGCAATCGCTGGAGCAGGTAAGGTGCAGGCAGAGCAGTAGTTGCTGGCGTTGGCGGGTGACATGCAGTGCAGCAGTTGCTGGAGCTGGTAAGATGCAGGCAGTACAGCAGTTGCTGGAGCGGGCAGCTTACATACAGTACAGCAGTCGCTGGAGCAGGTAAGGTGCAGGCAGTGCAGCAGTTGCAGGAGCTGGAGGGGTACGTACAGTGCAGCAGTTGCTGGAGTTGGCGTGTTACAAACAGTGCAGCACTTGCTGGAGCTGGTAAGATGCTGGCAGTGCACCATTTGCTGGAGCTGACAGGGTACATACAGTGCAGCAGTTGCTGGAGCAGGTAAGGTGCAGGCAGAGCAGCTTGTGCTGGCGCTGGCGTGTGACACACAGTGCAGCAGTTGCTGGAGCCGGTAAGTTGCAGGCAGTGCAGCTGTTGCTGCAGCTGGCGGGAAGCATGCAGTGCACCACTTGCTGAAGCTGGCGGGTGACATACAGTACAGCAACAGCAGTTGCTAGAGCTGTTAAGGTGCAGGCACAGCAGCAGTTCCTGGCGCTGACGGGTGACATACAGTGCAGCAGTTGCTGGAGCCGGTAAAATGCAGGCAGTGCAGCAGTTGCTGGAGCTGGCGCAATGCATGCAGTGCACCACTTGCTGGAGCTGGCGTGCCTCCAACAGGACGGAAGTCGCTGGAGCAGGTAAGGTGCAGGCAGAGCAGCAGTTGCTGGCGCTGGCGGGATGCAAGCAGTGCACCACTTGCTTGAGTTGGCAGGTGGCATACAATACAGGATTGCTGGAGCTGGCGGGATGCATGCAGTGCACCACTTGCAGGTGCTGCCGGGTGACATACAGTACAGCAACAGCAGTTGCTGGAGCTGGTAAAATGCAGGCAGTGCAGCAGTTTCTGGAGCTGCAGGTTACATGCAGTACAGTAGTAATTGGAGCAGGTAAGTGCAGGCACAGCAGTAGTTGCAGGAGCTGCACGGTGACACACAGTGCAAGACTTGCTGGAGCTGGCAAAATGCAGGCAGTACAGCAGTTGCTGGAGCTAGCAGGGTACCAAATACCAAGCCACAGGCCCACCCACTAAGGAGCCAAACAAGGCTCATGGCCCAAGACCCCGGGGGTCCCACAACCAAGGAGTAATGATCCAACCAACTCCGAGGCCTCAACAAGTTCTGAAGATTCTGTCTCTGGGGCACTTGTGTCACTTACATACAGTACAGCAGTCGCTGGAGCAGGTAAGGTGCAGGCAGAGCAGCAGTTGCTGGCACTGGCGGGTGACATACAGGGCAGCAGTTGCTGCAGCTGGTCAAATGCAGGCAGTGCAGCACTTGCTGAAGCTGGCAGGTTACATGCAGTACAGCAGTTGCTGGAGTACAGCAGTTGCTGGAGCTGGTAAGGTGCAGGCAGAGCAGCAGTTCCTGGCGCTGGCGGGTGACATATAGTGCAGCAGTTGCTGGAGCCGGTAAGTTGCCGGCAGTGCAGCAGTTGCTGGAGCTGGCCAAGCTGCTGGAGCTGGCCAAGCAGTTCCTGGCAGCAGAGCTGCAGCAAGAACTGCGGCGCACGCAGCAGCAGCAGCAGCAGCAGCAGTGCCCCTCGCACGCACAGCAGAGGCATCAGGAGCGGGTTCCTCACATTCAGGCCTGGCCATCAGCCGCCTGCCAGCAGCAGCAGCAGCAGCCTTCAATAGCGGCGCAGCAGCAGCAGCAGCAGCAGCTGTTCAGCAAGCAACAGCACATCCTCATGCTGGCCAGGGTGCTGCTCATGGTGTGGAACTGCATGGCGGCTCTTGCCGCCGCAGCTATCACAGAGGCTGCGCTGCGCAGCTCAATCCTGCCTGCTGTCCAACTCATGCTGGCGCTGCTGCATGCTCGCGCTTCGCTGCACAGCAGCCAGGCATTGAGCAGCAGCAGCACCTGCGAGCAGCGCAAGGTGTCAGGCCAAGTCGAGACTGCATTGGCTGCTGCTGGAACCCTGGCAATGTGTGTGACGTCATTAGTGCTTGACCCGCGGCACCGGGCGCTGCTGCAGTGGCAAGACGTCATGCAGCTGCTGGCGGCGCCTGAGCTGCATGCGGTGCTCCTGCTTGAGGCAGCCTGGCTGACTGAGCTCCTGTACAGTGAGAAGCAGGGTCAGCCGGCAGTAGACAACGCCAGCGTGCTGCACAGGCTGAGCAACACCAGTGCAGCAGCGCAGTATGCAGGCAGCGACAGCAGCAGTGCCAGCAGGAGCGCGTCGGCCAGCAGCAGGCTGCAGCCTCACCATTGCCAGGTGTTGGAGCTGCTGGGCCTCTCAGCAGTAGACCTCTGCGGCCGACTGATTGGGCGATCTCGCCTCGTGCCAAGGCATTCCTAGCTCCCGTGCTCAATGGCCTGGACCACCTTCTGGTCCAAGCGCTCTTGGCTGTTGGCTTCTGTGGCGAGTACAGCGGCAACATGGCAGCGTTCAGGCGCCACATTGTTCCAGCTGCAACGTATGAGTATGATACCAGCGGCGGCAAACAGCAGCAGCAGCAGCGGTGCTTCGGTGCAGTTGGCGCCGGTAGTGGCCCGAATGCTTGTGGGCGTGGTGCGGCTGGGACCGAGGGTCGAGGGGTGCCACGCTGCAGCAGGCACGCTGCAGATGCTGACCTTGGTGGACAGGGCTGTCTGGAAGCAGCCTGGTGCCGCTGAGGCCGTTGGCGTTGTGCTGCTGCTGCTGGGTCCAGCTGTGCTGCACCAGGTGCATCAAGTGCAGCAACAGCAGCAGCCACGTCCAGCCCACTTGCGAATTGCGCTCTCGCTGCAGTCGTTCTGGGCACAGCTGGTGCTGAACCTCGTGATGCAAGGTGAGTCCAAGGGCAGTTGCTGGTGCTGCCGCTGGATAGAGGGCATGGGTGACGGTGGCCGTGTGTTACTGTTGCCCCACAAGGCTGTCAGCTGGGTCGCTGAGCGGCTGAGGCGCTGCGAAGCATTGCAGCCGCTCAACAGCGCACCACTGCGGGCATCTGTGTGCGCCACAGAGCTGAAGAGCAGCATGTGTGTGTGCATGTGTGCACCCAGGACCCTGCATCAGCACTGCGAGGCGCTGTGCTTGTCGTTGTGCGGTGGTGCCTTTGCCTTGCTGGACCCTCCTGCCTGCACCCCTCAGGTGCCTGCCCTTTCCCTCGTCTTTGCCTTGCAGCCAGGCCACCTGTCAGCAGCATTGTATGCCTCCCCTGAAGCTTTCGCTGCCTCGGTCTGTGCAGCACTGTGCGCCGAGTGTGGTGGAGAGCCACCTGCAGGAGCAGCAGCAGCGGCGGCGCTGGGCGGCAGTGAGGACGAGTTTGCCCCAGAAGCACTGATGCTGTCAGTGCAGCTGGTAGCACGCATATCCTTGGAGACATCAGCAGCAGCCACGCTGCCAGCGGCAGCTGTGGCCTCTCCAGCAGCAGCAAGCAGCAGCAGTGCTGCAGGCTGCCATGTCAGCAGCCAAGGCCACAGCGGCCGCATGCGCTCCGAGCACGTGCCATGTGTGGTGTCGTTGCTGCTGACTGCGCTCAAGGGTGCACTGGCACTGCACCGCCACTGCCCCAAGCTGGCGCTTGAGCTGGCAGCGGACGTGGCCAGCTGCCGCATACGCCAGGCTGCGCAGCAGCCGATGATGCAGGGTGCAGTCATGGGTTTCAGTCTGGACAGTGCCAAGGCTGAACTGATCCTGCAGCAGCGCGTGTCGACGTACAAGCCTGCCGGGGCCAGCAGCAGCAGCAGCAGCAGCAGCAGTGGTGCCAGGGAACGGTGGTACACCGATGAGGCTGCGAAGCTGGTCACACCGTGGCTGACGGTAGCAGCAAGGGCAATGCTGCTGATGGGCCAGGCGCTTGGCGAACTGCTGAGGAGCAGCAGCAGCCATGGAAGGCCACAGCAGTTGGGGTGCGAGCAACCGCCCCAGCTAACAGTGGTGGATGCTCGCTGGTTCAAAGAGCTGCTCGAGCTGGCCTGTGCCTGTGTGAACTGGTGAGTTCAGAGCTGTGTCATTTGCGAGCTCCAGGTGAAGGCTGCAGCAGCAGCAGCAGCAGCAGCAGCAGCAGCCCTGGCAGCAGCATGCGGCTGCTGGAGCAGCTGCTGGAGCAGCATGCACAGCTGCAGGAGGCTTTGTTTGCGGCACTGCAGCGGGGTGTTGCAGCTCGACCTGCATTAGCAGGCTCATTTCACATCCACAGTGCAGCAGCAAGGTCAGAGCTGCAACGTGTGGGGAAGTGGCCCTGACCTGGCGATGCAGCTGCGCAGCTTTGGTGCTGCAGTGGCTGCAGCCCTGCCCATCAGCTGGGCCTGTATTAACGCAGCCTGCACCAACTTGGGCAAGCTGGGTGAGCTGCAGCTGGTGACAGGCAAGGCCAAGGTCTGTGCTGGCTGCAAGCAGGTGCGCACGTGCAGCGCAGAGTGCCAGCTAGAGCACTAGAAGGCGGGGCACAAGAAGGTATGCAAGTGGCTAGCAGTAACAGGAGCAGCTGATGAGCTGTGCCAGTGTCTGGTAGCAGATCAGGGGCCAGGACTACCGCTCAGCCTGCCACAGTCGACGGGCCAGGTCGAGGCGCAGCTGGCAGCAGCAGTGCATCGGCTGCACCCTCCAGCGGCAGCAAGGACACCATGGAAGGTACGGCGACTGCAGCAGCAGCAGCAGCAACAGCAGGGCTTGAGCTGCCCGGTAGTGCGGCATCTGCTGCTGTTCTGTCTGTTCGTCAGCTGAAGGCGCTTTTGGTGTCGTTGGGGATGGCTGGGCCGGCTGGTGCTGTCGAGAAGAGCGACCTGGTGGGGCTGGTGGTGGAGCACCTGCGGTTGGCTTGACCAGATGGTCATGCAGTACAGCCGGGCTACATGGTCAGCAGCATCATGGTGTGCTGTGGCACAGTGTTATTGTTACAGGCTTATGAGTGAATAGCTTTGTGTGCGCTGGTTCATCAGATGTCTTAGATCTGGTGGGACCTGCTGCTGCTGTTGTGCTGCTGGGTGGCACCGACCGAGGCCACGCTGGTTTCATGCCAGGGAAGGTTTACCAAAGCTGCAGCTCAGCTGACTGCATCATGCTGAGTAACTTGGGTCACTGACTGATTACCTGTGATGACACTCAGGCTGCACACTGCATTGTACCCCTTGTATGCGCACCACATGCACACACGCCGCACCGGTTCCCCTGCATTGCGCTTTGAAAAGGTTGCCGTTCCGCAATACCAGCCACATGGATGCGCTGTGCAAGCACGCATGGCAGAGTGGAACACCTGGACGGTCTTACAAGTTCATACACCCAGACTGCCAGTTCAAATCGCAACCATTGACGGAGTTCCACACATGTGGGGGCCTCTTTCGTGCCAGCATGGCACATCACCCACACAGCCAGGTGCTGTAAAAGCAGCAGCACTTCAACCCAGCCGGATAGCGAAGCAGAGTCACCCTGCTGTGGTATTTGGTGAATGATGGATTGCAGCAGATGCTCATCAATCTGCCTGGCTGACCAGCACATCAGCGCCTCACCACATAGAATTAGCAAATCCACTACCTTACATTACATGCTCCACCCAACAAGGCAGCAACCGGTAAATCCACTGGTGCATCTGATGCATGTCACATGCAGGCTAAATGACCTTTTGTGAAGGCCCTTGCACTCCAAACACGCCACCCGGTGTACGGTACACCAGCTGGTGTATCAGTATTTGTGACGTTTGTACACCGTGCAGTAAATGCAGGTGGCAGCGATACGCGACAACAGCAATACCACAACAGGGCAGCAACCGGTAAATGCACACAAGTTACCAGGCGGTTGTAAAACATGGCAGCAGGCAATGGATGGGTACAACAGGGCAGCAATGCACAGGGCACTGAACACAACAGGGCAGCAATGTGTAATTCGAACACGGCAACAGTCTACAGGGCAATGGATACAACAGGGCAGCAGTGTACACAACAGCGCAGCAACATTGAATGTACACAACAGGGCAAGAAAGAGGACATGTAGTGTGTAAAGTTGAGAAAGTAACATGTAAAGCACAGTAAAGTAAGTATTTCTTCCAACCAAGTTCTGCCATCTGTGCCACAGCTGGGCATGTGCGGCTGAGCAGCAAGACGACACAAGCAAGCACCTGAACAGCTAGCTGCAGCTGCCAACGTCAGGCATTCCCATAGCAATGCGCAGTGCCACGTTCGGTCACCTTGCCCTCAAGGATGATCGAGCCACAGCGCAGAGCGGCACCTCCAGCTTCAAAGTGCAGCAACAATTAACTGTTGGCCGACGCCTCGCCGACATTACTGCTGAAAAGTCAGCATTTGGCTGCAGCAAACCCATTGCTCAGTATGCAGCGGCTATTGTAATACACGATAGGAACCACAAGCCAGGCACATTTGCCACAGTGCAAGCAGTCAGATCTACCGCCAGGGTTGTGATGCGACGTATCCAACTGGCTGCAGTGCAGAGCATCATGTTTCAAACGCGGTATTGTAGTGCACTGTGTCGCCCACAAGGTGCGCTGGCTGAATTGCAACACACATGCAGGCACAGCATAATGACCAACCCATGTCTCTGGCAGAACGCCAACAGCTAAAACTTGTTGACAGCGCATAAAGCTGCTGCAACTTTCACTGCACGCCAGTCTAACGCAGCAGCAAGTGCGGCATCTCAGCATGCTATTCATAACAACCAATTATGTGCAAACCCCGGCTTGCTACTGCCACCTACCAGTGACCATGAAGGAGGGGTGCGACTTCATAAGCAATGATTTATACTGAGAGCCTGCCGTCACAGCGGATGTCTCTTAACAATGCACTTGTTGTGCATGCAGGAACACATCAGATGGAAACAGGCCACAATGCACATGAGCGTCTTCGTCCATTCACCCTGAGGTGGTGCAAGGCCTGCACTGACTGCGCATGCAACATATGCAGCATGTCCTACAGCATAACCTCATCGGCAACCAACTCAGCATGAGTGTGGCCAAGGCGCAGCAAGCAGACTTGGTCTCATCACCAAAACCACACCTCTAACAGACGCCAAAATCAATCCACCCCAGTTTGGTGCCACACACAGTTTTGCTTCGGAATCCTGGGCGAAACTACCATCCAGCATGATGCCAGTTCTACTGGATATTGCAGCATGATCTCAACCTCA
The DNA here is from genome assembly GCA_014080715.1 of Scenedesmus sp. NREL 46B-D3. Taxonomy (NCBI): domain Eukaryota; kingdom Viridiplantae; phylum Chlorophyta; class Chlorophyceae; order Sphaeropleales; family Scenedesmaceae; genus Scenedesmus; species Scenedesmus sp. NREL 46B-D3. The sequence goes on along the minus strand of JACERP010000272.1, from coordinate 41,785 downwards.
GAAACATGCGCTTCTGGGCATGTGGACACTTGGACACACCTCTTCATGGAATGCATGCAGACGCAGCTCCAAAAGCGCTCGCATGCTGCCAACCAGCCAGCCAGCTGTTCAGCACGGTGATGATTGTGCAGAACATTGGCAATTCCATGTCAGGCCAAAACATTCGAGGTGTACAACTGCATCATGTAGACAAACCATGTCCCGCGCAGACAGAAATGCACGCTTGGTGTCGGGGCAGTGCGCCAAATCCAACGTCCAGCACACAGTACGCCTTCAGGGGAAGAACTGATGTGCATCCCTCCTGGAGGCCACGCCTTGTGGGTCAAGCAATGAGCAGTTGGCTACAGCAGGAGGTTTGCGATGTGCACAGACACCCGCGACACAAGGACGGTAGGCATGCGCAGGTGCCACTTGCCACAATGCAGACATGCACATCTACAGCCAAGGAAGTGACGTGACTCAAGCAGCTTGAATGTTGCTCCAGCCCCCATGATGCAGCGCAGTAATCCAGCAATTGCTTTGCAATCAGAGCACCCTGACAGTACATCATCACCACCCTCACAGTACATCATGGCAGCGCAACAACGATGCTATGTGCAACACACCAGCAGCTGAAATACGTCATACATGTTTAAAGCTGCTGTGGTTGTCACTGCAGCTGCCGTCTTTCTTCAAGAAGTGCACCACCTGACCATGCTTTAAATCACAACCAAAACACTCGGCTTGCTGCTGCTACCTGCATGTGCATCATGTTGAAGGGAGATACTTCAACAGTCTTGGAACGGGAGCTCGCAGCTGGCTAATGCAGAATCATGCATGCAGCGCCACATGAACGGACTCATGCCATCAGGCCCCTGATGATCTCAACTACCTACTGCAGTAGTTGTGTAGCATATCCTACATTCAGTCTCAGTTTTCAACACAGAAGAGCATTTGCTCCTCAATCAGAAGCAGCAGACCTGGTATGAATGCCAAGGCCACCATTTCATGATTATGCCAGAATCCAGCATTCTGGCAACAATATCCTACGTTCAATCTTAGTTTTCAACACAGAAGAGCATGACCTCCTCAATCACCAGCAGCAGACCTGGTATGGATGCCGAAGCCACAAGTTCATCTTGATGCCAGAAGCCAGCAAGCTGGCGGCTATGAGCTCCCTACCCACACACGTAGGCTGACCTCCCTGCTTTGCTATGTATGCAATGATATCGGATGAGCCGCCGAGACAGGCTCTCCGGGACACACCTACGTCTTTTGATAAATGCCTGGTGATCATGCATGCAGAGCTTCAACAGCACCCACATGCTGACAGCCAGCCAGCCAGTTCACACGGGTGTGATGGTGCACAATGATGGGACATCCTATGTGGTATTCATGCAACTGACGTGCAAGTTTGTGACATGTATGCACACTAGAGCTTCTGCGAATCTCAGCAGTGCACAAAGCTTGAAAGCATTGCTGCATAACATCCTGCAATGGAAGCACTGCTCAACTTCATGCAGTCCTACTCAGCTGGGTGCCTTGTCAACCAGACACGGCAGCAGCACACTGGCGCTGGCAGCCACAGCCGCTAACAAGCTACACACCAGCTGCTACACTCTGGCAAGCCCTCCAGAGGTCTTGAAAAGACAGCAGCAGCCCTGAAAGCAAATTGCAATTTGACCCATGAAGCCTTCTTCGCATGAAGCAAGAATGCCTGTGCCTGCAGGCACCCGCTGCACAGCCAATCACCGACAGAAAAACACAGCACGAGTTTGCTATCAACAGCAGCCACATCGGGAACGTTCACCATCCCTAGCAATGACATATCTACTCTCAAATGCTTCGATCTGTGCTGGACCTCATCAACTCTCCTTTTTCCAGGAAGCAACAGGCGTGAATGACTTCAAACACTTGCAGTCATGCTGTCAAGAGGCCATAAGAGGACACAGCAACAGCATATGGCAGCGCACGTGCACTTCCGCGCGCTGCCACCTTCACCAAGCAGGGAAGGCTGTGCAGCAGCTGCAAACGCAAAGCGCTTGCAAGCAGGCAGCTGCACATGCTTGTGACATATGTTGGGTGCAGTGCTACAGCAGTGTCTCATGTGCAGTGCCCAAGACCAACACGGCCAGGCACGTGCGTGCCGTCCTGAGCCCTGTAATTATCAGCACCGCGGGGAGCTGCACCTGGCGGTCACTTGAAACCTGGCAGGTGCTTCTAGGGGGCTGTCAGGTTCTCCTGGTGGTATAAGCAGCCCAGCAGCAGTACAAGCACTGCGCGCAACACCTCACAGCCACTGATCAGCCCAAACAGCAGCCAAGGGCCGGCTGCGGTTGCAGCCTTCTGAGCAGCATACGCGCCGCCAACTAGTGCCAAGGTGGACACTGCATGCGAGCAGGAGCCAAGGCAGGACAGTGGCAGCGGCAAGAGAGATGGGTTTGCAGGAGGAGGGCAAGAGTGAGCATCGATATGTGCAGGGACGGGAGAAGTGCACCTGAAGATTATGATCAATGCCTGTCACCAGATACCTGGCCACCTACACTGTGCATGCGCTGGTGCGCTGAGCAGATGATATGCTGACAGCAGCGTGCTGGGCAGCGCCCGAGACAAGGGGCTTGCCGGCCGCAACAGGTGCTGTCCTTGGTGCCTGCTGTCGCCGGCTCACCAGATCCGACCATGATGCCCAGGAATTGCCACATGCTGACCACCTCACGGGACGGCAGCGTCACAAAGCTAGCCAGCCCCAGGATGCTGCTGCGCCCGCCCATGGCCACATCGACAACTGCACACACACCCAGCATGACACCTGCGGCAAACCAGCGGCAGCAGCAGCAGCAGATGTTGGAGCGTTTGTGCGGCAGGTGCAGCATGCTTAATGCAAGAGACTGCTTGGATGCGCAGCAGCTGCAGGTCAGTCATGGCTGTCTCTGTCAACCGCTGTGAACATCACAAACATTGATGTCTACAATTTAATGTGTATGTGTATGTGCGTACACCCTGCGTTGCAGGTTGAGCCTACAACTTGAGGCAGCTGCCTTGCACCACGACAGACTCGCAGACTCTCAATCACCCACCCGTGGGCAGGCGGGAAAGCAGCACGGCTGCCTTAATGGCCTGGTAGAGCGGCAAACCAGCTAGCAGCAGCATCGCCCCATTCAGGTGCAGCTCGGCAATGCGGCTGGACAGTGCACGCCAGTTCCACAGCACAGCAGCAGCACTGCAGCCGAATGCAATGGCTTGGAAGGCAGCTAGCACTGCCAGGCTGTCAGTGACTGCCACCACAAGGAAGCCGGTCAACAGCAGGGCCAGCGTGTCGCAGGCGCCAGCTGCCAGAGACAACCAGAAGCACCTGCACAGCACCAGACGGTGATGGAAGCGCAGTGCAGCAGAGAGGAAGGGCGCTGATCAGATACTGACGAGTAACTGCTGCCGCATATGGAGCCCTGTCGTACATCTGACTGGCTGCTTGATGTTCACAGCTGCTCAGCTTGCCAATACCAGGTGTTTATAAACATTTGCACGATCATGCCAGGCTCACCAGTCTCCCTGCCGCTGCCATGCAAGTGATGAATGCTGCGCGTATAGACACCAGCCTCACTGTAATCTGCAGCACTGGCAAGCGTGGGGACTGCATTGGCATGCTACAGTCGCAGTGCTGTCCAGCAACTCTGGTTGAAAACTGTAGAGTTTGTTATTGTACTGGCACACTGGTGCGCACACAGTTACTGACAACACATTTGTTATAACAGTTACAAACTCGTCCGGGACTGCAGCTGACCTGAGGTGTTTCAGCAGCAGCCACTGCCTCCTGTAGTTCAAGTTCATGTGCTGGTAGGCCTGTGTCAGTGCAGCTGGGCAGCACAGCCACGTGGCAATCGCCACAGCAGCCAGCAGTGCGCAGCCCGCCAGCAGCTGGTGTGGCAGGGCGCTCGTTGCGGCCGCTGCTGCCACCATAGCTGCCGCCAGCAGTCCGTACTTGACGCATTCGCCAAGGGTCAGCATTCCCCTGCCAACCTGTTGGCGGAGGCAGCGACAATGCAGCAGGAGCAGCATCAGCACAAACCACCACTGGACACATGTGCATGGGTAAGCAGACCACCGCATGGCATTGTTCTGCAATTTTTTGAGTTGATCACTCGGTAAAGCAAGCAGCACTGCTAGTAGCAGCACGACTGGCAGGGCCGGGGTCCTGGGAAAGTAAGCATGGAGAGCACAGCAAGCAGAGCACCGCATGGCATCTTCACAAGCATATGTTCATGGAATTTCACGCCATTGCGTGCGAGCAAAAGCAGCGCTCAACCAGCAGCACGACTGGCAGGTGCAGCCCTGTGAGCGTTGGACTGCTTGGGCCATCCATCCAGGTGTTGGAGCATGAGCGGTGTGACCAGAAATCAAACCAGCAACAAAAGCGATGCTGATTTGAAACACAGCCAGCCAACAAGGCCAATGTAAGGCATGGCAGCATGCAAGCAATGCACCTGAGCAGCGAAGGCTGCGACGCATGCTCAGCTGCAGAGCTTCCGCAGGGACTGTGGATGTCGAACAGTGATACGTCATGCAGCCTTGATCAGCCCAGCAGCTTGCCTCCTGCACATCCATCCACCACCAACACGCGTGCAGTCCGCAACCACGACACCCTGAAATGCGTAACCCCATGAGCCTTGTTTGGCTCCTTAGGGGGTGGGCCTGTGGCCCTTCTTTGGTGTTCGGTATTTGATATTTGGTAGCGCTTCCTCACCTCAAAGACGTCCACCCCTTCCTCCCCAAGCAGCCCCATGCTCAGTATTGGGGCTGACACGAGGTTGGTGCACGCCACCAGCCCAACAGCCAGAGTTATGATGCCGCTGGCATACATCGCCACAAAGGCCAGCAGGTAGGAGGCCACCACCAGCAGCGCTGCTGCGCGGATGTACGTGGCTGGCTTCACTTTGCTGCCAAGCCAGAACCAAACGGGCGCGAAGGCTGCAGAGCGACCGTGCAGAAGAGTCGCACGGAGAGCAGAGTGAGCCAGGCAGACGTGCGTTGGGGTATGAACACAATCCAATCCAATACAATACAATACATTACATCTTCAGGATTGAAACCTGACCTCAGGCACTAGCCCAGCGAGCCGCTACTCCGCTTATGAGGTGATCGTAGTTGTACCCAGGCTTTCCTTCGTTGTTTGGGCGATCAAAACCACCCGGGCAAGTCCGTCAATTCCAGTTGCTTTTTATGCCCAGCCACGGGCGGTTGGACCAGGATTTGAACCTGGGTCTTCATATGAACCGACCTGAATGCACGAATTTCAGAAAGACAAAGTGTGCGTGCATGCTGCTGGCACATATGAAACAACATATCCAGAGCCACGTGCTCATTTGTGTTCGCCTGACCGGTGGCTCATACCATATGAGATCGCGACTCAAACCCCCATCCAGCTATGTGTCCTTGATGAAACAGCGGCAGCGGCAGCCGCCCCTGGCAAGCGCACGTACTTTCTTAACCTGCAGCTCATGCCAGCGCATGTCGGCGGCTGCCGCATGGCCGCCAGCGGCCCCGATGTATCACGCCAGCGCACCTGTGCTGAGGATGACGCACCTGTGCTGAGGATGAACGCACCTGTGCTGAGGATGAAGAAGCCGATGAAGCTGGGGCCCAGCTGTTCCATGCCCCGAGGGAGCCAGGTCAGCAGGTTGTCCTGCATGTGCAGCCCACACACGGTCTTGAAGCCAACCAGCACATCCTGCAACAGCAGCAGCAGCAGCAGCAGCAGCAGCATGACGAGCCAGTTCAGCTTAACTGTCGGCAGTTTTACTCCATCAGCGTTGCGGTTGCATCAGCTTGAGTTTTGTTCACTGCTGCTTGAACTACACATGCGTGCTTTTTCCGCTGGTGTGAGCCAACCACACACATCATGCAGCAGTGACAAGCCTCAACTGCAGTGCTCAGAAGCAGCAGTCACACAGTAAAGACACAGCACTTCCGCACCGCCAGCAGCACAGGTCTCGCTGCGAATTGATGTGGCTGCGCAGTCCACATAAAATGCAGACCCAGTCACCATTCAAACCTGGCTTAGAGCTTGAAGGGAAATACACAGCAGCACTGACTCAGTTGTTGTTTTGACAATACCAAACAAGCAGAGCTCACCTCCAGCAGCATGAAGCTCAACAGCAGGATGCCAGGGCCCAGGCTGAAGTGCTGCAGCACCACCAGCAGCCTGTTTGTCCAGCGCTGCTCCTTGCTCAGGTACGCGCGCTGCAGCTCGTCGCCGCGTCGTGCTGGCTGCGGCAGCTGCTGGAGCCGCCCAGAGCTGCTGCTGCTGCCCTTGCGGTAGAAAGGGCTGAGGAAAGCAGAGCAGTCGACAGACACCGACCCACTGCCGATGCTGTTGGCGTTGCCGCCGTGGCTGGAGCAGCGCTCTGCTGCTGAGCAACTTGGCTCCCCGAGTGTGATGGCAGCCGGGTCCTTGGCTGCTGTGGCAGCTGATGTGCCTGCTGCTGTGCCCTTGTTGCAGCGCTGCCACTTGTCGGCGAAGTAATTGGCAGCCTGCTCCTGCTGCTGCTGCTGTGGCAGCCGGCCTTTCAGCGTCTGCTTGAAGCAGCAGTCAACCTGTGCGTGTGTGTGTGTGTGTGTGTGTGTGTGTGTGTGTGTGTGTGTGTGTGTGTGTGTGTGTGTGTGTGTGTGTGTGTGTGTGTGTGTGTGTGTGTGTGTGTGTGGTGTGTGTGTGTGTGTGTGTGTGTGTGTGTGTGTGTGTGTGTGTCGGCACACGTGTGCGCAGGTTTGCAGGCGTGCCGAGTGAGCATGCATCAAGCGTTCCTTATGCCTGTTGCAACTTACGTACTACTCTGCCAAACCGCGGCATTGATGCGACTGCATTCCAATTGCCAGAGGTCATACGGTGTGCCCTGTTTGTGCTGCCAGCAGACAGAGGAGGCAGTTCCCTCAGCACACAAGCTCCATAACTGTGGAGGCTTTCACTGCAACAGCTAGCTGCGTGCTTAAATCTTGGGTAAGTTCTGTTCCCACCTGCTGCCAGGTGTCTGCGTATGCCGCCATCATCTCGTCCACAGGGAAGCGCCTCGCCAGCGCCTGCGCGGTCATGTCGTGGCGCGCCGACACGCTCAGTGCCATCGCCTCGTCAAAGGCGGCCTCAAACTTGCGCGCCAGGTGCGCCAGGTGACCGGCCTGAGCCGTGAAGTAGACGCTGCGGGTGGAGGGGCGCCAGTGCAACAGGCAGCAAGCAGCAGGCGGCTCTGCGTGAGGTGTCCAGGGGCAGGCAGCCAGCAGGCGGCCGGTACCGACATGACAAGTCGTGCTGTTGTGTGTGGACGGCATGATGCTGCTCACCCCTGGCCCGGCATGCAAGTATCTGCCATGCATGTGGGCTGCATGAGCTGCAGTTGAACCATCAGACTGCGGGTTGTGTTCTCTCCCTAGGTGCCGGGCATGCTGGCGACTCAAGAATGGTGGATATGCATGTCACGTCACATGTGTACACATGCTTGTGATCGCAAGCACACGCGTGCTGCCGTCTGCTGCAGCAGCCCACCCTGGCATCTTCCCCAGGCCGCCTGTGTCGTGGTCGATGATGACAGAGCCATTCCAGCCAAACTCGATGTCGACCAAGCCACCTGGCGGCACGTGACAACCAGCAGAAGCAGCAGCAGCAGCAGCAGCAGCAGCAGCAGCAGCAGCAAAGGAAAGGCGCGGACGTTGGTGGACAGACCCACCTGTAAGCACCTACCTTGAGCAGAGGCACACGGTTTGCTGCCTCTGTACATGTATGCAGTCAAAAGACTGCAAGCAAGCAACAACTGCAGGGCACAGGAGCAACCGCCCAGATCAACGGAAGGCGCGCGCAGGCAGCTGCCATCACAACGGCACAAGTGCTGTCGACGGCTGCCTTGCATAGTGATCTGCATCCACCGGGTCGGCCTAGTGCAGTGCAATGCAACAAGTGGCCCAGCATGATTGCAGTACTTTTGCAAAACAACAACTGCATTGGACCTGCCCAGCTGCCACTGAGCTCACATGGCTCAAACCTGCTGGGCAGGTCTAGGCCTAGACCCTGAACCCTAAACCCTAAACCCTAGAGCTCACATGGCTCAAACCTGCTGGGAAGCAGGCAGAAGTCTGTTGAGCGCAGCAGCAGCTCCTTCTCGCCACCAGCTACGTAGCGGTCAAGCGGGCAGAACATGCGCCCTGGGAAGGAGCCAGACAGGGCGCTCAGTCTGGCGGCGGCCGCTGTGCCGATTGGGTCGCCTGTGAGTCACGGAGCAGGGGGCAGCAGCATCACCACCAGCAGGAGTCAGCAAGCATGTAGTTGCAGCATGTTGTGACACTGCACAAGTTGGGGTGACAAGGCAAGGCATGCTGCTGTTGGGGATGTGTCTGCGGCGGAGTGCCACAAGTGTGCACGTGTGCTGACAGCAAGATCATGGTTGCAGGCCTGTTAGTGTCGTGCACTTGCCGACCAGCGCATGCAGTGTATACCAAGGTGTCAAGGGCGCGCAACCACGTCAAAAGCTGGAGGCTCCATTTTTACGAAGCGCGGAGATTTGCTTCGGTTGGTCAAAATATTGACTGCTAAACAGGTGTTATTTTGACCAGATCTCCCGCCAAAATGCACCTGCCGCCCCAGAACAGACCCACCGAAGGCCACCTAGTAGATATTGGCCAAGGCCTTGCGACTGAACGGTCGAATTAGCCAACTGGTGGTTGCGAGCCCTGGTGTGTTCTAATCATATGGGGAGTCTGCAGTATACAGGGCCAGGCGGAGAGCCTGTATGCCAGAAAAGGTAGCACTGTGTACACACATGTGCAAGGATGGCAAAAGGCAGCAGCGTCTGCATCACCTGCCGGGCCCACCACCACCAGCTGCAGCAGCGGGTAGCGCGCCAGCAGTCCCTCAGCCACCTCTGCAATGATGTCGCAGCCCTTCTGCTGCGTCATGCGGCCCACGAACGTGGCCAGGCTGTACTGCTGACCCGTCGACAGCCCGTACAGCTGCTGCAGCTGCACCTTGCTGGCGGCCTTCACGCCGAGCACCTGCGGGCCGGACGTATGATGCACAGGCAGGCACAGCAGCCGATCACTTGGCGTATACAAGACTCGCCTTGGCTGTAGGTACACGAGATTCATTGCCCAGAGCAGTCCCAACACATAGTCCCTTGCAGGGCAGGCAGCTAGGCTGAGTCAAAATGCAACACACAAGGCAACTCGGAAAGACAAGTGAACACCCAACAAGGAGGGAAAAAAGAGGAACAACACACAACAAGGAGACACATGACGAGGTTGGAGCCGCACCTCATGCAGCGGCATGCCGCCCGCTGCCAGGCAGCCGCAGGTGTCCAGCGCGTTGGTGATGCCGCGGATGCGGCCCGCATCCGGCCGCCCCACCGCCACCAGGTCCCAGAAGCAGCTCAGCTTCTTGGATATCTGGGCAGCGTACCTGCGGTGCGGCAGCATGCGCTGGCGATGGAGCAGCTGTGGACCTTTGTAAGCTGCCAATCTTGGTGGGGTGTGTGCTGATTGGCTATCACTGCTCAATGACTGTTCAATGTACTTGCCTGCTGCTGGTAATCACAGTTACACACCAAGGGGTAGACGCAGAGAGCCGGTGCCTGGCACGGGCCGCTTTGGGCGTCTGTCTCAGAAGCACTGCTAGGCGGTGCTCAACCAATGCGTGCGTGCATGCACAAAAGTCAGGTGCCTTGCTGAACAAGGCGAGTGACTGCATGGTTGCTCGGCGCATGGTGCATGTGCCCAAACTAGAATGGGGCGCTGCTGCCGGTGTGCACCTTGGTGACACCGCCACCACGCCGCAGCCCTGCTGGTGATCGCGCAGGTGTGTCACTGCGCCACGCAGCACGTCCAGGCTGCCGTTGTGCTCGGTGCAGGCCGCAGCTTCTGGCGTGAGGTTGAGGTGCTCGTACACCTGCAAGACGTATGCGGAAGCACCTTGGTGTGACTGGGCTCTACGCGCTTGGCACGCACAGCGGCTGCGCAATGCAGGTTGTGTTGGATTCACACAGCTCCCTTGGGCCTGCAGCTACGTGTCGGTTGCTGCCACTGCGGTGGGTCATGAAGCCGGGGGTGGGTGCTGGTTCAGCTCATTTCATGTCACATCCGATGACCTTGATGCTGTTCTCTCGGCAGCAGCACCACATCAGGAGGCAGGCTGCTGAACACCACCAGAGCTCGAGCTACAGATCAGGGATTGCTCAGATCTTGCTCAGCGCACCTGCCGCTTGCGCTCCGGTGTAGGGATGGGGAATGTTGCGTCGTAGTGTGCATTGTGGGCCACGTACACCACTGCAGGGCGCAGCTCCCCTGGCAGGTACTGCAGGCTCAGCGCGCCTGGTTGGGCAGGGCGGCAGGGCAGCAGGCATTGTCAGGTGGCCACACGCGGCATGCTTGTGGCAGCAGCACTGCCGCAACAACCCACAGAGGCTGATGCAGAACAAGGCTGTGCGTACTGAAGCCTTTGCGCAAATCTCACCGAGCCAGGGGACAAAGCAGAGCAGCGCAGGTATTGGACTGCACGTATGTGCGGCGCCATGAGCAACTAAGAGTGAGCGGAGGCAGGTGCACTGCTGAAGGGACTGTGCACAAAGCTTGTCCAGCTGCACTGCTATGCGTAGGTTGACGTCCGTGTGTGTTGGACTCGAATGCGCACATGCAGGTCTAGCGACATGGCATTGTCCTATGGCGCCACTGCGCTGCAGCTGTTGAGCTGTTGCCCTGGTGTATGTCAAGCTTTGACTTAGCGACCGAAAAATCCGAGACAAGCACCCGACAGGTGACGCACGCTTGAGCTGCACACAGCAGCGGACGACACCTCGCATGCGCCTGACAGCTGTGTGTAGCCAGCACTTGCGCCAACTAATGACTGCGTGCTGTGCAGTAGCCATCCAAGCAGTCAAATCACACCCAAAGTTTGCAGCCCTCTTCTGTTTCGTCCACCGCCGGCTCACCGTGGTAGTCGTGCAGCTGCATGTGTGTCACACCCTCCGCCAGCACCACGGCAGCCACCGCCTTGTTGAACACCGCCAGCCAGGTCAGCATGTCCCCTTCATCAGCAAAGCTGTACATGTCGCCACGCCCGCGGCGCCTGCAGCGGCAGCAGCAAGCGGCAGCGGGAGCACAACGCAGCAGCATCATGCACAGGTCAACAGGGCACAGCACATGAGTACAAATGAACTTGGTATGTACACGTCAGCACGCAGCCAGGCTAGAGATCAGCTTTCTCTCAGTGCGGGTCCTTACTTCACCTGTGCATTTTGCCGGCCGACGCACGAGGTTCGTTGGCTTGCCAGCTGCTCGGCCTGGTGCATTATATATATTTTTAATAGTATAAAAATCTTAAACAAGAGCATCATCGCACCTGAACAGGTCGTTCTGCACCAAATAGTACGTGCGCGGCTGGCCGGCTGCCCGCCCCGTGCCCACCACCGTCTCGAGCTTGAACACCTCAACAGGCAGCTGCCAGCCCCGAGCCACATCAACCGTCATCGACAGCAGCGGCGGCTGGCCTGGTGGGATGAAGCTTGGCCGGTCTGCCAGCCCTGCAGGGCGGACCAAGGCAAGGGGTGCAGGGCTCATGCAGGCTCACATTGGATGCACCAACAGCCTGCATGCGATGCAATGCACTATGGCTGCTGCAGCAACAACGGCACAACGCTCCACCTCAGCAGTCTGCAGCAAGCGAGTGCACGTAAATATCAGCTACAATGCAATGCAGCAGCCTGACGCAGTTGTACTGGAATCGGCAGCAGATCAACGCGTACCCCCAGTGCCAATGCCATCATCATCTCTGTAGCAGGGCTTGTACAGCGGCGCCACGAGCGCCAGTGGCCCCTGCCAGTGCTGCAGGAAGGTCGACACCACCAGCCCCATGCCTCCGTGCATGAGCTGGTTGCTGAGCCCAAACTGGGGCAGCGCATACTCCAGCGCGACATGCAGGATGGGCACAGTCAAGGGGGTGGCGGCGGCTTCGGTGGTAGATACATTGCCGCTGCCGAGTCTTGCGGCAGGCCTGCAATGCAAGACAGGGGGCGCCGAGGCAAGCAGGGAGCTACCAGCGGTAGTGCATTTGCTTATAGATTGAGCTGAGGTTGCTTGAGAATTGAGGCGGTACACGCCATCAACGCTGCACTGTTGTGTCTGCAACATGAAGGTGGTCACAGGGTGAAAGGTTGCCAGCAGCAGCATGTCACAACAGGAGGATGCCACTTGACTTGATGCTCTGGGTTGTTCGCTGAGTGAGAAGTTGGCTGATGCACAGCCCACGGCAACAGAAACTTGGCAAGCTGCTGCAGTGCCAATGCCCACAACTGCCACCTACCTTGCTGTTTCACCTGCTTGCCAGGTGCTTTTCAGCCTGCCGTACAGGCTGGAGCGCGTGCGGTGCGGGGCAGCAGCGGCAGCAGCTGGACCCATGTCGTCAGCCGCCGCCGCTGCAGCAGCAGCAGCAGCAGCACTCAGCGCGCCCCCACTCAGCTGACGGGGCAGGCTCGCCTGTGAGGCAGCGCGGCAAGCTTGCAGAAGATCACCGAGGTCCCTGCTAGTGCTGCGGGACAGGAGGCCACTGCTGTTGCTGCTGCTGCTGCTGGCGGCCTCATCCGCGCATGTGGAATGGCTGTGCACGCTGCTGTTGGAGCTGCTGCTGGCGTCACTTTCTGGTCCAGTCAGGCTTGCGTACTGGCTGCTGGATGCATTGCAGCTGCTTGGGCCGCGAGGGGGGTCGGATCCCCTCCTGGGCGTGTGCCGCGTGCCAGCTGGCGCCAGGCTGGCAGCTGGGAGTGGCCCTGCTGCGGCGGCGGAGGGAGCTTTGGGAACAGGCAGCCTGCCGGTTGATGACACTGGCAGCAGCGAAAGCGTGCCGAGCTGCTGGGTGCTGTCGCTGGCTGTGCGTGCAGCCGTTGCGCTGCTGCTTTGAGATGTGCCGGCAGCTGCTGGTGCTGCGGCAAGCTGCCACAAGGAGCCGCGGCTCCAGCTGGAGCCGCAGCTCCCGCTGCGCTGCATTGCGGCAGCAGGCACCAAGCCAAGGCGCATGCCGGATTGGCTGCGGCTGTGCTTTGATGCTGCGCGTGGATCGAGCACCGTCATGGCCAGGCTGCCACTGCTGGCGCAGTGCAACGAGGTGTCGGTGTCGCTGGGCTGCCTGGGTTGGCGCATGCGCAGCAGGAGCAGCATGGCCAGCGGCAGCAAGGCAGCGGCGCCCAGGAAGCTGGCAAACACGGCAGATGGCACACCATCGTCCCCCTGCAGCAGCAGCAGCAGCAGCAGCAGCAGCAGCAACAGCAGCAGCAGCAGCAGCAGCAGCAGCAGCAGCAGCAGCAGCAGCAGCAGCAGCAGCAGCAGCAGCATGTGATGAGTAATTTGACAATGAAGGACCGCCTCTTTCCGCCCCGGTGGGGCGCGGGGCCGATGGCGCTGATGACATGGCTTGAATGGGTAATATGATGATGATGATGATGATGAAGGACCCCGCTGGTGGGTGTAACCTTCTCCAGGCTGCTGGTGTCAGGCGTTTGAATGCAAAGAATAATGGCCGGCGAAACAATTAAAAGCGAGGCAGCTTGTTCCTTCCTCACCTCATCTGCTGGGATGTAGAAGGAGTTGGGCGGCGCGACGTGTCCAAGGTAAAACACCTGCGGCGCACCCGCCCGGTCTGGCGTGTGCGGCGCGTCACCGGCGGCGCTCACATGCAGCCCAACCTGCGCGCAGTCAAGCCTTGTCGAGTCAGCATGATGATGACATCGCCCAAGCCTGGCACATGCTGCTGGTTGTCCGGATCACATTGGCAGGTTGTGACACTTGAAATGATTGTGGGCTTTGGCTTCACAACAGGGCACGTTTGTGACGGGGCAGGCACCATGGCGCTTGCAGAGAGGGGACACGCAACGTCTAAGCCACACGGCCCGCACTGCACAAACGGCCATGGCGCTGCACAGAGCCGCCTACCTGCGGCACGTGGCCACACTCAGCACTGCTGTGCCACAGGCTGGCTACCTGACATGTGGGTCCAGTTCAAGGAATCTTCCAACGTACTGCTGTCTGAAGGTTACACCACCCACAACGTATCACCGTTGGCTTACCTCTGGCTTGTAGATGTTGCGCAGCACTTTGCCTCTGAACCGTGTAGGGAGTGGCTCCTGCAGCAGCAGCGGATGACGCAGCAGCAGCAGCAGCAGCAGCAGCAGAAGCGGCTGCATGACCGAAGCAGGAGATGCAGCAAGCCCGCAGCAATCCATGCCAGCGCTGCATGCCAGCTACCCGGTGGTGTGTTGTGTCCCTGCCAAGAGCGGCTGTGTCTTGCTGGCATGCTAACCACGTACGGCGGCCGCTCATATCCAGCCAGTGCCGGTGCCGGTGCCGGTCAGTGCCAGCCTAGCCATGCCAGCCTAGCCATGCCAGCCTAGCCATGCTCCGCGTCACCAACCATGAGCAGCAGCTGCTGCGCACCATACTCAGCAACACATTCAAGCGTCCCACAGCATGGGTTGTTGAGAAGCTCACCTGCAGTGTGATGACGCCGCCCTGTCCCTGCGGCTGCGGGCCGTCTTCGCCCCAGTCCGTCAGCACAATGACGAAGCCGCCCCTGCTGAGCACCAGCGTGTGGGCGTCCACGTAGTGCTGCTCCGCGATGCCTGCCGCCCAGATGGCATCGGCCTTGCGGTACGCGATTGAGATGCGCAGGAAGAGCCAGAGCGGGTGGTCGTGGCTGTAGCCGGTGTCCCACAGGGCTGGCCTGGGGTCTGCAACAGCAGCAGCAGCGGCGGCGGCAGCGGCGGCAGCAGCAGCAGAAGCAGCAGCAGCAGCAGCAGCAGAAGCAGTAGCAGTAGCAGCAGAAGATGAGATGGAGTCGGGCTATGGCTGTCATTGAGCCATTTCACATAATAGCATCACATGCTCTACCGCGAGATACACGTCAACTCCGGCAATCTATACGGAGCCAGTCGGAAGCAGGAACCCAACAGCAGGCATGGCCACTTGTATCCTGCAGCATGCTTGGCTGATCTGGACAGAAGCCTGAAAGCACCCAAGTGCCATCCAACACAGAAGCCCGGCTGTCATTGAGCTGAGCAGCGAGCTGCTGCTGTTCATTTGAAGGCAGCGGAAACGTTGCCATGCTGTGGTGTTCATCAACACCCCAGCTCCGGCGCACACATCGACCCTGCGACCAATGCATGGTGCACCCCAGGCCCGTGCTCGCCTACTCGGCGAGGGTGCAGCTGTGGTTCCGTCATGCCCTGCTCTGTGCCGTAGTGGATGACGGGAATGCCTGCAGGCGGCAGAGCAGCAGCATCAACCTCAGCCGCAGCAGCCACAGTAAGTCCAGCAACAACAACACCAGCAGCAGCAGCAGCAGTAGTACAGGTAGGTAGCCAGGCATGCTTGCGGGAGAACGGCCTCATAGCATGCGCCGCGATCTGTGCATGTGACCAAGGGCGCCATGTGCAAGAACGCCACCCACCTTCAGTGAACAGGACGTATGTCAAAGCGTTCCTGCAAGCAGTGTCAGCAGATAGGGCAGCGAGCAGCGCTTGGTGTGGCGATGCCTGTTGTTATCAGCTGCCTGTGCGTGCGACGGGACAGCAAGCCCCGCAGCAAGGCCGGTAGCAGTGGTGGCTGATGGACTGTATGTTGCTGCAGCAAACGGGCACAGGCAGCTGGCAGCCGTCCACTACAGCATCTGTGTTTGGGGGGTGCGAGCGGCCTGGGCTTACTAGTAGCGCGCTACTGAGCTGTAGTTGGCGTGTAGCCAGCGGGGCAAGTCGTGGTTGTCGGTGAACGTGAGCATGTCGTGCACGTGGGGCCCCATGATGCTCAGGTACTCGGCACGACGCTGCGACAGCCACACCATGTCGTGCGTGTTGCGAAACTGCACTCAACACAAGACAATACAGTACATTAACATCTTCAGGATTGAAACCTGACCCCAGGCACCTACCCAGCGAGCCAAAACTCCGGTAATGAGGTGATTGTAGTTCATGCTAGTTGGTGCTTTGCGATACGCACCAAGGCTGCTTGTCAGAAAGCATGCACCCTCACACATGCCGTCCTGCTGTGCAGCACATGTATGGCAGGCGTTCCTATCAGCCCTTCCCAGGGAGTTTAACTTCCCACTCATCGATGGAGGCAGCACTTACCCGCAGCACCTTCTCCACAGCAGTGGTCATTGGGAAGCCAAAGGCGCTCGTTGCACCGCCGGCTTTGACAAAGTCGGCAATGGCCTGCATGGACAGGGTGATGTTGTCCACCAGGAACAGCTCCCCTACCGTGAAGGTGCCGTTGACCCCGGCTGTCAGCGCAGCACAGAAGGACTGCACAGCGGCAGAAAAGGCAGCGCAGCCGAGCAGAACGCTGTCAGACACTGATGCCGTCTTGAGGCAAGCACCATGCATAGCAGCCGGAGTGGCAGGCAGCCATCCCGAACCACTGCTCATACATGAACTTGACTGAACATCTCATTGTACGTCTTCGCATCATGTCGCAACATACATGCAGCACGAAGCCAACACGTCAGCATGGCAGGTTTGCTGTCAAAGAGCAGCAGCCGTACCGTGTCAGAGTGCCCTGCAGCATCAAAGCGCAGTCCATCAGGGCTGTAGGTGGCCAGCGTGTGGTTCAACACCTGCTGCATGCGCGACAGTACGGCTGGGTTGCTGTGGTTCAGGTCGGGCAGCCCCGCCAGCTTGCAGTGCTCCGAGCTGTAGGCTGCAGCAGGGCTGGCAAAGATGCCGGCAGGATCTATGTCGCAGTAAGGGCCGTCGCAGCCTGTGTGGAGCCCAGTACGGAGGATCACAAAGTACGGCAGGCAGAAGCTCACGTCGTTTGTCAGCTTTTGCCGCGCTCTGAGCATGCTTGAAAGGCAAAGTACAAATTCATGCTGGAGTGAGGGGCGGCAGCAGCATGATGGCATAGTGGCAGCATCCACCCGGTGACACATGGGACACTCAAGTGGCCAGGCGATGTTGATCTGGCAGCAGCGGCGCCCCAGTGCACTGCAGGACTGCGCCACACCCCAGTGCACTGCAGGACTGCGCCGCACCGTGTGTCAATGACACGCAGTTGCCGCCGCTGCGGCGCAGCTATTACAGCCTTGCTTACCGTTGCAGTCGTGGAAGTCGCTGCTGCCATTGAAGGGGTTGAAACCCGCCACATCACCGTGCCCCATGTGGTTGATGACCATGTCAAACATGACGAGCATGTCGCCTGTGGGGTGTGAGGAGTGGGGCAGAAGAGCCAAACAAGGAGCAGCAGCAGCAGCAGCAGCAGCAGCAGAAGGCAGCAGCAGCAGCAGCACTCGTAATGGTTGGTGTTTGCCTGCAGTCTCCTTCACAGCGCTTCCTGGCGCCGCACGAGTGTTGGAGAGGTGAAGCAGACGGCAAGAAGTGCAGGGCACTTGGTGGTCACATCTCTGGCAGTTTTACAATACAATACAATACAATACATCTTCAGGATTGAAACCTGACCTCAGGCAGTAGCCCAGCGAGCCGTTACTCCGCTCATGAGGTGATCGTAGTTGTACCCAGTCTTTCCTTCGTTGTTTGGGCGATCGAAACCACCCATTACTGCTGTGCAGCAGCACAGTGAGCATATGCCGGCAGTGCGCTGACTAGCACAGAGTGAGCAAGCAGGGTGTGCAACTGCAGGACACTCACTTTTGTGGCAATTGCGCACCAGGGCCTGCAGCTGCTTCTCGCCGCCAAAAGCAGGGTTCAGTTTATAATGATCTGCTGGCCAGTAGCCGTGGTACCCTGCCGCCCCGAAAGCATCAGTTCCCTGCAAAGACATGCAGAAGCATTGCAGGCGCGATCAGGTGTTGGCGTGCACATGCTGGCGGCCAGCGGACTCGTGCCATCGGCCAGAGAAGGTTTGATGCCCACAGCAAGCAATACAATGCAGCGGCAGGCCAATGTGAGCACACGTGGTGCCTAAGCTGGACACCGATGCTGTCGCGGACCTCATAGCCAGCATGTTTTGCTGCAGCTTGGACTCAATGCATGCAGCCGCACATGCCTTATACCAAATGCACGGCGTGAAACCTTGGCTGCATAACTCAGCTGCCAAATGCAAGTGGCATGAAAAACTTGGTTGCAGAACAAAGCTGCCAAATGCATGCGGTCTGCAAACCTTGGATGCACATGCACATTCCCATTTCATGCGGCGTACAAACCTTGGATGCACATGCCCAATGCCAACTGCGTACAGTGTGCAAACCTTGGATGCACACGCCCAAGGCCCAATGCATGCGGCGTGCAACCCTTGGATGCACAAGCCAACCACCAAAATCATGCGGTGTGCAAACCTTGGATGCATACCCAAGTGCTAAAGCATGCGGATACAAACCTGGGATGCACAAGCCAAGCGCCAAATGCATGTGGCGTGCCAACCTTGGCAGCGGCAGGCTTACTTGCAGCGAAACGGGGCTGATCCAAACAGCATCGAAGCCCATCTCAGTGATGTACGGCAGCCGCCTGGCCATTCCCCGCCACGTTCCCCCACAGTAACCCTTGAGGTTGTTGCAGGGCGTGCCCCAGCAGTCGGAGGGAGCAAAGCGATCTGTGACAACCTGCGGATCACACGCGCGCAATGAGGCACATTGTGCAGAATGCAGCTACTAACAGGCCTCCCGCATCACTGAAAAGGCAGGTTGCGGATCAAGCAGTACGTGAGCAGCAGCAAACGCCTTTTTAGTTGCTGCGGGGGGGATCCTGGGACACATGTGAGCCTGGAGGTGAAGGGAACACAAGCAGGCTGCATCGCCATATGTCAACCCAAGCACACGTAGTTCAGGCTCTGGAGCTGTACAAGAGCGCCACATCTGGCAACCCATGGGACGGCTGGCCTGCCAGCGCTGGCTGCTGATTTTGAGAACAGAAAACGAAGAGCTTGCAGGTGCTGTGAAGGCAAATGATGCAGACGTGAAGCTACTCATTTTGCTGCGCTGATGGACTGCAGCGGAGCCTCAAACAGCTGCAGCTGGCTGTGCTGCCGGACAGGCCCTGTGATTGATGCAGATCTGGGCCACTGTGATCGCTGTCTGGGCCGCACGCAGGCGCCAGTAAGCTCCGCTCAGCGATGGTTTTTGGCAAGATGCTGCATAACTCTCACCTGATAGATTGTGCGTGAGCGCCAGTGTTCGGCAGGCGTTGCCGAAACAGAGGGCGCTAACACCACGCCCAGCCATAAGATCAATCTGGGAGCTTCTATCTTCATAGCAAAACTATCTTATGAATTCCACTACCAAACGTGCATGCAACATGCATTGGGCTGGCAAGCGTTCAAGTTGTTTTTTGAATTCCCAGCACATGTGTACACTAGGACAGATCTAGAATGGTTCATGCTTTGTCAAGTCCTGGCTGCATACTTTTCAGCTACTCTCTGTCTATAAGCATTAATTTTGTGACGCGTTTGGTCTTAACGACTAAGGTGGCTCGTCACGCCGCAGTACAACCAACATCAAACACAGGCGCAACGAGCGTTGCATCCGCGCTGTGCGCTGGTCTGCAAGCAGTCGCCGTGGTGAGTTTGATGACAGACACAACGTCTGCGTACAATGTTGCATGTGTTATACCGACTTAAAATTGTAAGCGTTACATCTAAAGTTCACTTCGTCGGTTACCGCCGGTCAGGAAGTTGCTTCGGGCGTGCCTAGGCCCAAGCATCGAGGCTGAGGTTCAACTCACTTGATGAGTAACTCGAAACCACACATGAAACCCATGTCACTGCACTGTATCTCCATCTAGGCGGTGGCGCGAGTGCTGTTACGTAACTGAGGTTTATTTATCGGCTTCTTCGGCTCCTCAACATCTGCTATTCATTAACAAGCGCGAAAGGGTTGATTGTCCGACTTGAAACCGTCATTTGATATATATAGACAACACGCTAGCGCAGCCCGTTGTTTAGCGCTTGAAATTGGTAGGTGTCCAACCAAAATCCTGATGTCAAGCAGAAGTCAAGAAGAAGAAGCACTCCAACGCAGCAGCAAAATGCAAGCAAGCAAGCAGCGGCACCCTACCCCTGCATGCAAGTCTGCGCGTGTAAACAAAGCTGGATCCGCCCACTGTACTGCACTCTGGTTGTCCTGATGAACATGAAGCATGTTGAGGCCAGTGGAGCTGCTTCCGAGGCACCAGCCCATGGGATGGCCAAATACGATGATGTGAGCACGCCAGCGCCTTGATCTCAATAATAGGGGTAAGCACCATACATGCAAAGACAAGAGGGTTAAGCAGCACACAAGCGATTGTAACTTCACGTAAAAATACAACTGCAAGAATTCGAGGTTTGGCGAGCTGCTTGCTTGGCCATGACCAGAGTGGGGCCCCTCCACCATGTCTGTCATCATGTCTTGCTCTTTGGATCTCTGCTTCTCCTTGCTAGTTGTTATAGGTTTTTGTTTTCGCATAGTTAATTGTGGCTTTCATGCGGGGGGTGGGTGGGCTGCCAGTGTACTGCATGCTAGTGCCGTGTCCTCTCACATGGCGGTAGCACTGGCCGGTCACGGGGCAGTTAACATGGCGGTACCACTGGCCGGACACGGGGCGATTAACATGGCGGCACCACTGGCCGTTCACGGGTCAATTAACATGCAGGTGAGGTGCTACTGATACTGCACAACATATGCACAACACTCCTGGGGTCTGGTGACTCTGCTTTCTTGCTTGCCTTCAGTGCTAGAGTGCTGCTTTTCCTTCACAACATCCGTGAGTACACTGACACTGAGTGGACGCAGCCGCTCAGCGACCCTGCCCTTACCATTTGACACTGCACCCCACTGCACTTTCACATGCATTGTTGAAAGCAGAAGTGTACTGCAAGCTCCAGCACAGTGGGTGTTACTTGACACCTGGTCGCAGGACTGAATGTCACATGGTCAACATCGAGGTCGACACCAGCCGTGTTGGTGCACCTTGAGTAGCAAGCTGACTTACCCACTGCAGCTGAGCGGTGAAAAGCAGCGCAATGCATCAGGTTTGCCACTGCACACCAACAGCAAGCCACGCCCTCTGCAACACCTGTGACCTTGTAACTGATGTAACAAGCCAGCTGCTGGCGCGGGGCCGATGGCGCTGTTGCTATGGCTTGAATGGGTAATATGATGATGATGATGATGAAGCCAGCTGCTGCAGCACCAACTGGGAACCTTGCAAGGAGTGCTGGTGAAAAAGGACACGACACTAGCATGCAGATCTCTTCATTGCTCCACTCCCCACACGCAATCGAGACTGGCGCATGGAAGCACTGCTGCACACCCAATGAAAACCGGCCGCTGGCACCGCTGATGACAAGTGTAGAAGCAGCTGATATGCATGCAGGACCTTGCTTTGGGACAGGCTGGCTGCGGGATGCAACCAAGAAGGTTTCACACCGATACCAGCCACTGCTATGGGCCAACCACTGCAAGCGCACTTCACCAACTACGCACGGCAAGCTGGAATGATGAGTTACCAGAGACATCCGGAGGCATCGCACCAGTCACAACTCACTTGGCGCGGACTCAAAACTGCTCCACATCCACGTACGTTGTGGGCACCAGCCCGCGCGCGCCGTCCCCGTCCCTCACCGCCTGGTACCAGCCGTCCACCTCAGCCTCCACCCAGAGCGAGTCGCCGACCGCCACGCTGAGCTCGCCCTCAGCTTCGGCATCGAACGCAAACAGCACACGCACCTGCGGGCAGACGAAGTCAACACCATGTGCAATACGGTGTCAGCCGCTCACAAAGTTTGCCAGTGTTTGAGATTGCTAGGTCATGGAGCTGCGGTGTAGGAGTGATTGAAGCAGCATCAGTGACAGTGGTGCGCGTGTGGTTGCTGGGTGGAACCTCCTCCCCAGCAAGGTGGACCCAACAGCCGCGCTCAGCCAACGCCAGATGTGTGACAAGATGACGATAAACGATGTGCTGCAGAATGTTGGTTCGGCGGAGAGAAGCAGCAGCAGATGCGCAACCAGCGCAGCACTTGCATCTTGTGTTGTGACTGCAGAGACGGAGCAGCAGGGCGGTAGATGGTCGCACAGCAGCTACAGCACCAGCACCAGTCTGCTGCAGCCAGGCAATCGACGCAGAACATGAGCCTCCCTGCAGCCTCACTGCCTCACTGCAGCCTCTCTGCAGTTTCACTGCAGCCACCCTGATGAGCCGCTTGCCCTGCACCTGCATGCGCTGAGCTAGAGCAGACCACCAAACGACTCCCAGGGCAGGCGCCCCACAGCACAAAGCTTGCTCACACTGTATTTGGTGTGCGCAACCTCCGCGGCACCGGCCTCATCAAAACACCACAGCCAGCAGCACCGACAACCCCAGCATGCAGTTCACATGAACTGATTTGCCAGTGCACAAGCGCAGTACACGCCTGCATAACGCGTACACCACGCTTCACACCAGCTCATGCGTCACCTTTGTTGGCTGGTACTGGTTCTCCTCCCCAGCGCCTGCCTCGGAGGCAGCATAGCCCCCAGCAGCGTCCTGGGCGCCGCCCAGAGTACTCCCAGCGTACCCTGCCTGCCTGTCTCTAGGAGTAGCAGCCGGCGAGCCTCCAGCCACGCTGCCGGCGGCAGCGCCGCTCAGGGCGTAGCGGCGGGCCGCTTCCAGGCGGTCCTGGCCTGCCGCGGCCCTGTCGATCATCTGCTGCCGCATCGCGCGAGCGTCACCGGACAGCTGCACACAGAGCAACAGCGCAGGCGCAGGCGCAGCACAGCAGTGTGCAGCGTGCAGCAAGTTACATGGCGGGTGCAAAGGTGAGAGAAGAAAAAGCTGAGTCAGGCAGCTGCAGTCGCAGCTGCACGCGGTGATGTTTAAACACAGAATCTGCCTGCGGCGCATCCGAGCTGGTGACAGCTGCCACCAGGGCGTGCTGCAGGTGTGCCCGCCTAGTCCACATCAACGCCCCACCTGGCAATCAAAGCTACAGACACCACCAGCTAGACCCTGCCCAGGTGCAGTACACCATGCATTTCAACCTGGTCCACAGCAATGCCCCACCTGGCGATCCAAGCTACAGACACCACCAGCTAGACCCTTGTCAGGTGCAGTACAAACAAAACCCTTTCAACCCTGACCCCGCCTGCAATGCCTAGCTGGCACACACAACCGCCGCCAGTGCCTCTTGCAGGTGTCCATCGCAGCGCAACCATGATCCAACACGACTCGAGACAAGTTGCACAGCTGGGCGCAAGCAGCTCGGCCGCAGAACCTCAATCCTGGCGCACCTGCAGTGCATCCAGGCTGGTGACGACTGCTGCCAGCGCCTCCTGCAGGTGCAGGCACTGGGGCTGGTTGAAGCCGCCCCCTCCCCGCGTGGCCGCCTCCAGCGCATCAACCTGGCACGCAGCAGCAGCAGCAGCAGCAGCAGGAATTGCAGCAGCGGCACATCTTCATAGAATCACCTGTTGATAAGTCTGCTCAACGGTGACATGCTGCCTGAGTGCGCGTACCAATCAAACCGCGCGACCTGCATGCACACCGACAAGGTGCCTGGCGCGAGCACATGCGACCCTGGCACCCCTGGAGCCACACCTGCTCCAGGGCAGTGTCCAGCTCGCCCCCCCTCTGCGCCACAAGTGCCACCATGCGGGCCATGGCAGCAGCATCAACAGGCTCCCCGCTGTCCGCCTCCTCGACACTGCGCCTGCGACACAGCCAGCCAGCAAGCAGCAGCAGCAGCAGCAGCAGCAGCACCAGCAGAGCAAGGTGTTCAGGTGACTACACGTCGTGCCACGGCAGCAGCAAGCTCACGATCATCGTTATCTGCTTGCGCAATTCCGTGCCTGCAGCAAACATCCCAGCAGCGCAAAAACTGCAATCATGATCTGATGCGTACACAGCCATGGCCCCACCCGCCTGCCTCACACAGCGGATGCAGCAGCAGAAGGGGGTGTTTGCGGTCATCCATCACAAACGCCCCTTGAGCCGTTGTTTCTGCGGTCAAAGCTCGCCGAGCGAGCAGCAGCAGCTGCTGCCGCTGCCGCCGCCGACCCCGCGCACCTGCGCCGTCCTTGCTGCCGCTGCCTCATGCTGCTGAAGGTCGAAGACGTTTCGCTGTCGGCGGTGCTGCGGCGCGTGCGCAGCCGCATGCTGGACCTGCAGCAGCAGCAGCAGCAGCAGCAGCAGCAGCAGCAGAACCGTGACGAAGTAACCCTGGCTGAAGCACCCAACTAGTTCTGCGTGGCGACATGCAGAAAGGCGCACACCGGTATCCTCATCCGGCTCTGCCACGCAACTCAGTCAACACACATCTGCCGCAGCACCAACATGGCAGACACAGCTGTCTCACCAACCACGACAACGCCTGCAGCGCTTGGCTCACCGTTCCAAGAAGCTGTTCAGGTCTGCCTGGCCACCTGCCGCCCCTGCAGCGCTGCTGCCGCCTGCCAAGCTGAGTGCGTCGCTGTCATCCTCCTCCTCCTCTGCCACCTGCACGTAGCTCTTGGGTACGAGGCCGCGAGAGCCGTCACTCTTGATGACCTGCAGCGAACCAACATCCGGGCAAGGCCGGTGCAAACATTGTGAAGGGCTGGAATGCTGCAGCACGTTGTTTGCCTTGATGCAAATCCCAACAGGAATGGCAGTCACGCCTGCATATTATGCTGTGCTCGTCCAGTATTACAGCCAGTTGAGCGTATTGTGCAATGACCAGCACCGGCTCCGGAGTGCGCAATTCAACAGCGTGACACTTTGTCAAGATCGTACAAGCAGACGCATGGACCACACAGCTATCAGCACCTGCCTCCAAACAGCAAAGTTTTAGATTTTATGTGAAAAGCACACCAAGAAAAGCACGCATTGAAAAAAATTGCCCCTGTTGCACACCCCAACCCCAGCCAGGCAGGTGACAGGCAAGCATACAGCAGCCGGCAGCACCCATCGCCATGCCCACTGCACATCAGCACGAGCCTGCCCAGCAGCCGTGGAATCCCCAGGACAACAGGCATGACTGCGGCGGCATCACGCTTCCGCTGCGGCCCACCTGCAGCCAGCCGCCCACGTGATCGACGCAGTGCCAAGAAAGATGTTCAACCCATGCAGCCGTCAGCAACTCCTCTGACAGCGGCCATTCCATGCTGCCATGTGACGAGCACACCAAGAACATCACGCCCTCTGCAGCTCAAACCAAACGCAGCCAGGCAAGCAACCGGCAAGCGCATCGACGCCCATGGCGTACCAGCACGAGCCTGCGCAGCAACCACGCAAACTCCTGGCCAACAGGCACGCGTGCGGCGGCATCACGCTTCCCACCTGCAGCCAGCCGCCCACTTCGTAGGCCACGTCCAGCGCCTCCCCCTTGGCGATCGCCACCTCGTCGTCTTCCTCGGCGTTGAAGTCGTACAGCGCCACGCCCCGCTGCATGACGATGTCGCTGTCATCGTCGCTGGCAGCATCTGCAGGGGCGATGCACGGCGGCGGCGGTCAAGAGGCAGCTCGGCGCCGCTGAAATGACGGCAACTGCCAGGCCATGCGACAGCAACTCTGCAGACCACACGGCGCTGTCACATGCTGCTGACGGCTTGCTCCACACGAGGCACCTTGCAGGCGTGGCCAGCATCTGCCAGCACAAGGTATTGACCACCTCAACCTGAGTGTGCTGTTAACCCTCAACCCTAAAACCCTAAAACCTCAAACCCAAGGCACCTTGCAGGCGTTGCCAGCGTCTGCCAGCACACAGTATGACCAGGTGGTCACCTCGACCTGACACTGCGATCACACTGCTTCAGACACTGGGGACTGCCATGGTGCCTCACCGGCATGATGGTCGTCATCGTAGTCCATCTGGCTGACAGAGTCGTCGGGGTAGGGCTCCTCGTCCTCAGGCGGCTGTGCTGCTGGATCGTAGTCGTAGCCCTGCAGCTGCTGCAGCAGCCTGTTGCTGCGCTGCTCGTCTGGTTGCTGCTGCTGCTGCTGCTGCTGCTGGAACTCGTCGGCCCTACAGAACATCACAGTGCAGCAGACACGAGTCACCCCACATCATCCCGTAGTAAACTTCATAAATCACGTGTCTGGTAGTTGTTGAACACAGTACTTGTGATGCTCTTTTACAGCCTGTGTCTGCAGAGGAGGGTGCAGCTGCACCATGGTTGCCAAAATCACCTGCTGGTTCCTTTGCTTCACCACCTGCTCCAGTACTATTGGTTGAACTGGCACCCATGACCTATGACACCTGTCGTGTACACATTGCAGGAGGTGGAGGCGGTGCAGCAGCAGCTGCGTGCCCACGCACCTTGGGCTGCCTGCTTCGCGCCGTGGTGAGGCCTGCTGCTGCTCCTGCTCGCCTGCCGCCGCTGCTGCCGCCGCCTGCTCCTTCCTTTTCTGCCTCCTGCGCTCCTCTTCAGCCTCTGCAGGTCACACAAACGCGCACAGATAGTGTGACGCTGCAGCAGCAGATTCTCAACACTCGACCCCTTCGCTACCTCCCAACCCCTGAACCAGCTGCTTCTGCAGGCATCACTCATGAACTTTTCTCTGGTTCCCTCTGGCCAGCTCACCATCCACGCCAGTGACGAGGTCCTTGGCAGCGTTGCCAAGCGGCCAGAACTGGTCGCGCGGCACGAAGCACACGCGCTCGCTGATGGCGGCGGCCAGCGCGGCGTTGCGCTGCTCCAGGGACCGCAGCAGCTTCCTGGGCCAGGCCGACCTGCTGGGGCCGTAGCGCGACAGCAGCTGCTCGACAACGAGCTCCCCTGCAGGAAACAACATGACGACGACCAAGAGGGTACACCGCACAAACATCAACAGGGTGGCAGCTGGGACACATGCCAGAGTGCAACCTTATTCTGATGTTGGTGGTTGAGGCGCAGCCGCAGAACAGGGCGCCGAGAAAGGGGGGAAGGAGATGCCCCACGTCTCCGTGGTAAGCTGGCTGCTGGTCAGGACAAACTGTCGTCAGAACATGCATGTCAACTAGCCAGAAAAGGAGAATGCGCAGACGAGTAGGTAACGGCGGAGTGAAGTGCCTCACCTGCATAGATGTGATCCAGCACCTCCAAGGCAGGCCCCGCAACAGCAGCTACGCCCAGCGGGTCAGCAGTAGCACCCTCCGCCACTGCTGCAGCTGCCGCCGCAGACGCTGCAGCAGCCTGACTGCTGTTGCTGCCGCCCGCAGCTGCCGCGTGGCCGCCCCTGCTGCTGCTGCGCGCGCGGTGGGCGATGCTGCCGCCGGCTGCTGTCGCCAGGATGCTGTAGCACTGCACGCGGAAGGGCTCCCCGGACCGCACTGCTATCTTGGACAGCGCCTGCATGGCGCATTGCAGGACAGGTGAGCAAGATGCAGATGCGCGGGCGTACAGGGGCTTGAGAATGCTCAAACAGACATAGGCCGGCAGCCCTGGCGCACCAAAAGCCTGCTCCCTTGCGCGCCCTCTTGCATGTTTGATGTTCAGCTTGAAGTCCCAGCGGCATAGGAGACGATTCACGCATGTGAACCTGCATACCACACCCCATGTCGACTCCATGCTGCCCCAGCGGTTGAAGCTGCCCTGAGACCACCGCGTCATGATGCACACGTGTCGTAACTTTGTTCAATTCAAACCCGCATACACAGCATGCGAGCTCCATGCTGCCCCAGCAGTTGAAGCTGCTGCTTGGACCACCTCGTCACAATGCACACGTGCGCAAAAATGTTTAATCATCCTTGCTCCGCTGCACACACCAGGAATCGGACCCCGCGGCAGGTGCACATCCAGTCCCAGTTCACCACTGCGCCAATCAAAACATAGCATCGCCTCGATGTGCACACGTGCACATTTGCATCACAGTAGCAGGCACAGGTGTCATTGCCGCTGCAGGGTGCCACTCCAGAACACAGCGACTATCACCCCCTGCTGTGGCTGGCACCACATAAAGCACCTGCATCTGCAAATCGTTCAGACATTGAGGGAGATGTTCGGGTCCCACAGGCCTCCCACCTGTGCTGCTGCCAGCCGCACTTCCCACAGCCCTGTCACCATCACGCGCTGCAGCCGCGCAATGAGCAGGCACAACACCGGGTTCAGCGCCATGGCTGCAGCAGCCAGCTGCTGCTGGTCAGCGCCGTCTGCTGCTTCCAGCTGCGCCACCAGCTGCTGCGGCAAGGGCTTGGGCGCCCACGCATACTCGCCAGTGCCAAAGTTGGCGTTTTCCCCCAGCCACCAGGCAGCTGACCTGCGCAGATGACAGCGCAGCACGCGGCTGGGGTCATTGCAGCAGCGGCACCACACTGCAGGCGAAAGTTGCGGAGCACTGCCCAACGTGCCAGGGGTGCACTTGCAGCAACCCGTGCTGCAGATGCAGCGCAGCAGTACTCACCAAACACCATCTAGCTGTGTGGATAGGCACTTTGTGTGAGCGACAGCTTCCCATGCTCTGCTGCACTGTCAGGATACTTGGTAACACGCACTATCTTGTGTGGCCGGGGCACCCACGGCTGACTGCCGTTCCAGTGCCACATGTCGACGCAAGCTGTTCACCAGACAGTGCAACAACCGACAAGAGCACACGCCATAAACCTCACCTTGCGAGTGCCACCATCGCCGCCTCCTCTTTGCTGGCCAGAGCCTTCACCTCCGGCGCTGCTGCTGAGGGTGGTGCTGCAATGGCGGGCGTGGGTGCCGCCATCACTGCCAGCGCTGCCTGAAGGCCTGCCAGCTTCACGGCAGGCGTGTTGGCCCTGCAAGCGTGCGCCAACAGTTGTTGTCAGGTGCAGCACTTGCACAGCATTCTGGGCACAGCAAATGCAGCAAGCACTATCTCGCACAAGGACAGCACAGCAAATCACAAGACTCGCAAAGCATGGCCTTTGATGTGACATAGCACGATATGGCCACCACGCCCACAAACACCGGCAGGTGCGTAAGTGGGGTGTAGTCGGTTGTCGTCCCGAACTTTTACTGTACAGTGCACACACAATGACATGCGGATGGCAACACAGCCATCAGCAGCACTGCATTGCCTTGTCAAACACACATGCACAGAGCATGCAGCTGCTCCTGCTCCTCATGCTGGGGCTCTCCACGCACCCCATTTGTCGTATGCAGGCAGGGCAAAGCAGGCTAACCACAGCGCTGCTACATCGCTCTCCACGTCAGGCATACGTCGCACATAGCATGCAGCTGCTCCTGCTGCGCCTGCTGGCGCGCTCCATTCCGACCATTTGTCACATGCGGGTAGGACAAAAACAGGCTACCAGCAGCGCTGCCGCACCGCGCTTCACCTGAGGCATACGTCCCACATAGCGTGCAGCTGCTCCTGCCGCACCCTGCTGGGGCACGCGCTGGCGACGGCAGAGGCGCAGGCCAGCAGGTACGAGGCTGCAGCGGGCGTCGACAGCAGCCGGCGCGACAGCACGAACAGGAACGACGACAGCGCATCTTCTGGCCAGGGGTCGGCGAAGATGGCGCGCACTGCCTGGGACACCGTTCCGCCGCCTGCATGGACACACGGAGCAGTCGATGGTCGATGCCAGCAGATGCGTCAGCAAACACGCGTGGCTGCTGGACGGGTCACGCGGCACCCATCCGAAACAGTATATTGCATTGTTTCCTGCGTGTGCTTGAGGCACATAGGTCATGACACTGACGCACACTGCACGCGCGCACAAAAGCTCCTTCCTTCTGCACCGCCAAGGGGCGTGCCAGTGCACCAGATGGCCAGCCGAGCCGAGCTTGAACGAGCAGCAGATAGAAGCGCGACGAAACACCTGCAGCGCTGTGCACCTGAGCTGGCCCATGTGACGATCTGGCGGGGGCTGATGGGCGGCGCATGGGCCCTGCTGCCGCTGGGCAGCTGGGTGAACCAAAGCAGCGCCTCCAGCGCCTTGCCACGCTGGTGCGCTGCAAAGCCTGCAAGAAGAACACAAGCGGGACAGATCAGGAGCAGAGTTGCTGGATGCACTAAATTTGCAGGATCCGATACGCACAAGGCACTGCTGTGCATCATGCGACGTGGTGCTGAACACCAATGCAGCAGCCAGGCTGAACACATGCATACGTGCGCAAGCGTACGGCAGCAGCCAGCGAACGCGCCGCACAACCTCCAGACAACCATGCACATACACACGCAGTCCGTGCCTGTGTCCGATGCTATCGCCAGCATGCGCTCCTGCAGCTGCTGCATCAGCCCTTGGCAGTCCTCGCTGCCGAGTGCGGCAGCACGGTCAGCAGCGCTGCGCGTGCCGGCCAGCGCATGCGCACGCGCCTCCGCCAGCACTGCGACAGCGCGCGTGGCACTGCAGCAGCAGGAGGCACGGCAACGTTTCATCATGGAAATGGCTTCAGTTGACCAGTGGTGGTGTTGATTGAAGTATTGTAGCGGTGGCCAGCCGCATCAAACGTTGCCATTTGGGTAGCAGGCGGCACAGCAGCAAAGTTGCATCTCCACTGATAGGTGCTATGAGGGTGGTCATCGTTGTTGCAAGATAAGCAGGGTCAGCAAGTAGAGAAGAGTGGTGCAGTGCAGTTGCGCGCCCCTGTGACCAGCAGCGTGCAAAGCAAGCGGTGCAAAGGCGTGCGCGCACCTGCAGATTGCTGCGTGGCTCATCTGGCTGAGGCACAGCAGAAGGCGCGAGACGATGGAAGCAAACAGGCTGCTGCTGGGTGCCCCGCTGCCATCGGCCCTGCCAGACGCTGCGCTGTTGAGGGAGGCCAACCGCCGCAGCGACGCGGACTCCTGCATGCTGCGCTGCGTCCTGCAGGAGAGAGCACAAGCAGATGGGGGTGAACGGCAAGCAAACAAGCGCAGGCGAGGGGCACAGTAAACAGGTTGAGGTTGCATATATTACAGAGCAGCAGCCAGCGGCGGCAGCCACAGCAGTTGCGTGGCGCACCAGCTCTGCACTGATGCCGTGATAGTTGTCCGCAGGCATGCATGCAGATACCAGCGCAGCACCGCGCAGGGGGTTGCACCCACAGCACCGCCACGCTCAGCCGCGGATCGACACGGGGCGTTCACCTGGATATGGTGAACTGCTTGTTTGCCGCCACACCCTGCGCTGCAGCAGCAGCCCCCGCAGCAGCAGCGCCGCCCGCAGGATCGGGCGCGGCATCCTCTGCATGCGCCATCAGCAGCTGCCAGGCCATTGCGTAGCGCAGGCGCGAGTCCGCCTCGACATACTCGTCTGGCGCCTGCGCCGGCCGCCTGCTGCTGCTGATGCCGTCCGCTGCTGCTGCTGAGCCAGCTGCTGCTGCAGCTCCAGACCCGAGGGTAGCTACTGCTGGGTAGGGCGCTCCTGCAAATGGGAGCGGGCGGAGACTTGGTCGAGGCGGGCAGGGCTCATGGCTTGCCCAGGCTGTGACAAATGCGAGCGCGACAACTACGTACTGGCATGCGTGGCAGCACAACTGCCTGCCTGCACAGCACCACTAGTCTCAGCATGCAGGAAGAGTGGCAGGTGGCTCAAAACCACCTGCAACACACCTCACAAGATGGCAGGCCAGTGATTCTGTGTTAAAAGCACAGCAGAGCACAGCACAGCACAGCACACAACAGAACAGCACAGCATAGCGCAGCACGGCGCAGCACCAACACCCTCTGCACCTGCCAAGGCCTTGATTGCCTCCAGTGCCACGATGGTGGACTTGTCGCAGCAGGCCAGCAGCACCAGCATCTCCCAGAAGGGCCCGTCGTTGCCTGCAGCAGCAGTCGTACCACAGCAGGCAAAGTGAGCACCGCTACAGAAAGCCACCCACAGAGCTAGGTACAGAACCAGCTGTCGCCACCACCACCACGGGCATGCCAGCATCACAAGGCTGTCCACATCCAAGCCAGGCGCCAAGTAGCACGCGTGCACACGGACCAGGGGTGTTGCAGAGGCGAGCCAGCAGGTGCACGTGATGCGGAGGGTTGCCGGCAACAACATGGCTCACCCACGCGTGAGTGCACCACTGCGCCGCAGCCGCGGGCGAGGTATACGCGCGCCCACGCGTCTGCCAGGTTGAGGCTCTTCTCCTGGTACAGCTCCTTGGTGGGCCGCAGCGGGGCAGGCATGCCGTCTGCGGCGGCCGCTGCCATGGCGGCGGCCTTTTCGGCACCCCCCAAGCTTCCTGCAAGGCGTTGGCGGTGTGCGCAGCCAGGCACAAGCATATGCACACAAGAAGTGTTGAAACGTGACATGCTGCGCATAGTAATGATCATCGGATGATGCGAATGGCAGCTTTCCGGCTCCTGCTTAAGTCCCTGCCATTTGAGTGCATGTGCGCATGCAAGAGTGTGTTTGTGCCAGCAAAGTGCGCGCCTGTTGCAGACGTGCCGCTGATGATGTGCATCTGCACGTGCAAACACAGCTTCACGCACTTGCGCGCACCAACATACGTTGTCAGCACAGAGCTGAAGGGCGTCAGACTTGGACCTGCTGGACGATGCTGTGCTAGTAGCTGCGTTGGCACGTCGCCAGCACACCTGTCTTGTGGTAGATCTCCAGCGTGTTGGCCACCAGCTGCCCCAGCTGTTCCACGTACATGGCAGGCATGTCGCGCGCTGCCAGCGCTGCCACCGCCAGCGCGTGGCGCGCGCAGGTCGCATCCGGAGAGTTGACGGCACCAAACGCACGCGGCGCGATCTTGCTCGACTGCAGCAGCAGCACAGAATCGGCGCAACGCCGTTTTCCGCGCGGTCATGCAGGAGGAGCAATGCACGTGACTTGCACGGCTGGGCATGCATGTGCGGGCAGGTTTCGGCTGTCGTGCAACGCCGAGCAAACAAACTTTGCGCGGCTGCAAATTCAAGCACGCACCTGCACAAAGCCGGGCAGGCCGATCCTGCTTGCTGACAGTGCCGCACGCTGCGCCGCCACACGTTCCAGCGTCTGCCGCCTGTCCGCGTCGCGCGTTTTCTTGTTGCCGCCGATGCCAAAGGGCACCTTGCGGCGGCGCGCAGCCTCGCAGCGGTCCAGGGTTGTTGCCACTGCCGCCATGAGGTGCGACACAAGCGTGAGGTCATCCGGGTCGCTGCGCATGAACATACGGTGTAGAAATAGGGAAAAGGAGTGAGTAAGCAGAAATCGACCGCATGGTTGAAAAGGGAGCGAATGTTAAATGCGTGAAGGCTGGCGTTCACCAGACAAGCGCAGCAGTCAGGGGCCTTCTTATAAACTTGAAGAGCTCCTTCTACGTACGTTCCGCTACCCCACCACCAAGCAATGCAAGCCTGTCGCACAGTCTCGCCTGCAGCACAGCTTGTGCATCTGCGTGCCACACCTGCTCAGGCTGCTGCGCGACAGGGACGCCAGTGTGCGGAACGCTGCCGAGCGCTGGTAGTGCGTGGCTGACTCGCTCTTGACATCAACCCACAGCGTGTCCAGCGCATTGTATTCAAAGGTGTCGGTGGCTGTGGGGGGCAGCACCTGGCCTGCAAGGACAGCCAAGAAACAGCACCATTGCAAACATCACACATCGGAGAGGTCTTGGCAGGCACCCTGCTCACTTCACCTGCGATTCTAGCAGCAGCTGCTGCAGCCAATGCAGTCTACACGCAGGAAGCAGAACGTGGAATTACAGGCACGTCATGATGTGCACGATGAATGCCACCTGCTTGCAGAAGCACCAATCCACGCCTTGCAGGAACATCCCCACATCCCCTGTTCAGCCTAGTGCAGGGCAGCAAGCACTCATCGTTGCATATGTTGGCAGGCACCGCTGCAAGCAGCCGACACAACACAAAAAGGTACTTCAGCTGCTGGGGCAGCGCATGGTCCCCACCACCACACCACCAAGACCTGCAAAATCGAGGCATGGGGCCAAACTCCAGCCTGGCCGCCACATGCTGCTCACCGCTGAGTGTGCTGAAGGGCACCACGGTGCCTGCGGAGCCCTCTCCTGCTGCCAACTGCACCAGGTAGTTCACAACACGCAGCAGCTTGCGGTCCGCTGTCTTAGGCAGGTCGACCTGCGGCATGAAATGGGTTGGTTGGAGCAGCGACACCTTCAACTGCTGCAGTAACGTTGAACATGTGTGTAATGGCGCAAGAAAGCGTGGAGATGCCGGTGTGGAGGGTTTGAACACACAGGCGCTTGTGAAAGTTGCCATGTCTGTCCTGCCACTGGTGCTGCAGCTCTTTCTGCTGCTGCACATAAGGCAACCTGGAGAATCTCTGCCCAAGCACCGCAGTTCCCCATGCTCCTGCAACTGCTGCCTGAGCTGAGCTTCTGGTCTGCAGCCGTTCTGGTGTGCAGCAGGCCGCGGAGTCAAGCATAACCAGGTGGGCTGCGATGCATGCATTGCTGAAGCGGCGAAGTGCAGCTGCTGCTCCGTCAAGGCCTCGGGTTTTACCGCACCTTGAGTCTCACTGACACCAGCATGGGCAGGATAGATGGCGGCAGCGAACCAAACAGGGTCAGCCGCACCAGCACCTTGCTGATGACCTCCCTGCCACTGCCATCCGTGGCATTGAGCGCGGTAGCTGCATGCAATGGACCAGTGCGGGCAGCAGAGATAAACATGCGTGGGTGTGCCCGGGTGCTTGGCACAGCAACACAAGTTGGCGCTTGATGGAGCAGAGCCAGGGCAGGGTGCTACACAAGGGTGTGCAGCACACTGCGAGAAAGTATTGGGCAGGCTGAAGCAGCTGAACAGCTGCATGGCTACAACGCAGTTCCTGCTGTGTCTTGGCTTGCGTGCGCTGTGCGTTGCTGCCATTTCTAAAGCATGCGTTACGGCTAGGCGTTGTTGTGTGTACTCAGGTGTTGCCAAGTTGCCCATGTCGTGCTGCAGCTGCCTAAAGTTGTAGACGCTTTAAACGGTAGCAGACGCAGCTAATTCAGTGGAAGGTGCAGGCCAACTGATCTGTTGCGCATCAACACATGTGTTGTTCAGCTGGGGCAGTTGCTGCTGCCCGACTGACGATCTGCACTGCTGCAACACCCTTGGCTCACCCAGAGCCCGTGCACAATCGGCAAAGGTGAGCACCTCCGTCCTTGACAGCTTTCCCCGCACATAGTTGTTCAAGTTGGGCACCAGCTCGTCGTTTTTGCCAGGTGCTGCAGGTGTGGCAACAGCAGCAGGTGCTGCTGGCCCAGCCTGCATGACGTCTGGCCAGGTTGTTTGATCTACTCAGGTCTATACAGGTGATAATGATACCATAATAAATGAGTATGCTGCAGTGTCGCGTGGAGTGATTGATGGAAGTGAGACCAGACTCTGAGAGGGTGCAGCTGTACAAAAGAGTTGCAACGTTGATTTACCCGCAACACGCTATGCTTCGAGATTGATGTAAGTACATCTGTCATGGCTGGCCAAGTTCTAGGTTTTCCATGGCTGATGTTGTGTGTCTTCGCAAACCTTCTCAATTACACGGTGTCACTTGGCTTCACGCGTTGCTCAGATCAGTAATGGTGATACTACATCCGTACTGCGTGCACGTTTACATTTCAGATGGTAGCACGTTGCGCTGCGAGCGCTGAAGGTACAGTTCGTACTGTAACTCACTAGCTGCTGTCAGCAACTCACGGCACTGAGCATCAGGCCTGTGTGTCAAC
This sequence comes from Scenedesmus sp. NREL 46B-D3, assembly GCA_014080715.1. Lineage (NCBI taxonomy): Eukaryota > Viridiplantae > Chlorophyta > Chlorophyceae > Sphaeropleales > Scenedesmaceae > Scenedesmus > Scenedesmus sp. NREL 46B-D3. The sequence goes on along the minus strand of JACERP010000272.1, from coordinate 6,372 downwards.
CACCCGAAGGAGATTATCAAAATGCACGCACAACTCCACACCGGTTGCTACTCCTTCTAACTGGTGCCTCCAAGGCACGACAGGAAGACATGCCATACAGCCAGGCAGCCAGCAAGGCGGCAGGCTGCAACGGCGCTCCACCATCATGGCCACAATGGTGAGCTGTAACATGCAGACAAGAAGCTATTTTTCACAGCAGGCAGCTCAAACGGGTGATGCTCTGTGTGGTGATTACATGGAAAATGCACCAGCGACAGGTGGCTGCAACGGCTGCGCAGCAGTGTCGCTGCTGCTCATCATCATCATCATGCTCATCATCATCATCATCATCATCATCATCATCATCATCATCATCATCATCATCATCATCTTCAACAACATCACCATCATAACCCATTCAGGCCATAGCATTAACGCCATCTTCCCATCATGCTGTGCCACAGCTGGGCTGCCACTAATATGCTGCCACCGCGAGTGCCAAGGTGCAGCAATTCTCAAGCTTGCCTATAATGCCAGGCTGATCACCTTATGAGTATCGTGCGTCAGTACGGCGGGTCTCGTCTTGAGGCGCTGGTCACTGATCAGTATGATATATATACAGTTATCTGCCGAACACGCAGCATGCAGCATTACACCCCTGCTGCACAGGCTCCGCATATATCTGCTGGGAGAGCGCAGAGTTAGCTTAAAATGTTGCGATTTGATAACACCTGGGCCATGCTGACTCACAAAGATTTGTTTCTCGGTTGTGCTTTTGTTTGAGGAGTATACTGCCCCCAGCGGAGGGCCACAAACCCCACCTGGTTTGTTGTGTAAAGGGTTGCAGGAAGTTTGTTGCGTGGTTCACCGTGGTGCCTGTGCTGCTACCAGATATTGTGCCCTTTCGCATGGATTTATTGCTAGGCTATACTGTATGTTGGCTGCTTGTGCTGCTGCTTGTGCAGGCTCTGCCTCCCTTTGCCCCTTTGGTTGTGGTGACACATTATGGACCCCATGAGCCTTGTTTTTTTTGCCTTGTTTGGCTCCTTAGTGGGTGGGCAAGTGCCCCTACTTTGGCTACTTCAAGTAGTTTGTGACCTGGAAACTCTGTAGTCACCTTCATCATACTAGCGACAGGCAGCTGCAGCAGCAACTGCACCAAGCGACCTGCAGCTGCAGCAGCTGCAGCAGCGCTGTTACTTATGCCGCTGCGATACCACTCGATTGATGGGTATTAGGCGCCCTGATCTGAGCAATCACGGTAGCTATCTTGCTCCCTCACGCCACCACGCAACAGAGGGGAACAACCACTGTGCCACAGCCAAACATGCAGCATCACCCCCCCCCCCCAGCTGAGCAATCGTACATCAGCGCCTGGCAGGCTTATAGCGTTTCAGCGCCCGCTCCGTGTCAACCGCCTGGAGGGCGGTGGGGCGCGGGGCCAATGGCGCTGATGCTATGGCTTGAAGGGTAATATGATGATGAACCGCCTGGAGGGCACGCAAGCGCTCATCAGCAGAGACCTGCATCAGCCTGGCTGCATCCTCATATCCCATCATCATCTTCGTCATCAGCGCCGTCAGACCCCGCAACGCCACCCTGAGCAGCATCGTTGGCATCACCAGCTAAGCGGGCTGGCGCAGCCAAAACCTCCATGCGCTGAACGGCTGCTGCGTCTGCCGCATTCATGACTTCATCTCCAAAAATGGTCTTCATCATGACCAGCATGTCCTGCGCAGGGTTGTGTTCAGCATATAAGTCAGCTTCAACAGAGTCTGCTCTGGTCCAGGTCCGAGACTGTTCCTGGTGTGGGATACGGGCCACAGTCATATGCTGAGCAGCAGCACCAGACTACAAGGCAACACAAGGGACTTCTGAATGTACAAGGGCAACATGCCTGAATCTGGAGCCTAGGCTCCAAATACGCAAACAGTCAGATCAGTCACAGGTCAAGAGCACACAAGGTGCGAGCTGTCCATGCCTGGTGTGCTGAAAACAGTACAGTGCGAATCAGGACAGTTCAAGCAATCGCTGCCTATGTTGCTTTCACAAAGCAGGCTTACTGGCTTCTGTTGCATAGGACTTTTTGTTTTGACTTATACTTCCACAAGTCTTGAAATGCTTGCAATTGCACTGCAAGTTTCAAACCTGCGCTGTATGCAGCTCCCCATCAGGGCAACCACTTGCACATCAGGAGCTCAGCAGGCTGCAGCACAGCCACACCATGCACAAGAGGTGCTCACGTTCAAAAGGAATGGTAGCCGTCGTGTGATGTCCTTGCCGTTGAATTTCTCGTTGATAAGCTTCTTCTTCTCCTCCAGCCTCCACAGCGGGATGCCGGTGTGAAGCGCCGCCACACCCGCGCTGCGCATGTCACGCATCGTGCCGGTGTAAGCTGCGCTGAACCTTTGCAGCTGACCAACTCCTTCGTTGAACGGCCCGCCTGCGCGGGGGAAGAACACCCGGTCCAGCTCGTCCAGATCAGCAGCGCGCTTGTAGCCGTCAAACAGCAGGCCAGCATGGCTATTTGCCAGCTCTCTGTAGACCTTTGGCCGCTGGAAACCTCCACCAGCTGCACCAGCCTCTTTTGTCACAGGCGTCCTGCGTACACATGTGGCGCAGGGCAGGAGAACAAACAGTGAGAGCATGATAATGGCAACCTCAGGTTGCTCCTAGGTGCTGGAACTGCAACGCCCCCGGGGCCGCTGCACGCTGCACTGCTGTCTTTGCACCAGAGCCTTGACACATGAGCAACAACGGGTAATATGTTGGCAGTGCATGCACCCCAGCAACTGATGATATGTCATCCTCAATAACGCAAGCGCTACCCAGCGCTTTGCACAAGCAAGCTCCTGATTGATATGCTGCAAAAAACAAATCAGCACCTTGCATGGAAAAAGCCCACGACAGCATGCACAGAACCACACCTCCAGACATGCTTAGCAGCGCAATCGCTCACTTGTTGTGCACAATGGCGGTGATCTTGGGCACTGGGATGTCGTGGTCCCTGGCCTTGAAGCCAAACATGGTCCTCTCATACGCCGCAACAACGCGCCCACTGGAGGGGTACATGCCGTACAGCAGCCGAAACATATTCGTGACGGCCTGCAGGACAGCAATCCGGCAGTGTGTGATTGCCTGCACAGCAACCCTCTGACACACAGTGTGTGTCCCTCCATGGGTGTTATCCTCAATGCATGCATGTGCACAGTCACCCACCCCACCTTGCGACCCTATCACTGAACGTTACTTTTCAGAATGCGACCAGTGTCTCAGCCTAGTTTGATAGCAAGGAGAATTAGCACGCCACAACGAAGGTGCCGCAGCAGCAAATGGCACGTGAGGAACTGCAGCACCTTTCATCTGCTGAGCAGCAAGGATGTCACTGCCAGGTGGCATGCTACGGCGTGCAGCACTGCACATGGCGTGAGGGACGCCCATGTCCATATGCCTTTACCTCCATTGAGAAACAGTCTGCGTTGACGGGGATGATCAGCTCTGACATGGCCACCAGTGCAATGTGTGTGTAGATGCTCAGGGCAGGGTTGGTGTCAATGAACACCACCACCTCCCTGTTGCTCTCCCTTCTGACGTGGTTGGCCAGCTTCTGGATGTAGGAGCGCAGCAACACGTGCACTTCCCTGTACATACCAGCAGCACAGCCAAGATTGGGTGAAGAAACCTTGCGGCATACGCAATCTTACACTGCCAATGCATGCCAGCAGCACTGTTCTTGGTGAGCAGCAAGTGTAACCTAAGCGCCGCCAGCAACGCTCACATATCCACCGTTAGCCAGGATGCTTCTGCACGGCCACAGCTGTGTTATGCACGGCAGTGCAGTGTTTTAGAAACAAGCTGCAACTCACCTATAGGGGTTGTACACAGCAGCTGTGCCAGTCGACTTCTTGGCAAGTTCGTCGACCAGCAGGTCCAAGGAACAATCGCCACACAGCAGATGCAGGTTCCCCGGCATGTGAGGGTTGCCAGCAAACATGCCCGGCACACCATCATGCACATTGACCAGCCATTCCTCTGGGCTGATGTGCAGGTTCTGCTGAAGGTAGTTGATGAAAAGGCCGCCCACAGTCAGGGGAAGTGTGCTGTTGACCAGTGTGCTCTCGTGAAGCTTGTTTACTTTGGTGGGTCCTTCCCCTGGAGCAGAACAGTGCAGCGTGTGTGTTGCATGCAACTTGCTGAGAAGGGGCGCTGCACGGTCGCTGACACGGGAGCTGTAGATAGAACACAAAAGAACTTGTGGCAGCAAGGGCAGCAAGGGTGCGTTAGTGCGCCTCTGGCTGCAATGCAGCCTTACACCTGACACCTATGGCCAACCATCAACTCACTGTCGCCAGGGAGGACGCCTGTACGGAGTGTTGCAAGCCGCACCACATTGGCAGAGCAGCGCAGCAGCAGCAACGGCACAAGCACGTACTCAGTGAGGTCATAGACTGCATGGCAGCTGTGCCGCCATGCCCAAGACCACACGCATGGTTGACGCATGAAAAAATTGAGTTTCACAAGACATCAACATGTGTATGGTCCTCTTCAAGCAAGGATGCACTACGATCATGGCATAATGCTTCTGCTTTCTTGCACAGCAGAAGAGGCTCAGGACAGGCCGAGCAGCTGCAACACTGGCATCATGCTTGCAATGTACAGAATGCTGTTGCTGTTCTGCACTGTACCTGAGGCATTGGTGAGCAGCGTGCTCGACAGGTTGGCCTGAGGACACATGTCGATGGCCACCACAACCTTGTCGGGGAACAGCTCAGCGTATGTGCTGGCGAGGTGGTAGCTCATAGTGGTCTTGCCAACGCCACCCTTGTTGGTCCACAGGCCGTACACATGAGGATAGGCAGGCACCGCCATGCTGCCAGAGGCAAGAAAGGAAGCCTGCAGCTGCCTACAAGCAGCACAGCAGGGTGAGCAGTATTGCTGCGGAGCTCAAAGCAGAACAAGCTGCACTGGGGAACGTTGCAGTGGTAGCAGTTTGAACATGGTGCATTTCTGCTTAATTCACATCAGCTGCAGCACAGGGCAGTCGACTGCAGCACAAATAGCAGAACACATATGTACATACATGGGGTGCGCACAAGTACATTGGTCGAGATTCTGATAGGCTAGCTCACATGGCACAAGAGAACTATACAGATGAAACAACGTGTGTTTCGTGTGTTTTTCGGTGTTGGAGCATGGCAGAGCTTCAAGCAGGCAGCAGTCATAGAACAAATGCTTGGGCTCACCTGGGGCTGTTGTACTTCACCGGAGCTTATCGCGATAGCTGCTTCAATAAACTGTAGGATAAGAAGGTTACGCCAAGCATAGTATAGGACCAACCACACGGCGGGCAAATGTGTATTGGCGCGCTCGTGACCTTGCGCTTTCCCGCTGTAGCAGTCCGTGCGACATGACAACATGCACGGCCGCTTCATGCACATATGACTAACAAAGCACGCATTATTACAACGAAATACATTTTATGGTGCTGTCGAAACACCACGCCTTATGGCACGTGAAGTGCCTGGCCCACCCAGCTCGGCGCCTGCAGCCTGCTGGCAAGCGCCATCATTCACGAGTTACAAGTCCTACGCATCCAATATTTTCCTTCCGTAAACCAAAGAAGAACAAGCACAGGTCTAGTGAGGGCCTGAAAGTTCAACTTTCGCAAGCGCCATCAAATCTAGGATTCCTCTGAAGAAGGTCATGACCTCATGATCATGAGCATCAGGTGCGCTAGGTCAGTGCCAGAGGCAGGCTCCGATACCCAAAGTGCATAATTATATGTTGACAAATACCAGATATCAATGAGACAGGTAATCAGCAGGAAAAAAGCCGCATTGTGTTAAAGTACAGAAACAGGCTGAGTCCAATTGTTGTCACGATATGTCTGAATCCCATGACCCAGCAAAGATCTAAAGCCCGTGCCCAGTGTGCATATCTCATTTGCAGGGCATCAATGCCACTCACGGACCAAGATGCAGGCAGGCACAGGCCAACCTTTCACAATTTCCAGTGGACACCCATTATGCTCACCGCTGAGTGTGCGCAAAGCTGCCTGCTGATCCTTTGCTTGCTGCCAAGTGCACCAGGTAGTTCACAGCTTGCAACAGCTGAACGGCCTGCTATCTTGAGCAGGCCAACCTGCAGCAGGTTGCAGTGCTTTGAGCCCTTGTGTGTTAGGAATGCGTTTGATATGCTGCTGCTGCTGGTGCTGCCGCTGTGTCAGCTAATAGTATGGTGTTGAGCAGAGAGTCACTGCTGTACAAAATTAGATTAAATAATTTCACCCAATGCAAGTTCATCATCATCATCATCATCATCATCATCACCCAATGCAAGTTCAACTGTAACGCACCAGCGGTTGTACTGCGGCATCTGCACTGCTGTATCTGC
>JACERP010000271.1:0-105680 GCA_014080715.1 Scenedesmus sp. NREL 46B-D3 | reverse complement strand
TTAGACGGTGCAGCTGCCAGCCGACTCAGCTGACATGCTGAACCAGAAGTCCTCACCAGCAGCGCGGTTGCCAGCTCGCTTAACATGGCTCATGCTGCATTGCACGCTTACTGCTGTGTTGCACACACCCTAAGCGGTCACAAGTCGCTGCAAGCTGTGCACATTGATATCCCTCAACAAAACACAGGATCATATAACGTCTATCAATCGGCACATAAGTTATGTGAGACAACACTTACTTGTGTCGCGCAACATGGGGCACCTTTGCTTGCTGGCTCCAGGTCAATCAGCTGCTCACATTCCTGGGTATGGTGCACATCGCATTCCAGCCACTGGCCGTCAACTACTTCCTGTTCAGTGAGTACGCCACTTTGATACGCACCAGCAGCACTTGCAGCCGTCATGAGACGTGTGTGACACACCTGCTTGGCTTGACCGGTGGCGTGCTGCAGATGTGGTAACTCAATCAGCATTCATGCACTTGCATGCACAATGTGCACGACCTCTGGGCGTCTGTAGCGACATGCACACCAGCTGATGTGTACGCGCTGTTAACGCGTTTGCGAAAATATACACGCACCATTGCCTGTGCATATGCATGGCCCCGTCATGGTGTGCAATGTTCATGCCTGCGCCCTCTTGTCCCTGCCCGTCTGCAGCCCGGCCCCACCCTGTCGTGCTTGGCAAGTTGACACCACCACTCACCTACCCAGCCATCACCAAGGTCATCATGCGGTTGTGCCAGGCTGCTGCTGTGCTGCTACTCGTCAAGCTTGCCCCTGCATTTGTGGCCCTGCTGGACGCACAGCAGCTGCTGGCAGATGCCCTGGCACCCCACCTGCCGGCCCGCGTGCTGTCAGCGCTGCTCACCAACACGTGCGCTGACCCTGAGATGATGTGTGGTGCCAAGCTGTGCTCGCTGGTGAGCATCAGCAGCGGACATGTCTGCTGTGAGCGGCTGCAACGCCAGTGGGCGGGCCTGTGCCGCAAGTGCTGTGCAGTTCTGCTGGTCTTGCATGCATGACAATTGCACCTACATCATCAGCAACTTGCTGGCTGTGTGCGTCCAACGCATAGTCAGTTGCAAGTTTGGAGCAGTGCTGCCGCGCACAACAGGCTGCAGAATGCTTTGTGCACCAGCGTAGCTGCCCTGACAGTCCATGTGGTGAGCATCTGTATTTCTTGCTGGGATGCAGGCTGGCAAGTATCACATCGCTTGGATTGCGCCCCAGGTGAGACTTGACAGGCAGGCCATGGTTCCAAGTGGTCCCCAAGGACTGCTGCCCATAATCAGTGTTTCTGGAACAGATTTGCTTACGGCAGCAACAGGGTGCCAGGCCTGCATCAATGCAGTGCCTGCATCAGGCTGTAGCATGAAGTGGCTGCTACGCTCAAATGTAATGTACCCGGTCAGGATCCCTGCTGCTGCTGCTGCTGCTCTTCTGCATCTTGCTCCTCCCGCGGCTTGCTTGCTGCAGATGGGCACCGGCTACTATGTGCCGTCCATATTTGTGCACTTCTTCGCCATGTTTGGGCCAAGCGTACTGTTTGGCAGCACCTACCACCGGCTGATCATGCTGCTTGTTTGTCAGCGGCCCCCTCATGTCTGACTGGTGGGGGGGGGCCAGGCAGTACGTCGCCTTGAGGTGGCCGGCATCTGGTGCCTGTTCTCCAGTGCCCAGGTGCGCTGCATATGAGGAGGCTGCAATTGCACAGGCCGCCGTCCCACTCAGGCAAACACAACAAAACAGTCGCCCGCTCAGGAAGTCACACCATTGTAACAGTTAATCACATCTTGCAGGCCTTGAGCATTCCTGGCGCACATGCTGTCCCCGTCATGGCGGGCCGTTGAAATTGAGGCGCCGCTCACGCAAATACTTGCAAATACTGCACTGCTCTTAACTACCACCAGAGCAAAAAAAAATCTCGAGCTTTTCGTTATTGAATAGAACCTAACAAATTTCTGTGTGCCGGAGTTTTCGCTTGCATCACTGGTAACGACCCTATGAAGCTTGGACAACATGTAAGAGCACTTAGAGCACTTACGAGCGTCAGTCGGCATTTTGCTCCCCATGTTGTTGCTGATATGGCGGGCCTGCTCAATGGCAAGCTTCCCGATGGCAAACCCAGCGATCAAAAGCAAACAACAATTCGAATTTTTATTGTCGTGCTCAACAAGCCGCAGGACATCAGGGCAACACAGCAGTATATAAAAGACTCCAACAAGCTAGCTGCAGGGAGAGAGGCTGATCCAACACGGCTGCAGCTTGTAGAAAGAAATTAAGCAGGCCTCACGGCAGTGGCAAGCATCAGCAAGCAGCAGCTACTGCTGCAGCAGCAGGCATTGCAGACACAGGCAGATCTGCTGTACATGTACTACGATGCAAGTACTACCATGGTAGTACTGGCCAGTAGAACTGGTGCATGCTGCAGTTGAGCCCCTTGGCAACATTAGATTTAAAGGCCTGTGCCAGCACCGATTATGTTTAAGATTACTTAAAAAGCCACGCCGGCCTGCGGTGATATATATAGCTAAGAAGGTCATGCCGGCATCCGGCAATATGTACTAGAGGTGATCATTTCGAGCAATACGGTAAGTGCGCAGGTGTCTCTTGTCACCCTGTCTGCCTTTTGCACTGCTTGCAATTGAACCTAGGCCTGTGCTGCCACTCACTCTGCACTGTCGGGGCCAGGGCTCGCAACCACATCGACGGGTCGAAATTCAGGAGCTGAAGGCTCCGTTTTCACAAAATGTGAAGTTGTGCTTCAACCGGTTGGTCAAAGTTTTGGCCGCTAAACAGAGGTTGTTTCGACCAGCTCTCCCGCCAAAATGCAGCAACGCCCCATAATACACCCACTGCGGGCCACCTGGTCAATCGAATGGTCAACATCGGCAACTGGTGGTTGCGAGCATGGTCGGGACCCCAACATGTGCATCGCTCAAGACGCAGGTGCGCCACGTGGCTACAGCTCCACTGCTGCAGGGTAGTCAAGCCGCTGGTGCCCCGTATGGTGCTTGTACGCTGCCACCAGTGATATCACAAGCATGACTGGCTGCTCTGCTGGTGTTGCAGGTGGTGGGTATGTTGATGGTGGAGTTGATCAGCAACGGCATTGCCAACAAGCGCTGGGTGCTGCAGGTGGCGAGACTGCTGAACCTTTTGTGAATGAGGTGTGCCAGGCTGGAGTCGCGCATGGCTCATGTTATGCTGCCAGTGAGCCCAAGAAGCAGCTGTGAGGAAGCCAGAACTTCTGCCTGGTGTTGCTGAGTGCGTGTTGCAGGTGTGAGCAGCGATCTGCATGTTGCAGCACCTGAAGTTTGCTGCAACTGTCTGCACGCTTGTGGGTAGTTGAGAGGCCTGCTTACCAGTGATAATGTGCAGAGTGCAGCTGGCACTGTATTGACTCTGGCGCTGCACTGACAGTCGCTGACACAGCTCAAGCTCAATTAGTTGGGGTTTGCTCTTCCATTGCAATCGGTGTACATAGTCCTTGTTAGTTTCACGCTCGCGGGTGTCTACAACACATGCAGCTTGCAGCCCATGCACTGTAGCTTGGGCTGCTCATGAACATGTCCTCTTTGTAAACATGTTGGCAACTTGCCCATAAGTGCCATCAACACACTTCAAATGAGTCATATCTTGTGCAACAAAAGTCACCTTGCTCACTGTAAGTATGTAAAGCATGTTGCCGTTGTGCACCCGCTAGTTCGCCTAGGCTGCAGACCTTCCGTGTGTGCATTTATTGCTACCGGCTGTAGCAGGCATTGCAGTCAGCTGTTCAAAACCGTTTTGCTCCTGTTGCATGGTATGCGCGGATAGAGCAGTTTACGGGCTTCATGCATGGATCGTTGTGCCAAGTGGTTTCCATCACAAAAGGATGGCGCCCTGTGCAGTGGGAAAGCATATACAGCAGCTCCAGCATCTGCTGGGACATGCAACCCTAGAATCTGAGCACAGCAGTGCATGCCGCAGGACGGGGTCCACAGCTGGGGGGCAGTACTGTTGGTTCTGGTTGTGTACAGCAAGCTGAAGCCATGTTTTTTGCGCAGAATTGGCCTTGACAGGGCTATACAGCAGCAGTGTGATACTGTGACCACCGTACAGTTTACAAGCAATGAAGGAAAGCTCTTGTTCGGGGCCATCAACCAGCAAATGTGTGCTGTGTTAGTAGTGAAGCACAAGTCCCGGTGTATCGTCAAGGTACGCCTTGAATGCGCAGTTGTTACAAGGTTGATTGTTTGCAGAGCAGGGATGTGCTGCAGGCACTGCAAGCTGCACGCCCCCCTGCCATTGTGGGCTGTCTGGTCGATGTGCACCATTGCTGATCGCTGGTTACCAGTGATCACTGGTAACCAGCTGGTTACTGCAGCATGGAACTGTTTGCTGGAGCACTTGGTCACGGGCAGTCTTCTTGACGTCGCTTGGACTGGTCTTGGTCTTCTTGGAGACGCGGTTGCCGGGTGACACACTTCTGCTGCGGTTTACTGCGAGCAGGATACCACCGAAGGGTCAGCAATGCTTCGATTTACCACAATCCGTTTCAGCAATACTTTTAGATCACCCGGAGTTGCTTACTTGTCGCTCCTTTTGCTTAGCCTGCCTGAGAGCAGTTGGCACCGTGGGACAACGCCTGAACGAGAGAGGTCTGTTTGCTGTTCGTGCGCGCAGTGGAAGCGTGATGGGCTCATAACCTGATGAAAGACAGGCGACTGCGCTTATACACGAGTGTTCTCTGTTACTTACTTTACTTTACTTTACATGCTCCACCCATCAAGGAGTGGGAACCCCATTCAGGAGCCAACGAGAGATTCATTGGGGGGGGGGACCTCATAGAAAATATCATCGTCATCAGAGAAAAGAAGAATCAGCAGAGAAGAATACCCTGCTGTGTTGTTGTTGCAGCTGTCATCTCAACCAAGGACAAGAACCTGTCCTACATTATCGTGTACATACTGTATGTCATACCCTGCTGGTAAGTCCCATCAAAGTGATATAAAAGCAATGCGGCAAAGGTGAGTAGACTGGAGTGGTGTCACCAACTGCGCCAGCGAATCTCGGTGCCGAGAGCTTCAGGGTTAACGATCAAGTTGTGGTGTAAACAGGCGCCGGATGGTCCGTATTATCTTGCGACACCTTGACAGAACAGAGGAGCACACGGAAACGATTGCCTTTTGGCACGGGAGGGCCGGCGGCGGGTACCATAGTTGCACTAAACGCGGGGTCAGGCAGTTTATGAAACGAAACGAAACGTTTGAAACGTGCGTTTTAAACGCCGTCAGTGTGAAACGCTACTTTTGAACGGCAGCTGCAGTGGGGCTCAGGCGTTTAAATACAAGACCCCTTGTTACTCGGCCTGACGGCCCGTTCAAGCACTTAGAGCTCCTTGACACATTTACTGTATACAATTACTGCTTTTGAATTGTCTTCTTGCTGTCCAATCACTCACCTCTATGGGCAAAATGGTCACTGATCAGGCTAGCATAGCCTGGGACAATGTCGACAAGCTAGAAGCAAAACAGAACTACAGCAAATTTGTGTGCCATCGTTGTAATCATTCTTTCAGCGGTGGGGTCAGCAGGATCGTGTCGCACTTGCTCGGCACCAACCAGGGTGTGAAGGCCTGCAGCGAGTGTCCAGAGGACATCAAGACTCGCCTGTCAACCGCCAAGGCTTCCAGTGATGCCTCTAAGAACGTAAAGCGAAAGCGTGAGGAGGAGGTTGATGCCATCAAGCGGCGCAAAGTGGACAAGGTGAGCTGTTGTTGAGCAGCAGTGAGCAGCAGGAGACAGAGCAGTGAGTGCCAGCCTCTGCCTTGAAACAGAGAGCAGCAGCAGCAGCAGCAGCAGCAGCAGCAGCAGCAAGGAAACCGAAATCTTATACCTTGTTGCTGTGTCCTGCAGGAAGCTGCTGCATCCACTGGTGCTGCCAGCGGTGCTGCTGCTGCTGCCAGTGGCGCTGCTGCTGCCAGCGGCGCTGCTGCTGCTGCCAGCAGCCAAGGCAGCAGCGGCACTATGGAGCAGCACGCCATTGTTCTCGCCTTCAAGCGTGGCAAGAGCATCACTGCTAACAAGGCCATCAAGAAGTTCTTCGCCTGTGAGGGCATCCCCTTCAACAAGGCCCGCAGCTCATGGTACAGGGAGATGATCAGCGCGGTTGCAGCAGCTGGCCCTGGCTATGCCCCACCAGCTTAGAACGCCATGCGCAGCACACTGCTGGACAACCTCAAGTCCAGCACTGAGTCTGAGCTGCTGCTGTTCGACATGCGCAGCAACGAGACCATGGTGTTCTGTGCAGCGATGGCTGGACAGATGGCGGCAAGCACCCCCTGCTGAACGTGCTGGCTGTCAACCCTGTTGGCGCCAAGTTCATCACTGCCGTCAACACAGAGGGCGAGGTCAAGTCAGGGCTGTACATCGGTGGTGTCCTGATTGAGAGCGTCGAGCAGATTGGCCCTGAGCACGTGGTGCAGGTGCTGACTGATGGAGCATCCAACTGCTCTGCTGCTGGCCGCATCATCATGGAGAAGTGAGTGCTTAGCATGTTGGTGTGCTCAAAACGGTTGTAGTGAGAGAGGCATGTTTTTGTGCATTTGCACAGCAATAGCTGCAGTTCTGCAGCTGTTGTGTAGGGTAGCCACGTTGTTGTGTGAAGTAAGTATTATTTGTTTGAGTTGCTGCTTTGTCAGTGTTCTTGAACTTTGCATGCTTCTGCAAACATGCTGCCTGCAACGTGCTGTCTTCTGCTTGCTGCTTGTTGTCTACATGACACCTGCCTACCTGCCTGCTTGCACAACATCTTCATCAACCCATCTCCTGTGCTTGCACACCTTGCTGCTGCCAACTCACACCTGCGTGTATATGTTGCTGCTGATCTGCCATGCCGCTGCTTGCCAGGTACCCGCACATCACCTGGACCATCTGCACTCCACACGCCGTTGACCTGACCCTGGAGGACATCTTCAAGCTGGAGCCCTTTGGTGAATTGATCAGCAAGGTCAAGCGCGTGGTGATGTTCATCAACAACCACCAGCAGACCCTAGCAGCATACCGCGCACTGGAGGAGTCTGTGCTGGCGCTGCTGAAGCCTGGAGAGACCCGCTGCGCCACCTCCTTCATCATGCTACAGCGCGTGCACAAGCAGTCGACGCACCTGCAGCGCCTGGTGGTCAGCGAGGGCTGGCAGTCTGCTGTGGCACGCCTGACTGCTGAGGACAGGGTCAAGGCAGCTGAAATCAAGTTGGTCATCTTGGATGACAACTTCTGGACGGAGGCCAAGGAGGTGTGTTGCTGTTTGCCATGCTCTTTGGGCTGTGCATAGCAAGCAGTTGATCCTGGTGCTGGGCTGTGCACAGGCTGCCGATGTTAGGTTGGTGCACACACTTGCATGCAGTACCTGCTTTTTGCAACAGCAGCAGTAGGGGCCTACACCATGCATGCGTGCTTGTTGCATGGTTGCCAGCAACATTGAGACACCCAGATTGTCTGCATTTGCTTCCTATTTTAATGCTCTCACACCGCCTGTGCTGCCGCTTGCTGCCACTGCTGTTGCTACCGCCGCCTTCCTCTAGTGCAGGCCATGGACGTGGTGGAGCCGCTGGTGAGCCTGCTGCGCCTGGCAGATGGCACTGCACCCTGCATGGGCAAGATCTACTACAGGATGAGCAAGTGCCTGGAGCATGTGCGCTCTGGGAAGCACAAGCTGGATGCAGATGTGTTGGAGGAGATTGCAGACATCATCAGCAACCGCTGGGAGTACCTGCACAGCCCTATGCACGGTGTTGGCTATTGCCTGGATCCAGAGTTCTGGGGTGATGCCGGCAAGTACGCAGAGTGCATGGGCAACCTGATCACCATGATTGAGCGGCTGCTGCCAACATCAGCTGAGCGCAAGGCTGCACGCGAGCAGTTTGTCATGTACAAGAACAGAGAGGTGCTGTTTGCTGTGCATGGTGCTGCTGTAGAGGACGCCCCCTCCATGCCAGCACACCAGTGGTGGGCCATGTATGGCAGTGGCTGCAAGGAGCTGCAGCGGGTGGCAGTTGCGGTGCTGAGCCAGGTCAGCGCTGCTGTGTCATGCGAGCGCAACTGGTCAACATATGACTACATCCACAGCAAGAAGCGCAACAAGCTGGCACCTGCACCCGCACGGGACCTGGTGTACGTGTTCAGCAACCAGCGCCTGCTGCGCAAGCTCAACTGTGGCACCCACCAAGAGGAGTTTGTGCCATGGGACAGCGAGGATGAGCAGGAGGAAGATGCTGCTGCTGGTAGTGATGCTGATGAGGAGGAGGAAGAGGGGTTTGAGATTGTGGAATGAAGCAGCTGTTATTATGCATGTGTTGACAGTGCTGCGTGTGCAGGTGTTGGTATCTACAGCAATGCAACAGCAACATTGGTCATGCAACCAGCTTGGTTGCTGGTGTTGTTGGTGCTACTTGCTGCTTGCATTGGTTTAAATGCATTGGTGTGGATGCATGGGAGAGAAGTCAGGTGCTCATGAGCAGTTGCAAATCTTGTGAATGGTGACAGTCGATGTATGTGCTCTGCAACTTCCTACACAGTTAGTTGCTTGTGTGTGTAACCAGTGGTCGCTGCTTTCTTGTCAGGAGACTCAGCTGCTGCCTTACTGATGTTATCAGAAGTGCTTCACTGTATTCTTCGCGTGATGTTTGATGTGACGTTCAGCCCTCTAACACCGTGCAGCCCTCAAGTCGCTCTGCAGTGCTGCCTCGAGGCACGTGGTCTGTGACCAGCAACGCACTCACACGATACATGTAATCAGTAAATCCCGCACTGCATCTTGATTAGACGTGCTTTTGTGAAGAGCTGTCGTGCTACGCATCGCCAATGCATTCAACTAGTCAAGCCTGCTGCCATGCCTTGGCAGCCCTCCCAGCCCGCAGGCACCGTTCTGGGGTCATTCACCGCTTATAAACAATACTACTAATAAAATATAATCACTTGAAATGAAAGGAATTGGTGTACTGGGCCACTACAGGCCTCCACAGTGCATACTGTAATGTGGCGTTTCAGCAGCGTTTCAGCGGCGTTTCAGCCACAGGGCACTGGCGTTTAAAACGCATTATTTCAACTGAAACGTTAGTGCAACTATGGACGGCAATACTCCTGACATGGATGGGCAGGCCTGCCAAGTATGTGGTGCTGCCGGCGTTTTTTGCGCCCATGGAGGCAAGTCCGGACTGCGGATCCGCTGCAGCTGTGCATCCGTTGCCTACGTAGTATACTGTGCCCGTCGCCTGGACACTCGCACCGTACAAAGCTAGCCGCAAATTGCTGAGTACGTGCGGTTTTATGCGCTCGTGAAAGCTTGACATAGCTGTAAAAGTCTAAAGCTGATGTCTATCTCAGCAGGGCCTCCAGGCTTTGCAGTACCTGGTGATTGCAGACCGCTGGGCTCAATAGGGAGCATGTTGGTTCTCTGGCTCGTTTCCGACTTGGTGCCCATGATCTGCGTGTGTGCACTGGTAGGTGGCACCGTCCGCCTTTGGTGCGGTCTGATCGGACATGCCAACGCCCTGGATGCCACATGGGTCAGGTCGAGGACGAGTTCCACATGGTTTTTGAGTGTCCTTTGTACGCGCCAGTTCGCGAGCGTTTTGCTTGCCTTTTTGAACCATTTGGAGGTTTGTCACATACGTGGGGTAGTATAGCCTCTTGTCAGCCAGGTGGTTCGCATATGATGACCTTTATGCGGCAACAACCTGCTCTTGTGGCTGCCTTTGTGCATTGTTGCTATTTGGTGCGCTGCCACCTGGAGGCGGACCCTGAGTCCTTCTTGTCTTCCGTTTCTGTTGCTCAAGCGATCGATGCAGCGGACGAAATTTCTCTGCTAATTCTTCTGTTTGTTCTGATGACGATGATATATTCTATGAGGTTCCCCCCCCCCCCCCCAATGAGTCTCTCGTTGGCTCCTGAATGGGGTTCCCACTCCTTGTTGGGTGGAGCATGTAATGTAAAAGAACGGATTTAACGGCTCCTGGGCTCCAGGTAAATGCAAAACTGCGCACCTCAAGCAATGCTGGACCAGGAGACCCCCGCCCAAGTTCTCCTGGTGCTCCGAGTGGGCTGCCATGCAGGCACGCATTCCTGCAGCAAGGCCTCAAATATCCAAACATACCTGTAGCGCAGAGAGTTGAAGGGCAGAAGTGTCAACGAGTGCACACCCCGGGTGGGGAGGCACCCGTGACACCTGCGCACCACCTTGAAGTAGTCTCCAGTAGACCCCATGTCAGAGCCCGTCATGACAATAACACTCGCAGCAAAACGCAGCAGCAGCACGTACACACAATCAGATGTTTATGATTGAAGTAAGCAACAACAAATGTGACTGTGCATACGCAGTGGGCACTCTGCTAGCCAGGTGCTCCCCACTGCTGTACTAGCATAGCACATGTTGAAATGGTGTTGTTTATCACAACTGTTCTGCTGCTGCTGTAGCTGTTGCTGCTGCTGCTGTAGTTGCTGGAAAAACAACGAATGTTGGGACCAACATCCATGTGATGCTGGCATGGAAGCAATTGTTGCCATGACTGTGCACACTGCCGGACACTGGTTGCTGCTGCTGCTGCTGCTGCTGCTGCTGCTGCTGCTGCTGCTGCTGCTGTCCTGTAACACGCTGCTGCTGCTGTCCTGTAATGTAATGTAATGTATGATTGATGACTGTGCCTCCAAGGTAATGTTCAAAGGATGTACAGTGCAAAGGATTGAAGCAGCAGGCACTCTACATGCATGCAGGGTGTTGATAAAAAACATCGCAAACCAACCAAATGCATGATGCATATTGAGCAACCTCTGAGCGGCCTCAGCAGCAGCAGCAGCAGTTGCGGTGCGGCAAGCAAAGCAGAGCACGATGCGTGCCCTTGCAGGCCAACCAGCTCTTCACTTTCCTGGGCTTTGTGCACATCGCCTTCCAGCCTCTGATAGTAAACTGGGTGATGTTAGGTGAGCTGCTACCCCAGCCGGAGCACAGTAGGTTCCCCTGTCTGTATGCTAAGCACATGTGTCCCAACATACAGCTTTCAGCATAGCTGCACAAACTGCTACAGCACATTCCCACGCACAAGCCTGCAGCAACTTCCTGGCATCAGCCATGCCAGTTGCATTGTTCTTGCAACAACCCAGCTCCCTGCGGCTAGCCGTGCCATCACTGCCAATGGCACTGTGGGCCCTTGCTACTGTTGTAATGGCATGCCAGACACAACACAACTTTCCATACCCTGCCAAACAACCAACAAGTGTATCATCAACCCACCTGCGATTCCTGCTCACTATCTCCCGTGAAATGTAGCCCGTCCCTACCCTGTTGCATTCGGCAAGCTGACCCCGCCCTTTGCCTATCCGACGTTGCAAAAGGCTGCAGTGCGGCTGTGCCAGGCTGCTGTTGTGCTGCTACTCGTCAAGCTTGCCCCTGCATTTGTGGCCCTGCTGGACGCACAGCAGCTGCTGGCAGATGCCCTGGCACCCCACCTGCCGGCCCGCGTGCTGTCAGCGCTGCTCACCAACACGTGCGCTGACCCTGAGATGATGTGTGGTGCCAAGCTCTGCTCTCTGGTGAGCGTTGCGCAGCGAGGTGCAGGGCTGCCGTACCTCGTTGCTTGTGAGCATCACAGGGCTGGAGCTCGAGGATGTGGAGCTTTTTTTCTGGAAGGAATAGCTCATGTTGAGACGCAGTCACCACCTGAGGTGGTATCATACATCAACCGGCCATGGGAATCCGTCAGTTCCCTTTTTTGTGCCATTGTATTGGGTGTGCGCCCAGCCTTTTTGACCACGGGTGTGGAGCAGCACCATCCTGCAAGCATGCAAGCATGCAGTGGATGCAGCGCAAGCAATGTACAAAAAGCATGCAAGCATGCAGGAGCCCAATGCACGTGCTGCCGTCTGCCTGCTGCTGTTGCCGCTGCCACCTAGCTGCAAACCGGCGAGTACCCAGTGCCTGTCCTCACTGCCTGCCTGCCTGCCTGTCCTGCCTTATCTTACTGCTGGCTGTAGGCTGGCAAGCACCACCTGGCCTGGGTTGCTCCTCAGGTATATACCTGGCATATATGCCTGCGAGCCCATGGGCAGGGTGTGGCTTGGGATGCACCTGCAGGTGCAAGCCGCTCAAGGCGAATGTTGGCCTGGGAACGCTTGATAGGGGTCAACAACAATCATTCTCACAAGCCATACCTTTGCGGCGTTGGCAGTAGTGGCACTGAGTGATTACCACATTGACCATGATAAGCGGCGGCCAGGCAGCACATGACATGCCATGGCAAGTCACGGCAGACAAGCTGGCGCGCTGGGCTTGCTGGACATGAGCAGCAGGCAACAGCGCGGCTACTCATGCTGTACTCTTGCTGCTGAGATGGCGGGACTGCTCGATGGCAAGCTTCCCGTTGGCAAACACAGCGATGAAAAGCAATCAACATTAAGAAGCTGTGTTGCCGTGCTTAACAAGCCGCAGGACATCAGGGCAACACAGCAGTATCAGATAGACTCCGAAAAGCCAGCTGCAGAGAGAGAGGCTAAATCCAACGCGGCTGCAGCTCCTAGAAAGAAATTAGGCAGGCCTCGTGGCAGTGACAAAGCATCAGCAAGCAGCAGGTAACGCTGCAGCAGCAGGTACCGCTGCAGCACCAGCTGGCCCTGCAGTGACAAAGCAGCAGCAGCAGCAGCAGCAGCAGCAGCAGCAGCAGCAGCAGCAGCAGCAGCAGCAGCAGCAGCAGCAGCAGCAGCAGCAGCAGCAGCAGCAGCAGCAGCAGCAGCAGCAGCAGCAGCAGCAGCAGCAGCAGCAGCAGCAGCAGCAGCAGCAGCAGCAGCAGCAGCAGCAGCAGCAGCAGCAGCAGCAGCAGCAGCAGCAGCAGCAGCAGCAGCAGCATGCAGAAGGCCAAGCCAGCAACGAAGAAGATGAAGTACTTTAAGTACTTTCCTGAGCTGAAGGAGCTGGCACTGACTTCAGCTAAGAGCATCAGCAGCAAGGCTTGACTTTGGTTTTGGTAACACAGGCACAAGCAGATCTGCTGTGCATGCGCTCAACGCATGTACTATGATGCTAGGCATGTACTACCGGTAGAACTTGTGCATGCTGCAATTAAGCCCCTCGGCAACATTATGTTAAAGGCCTGTGATAGCACCGGTGATGTATTAATAAACATGAAAAAAACAAGCCGGCGTCCGGTGATAATAAAATATTCAAAAAAACTCATGCCGGCTCCCGGCAATATTTGGAGCAATACGGTAAGCGTCACATTCAAACACAAAGTGAAACTCATCCTCAACTTGGCCAGCACCGCACCGAGGGCACAGTCGCTGTTGCCTGGGTAGCAGAGAGGTATCAGCCCTCTCCCACCGACCAGTAGCCATACGCAAGTCATGTGCACCCAGACGAAAACGCATCAGAGATGACGGGTGCATCTTGTTGAAGCCAGCTGTGTTGTGCACATAATCTGGACACTTGTGTAGTAGAATACACCCCTAGCAGGCGGAACATCCAACACATGCAAATCACCTGGCGCAGCACCAGGAATGCCCCCGGGCAGGAAATGATTAGTTAAAATGCGAACTGAGGACTGCGGATTTTGAAAGGAGATATCTGAAACGACGTTTATAAAGTACATCCGCACCAGAAATGTTACCTTATTGCTCACATCTGAGCAATAGGGAGGTGAAGATCTTTTATCGAACCGGGGTGCCGGCAACATAGCCACTGCCGAAGAGTGCAGTGGCTGCATCACCAAACGAAGAATAGGGTGATTGGCACCTTTGCTGCTTATTTTTGGCTGGGCCCGTTAGGTTTTACTATACCATCGTTGTGGCGGAATGCAAATCGATACTGCTCGTGTTTTGAGCTATTCGGCACGATCTGACCATGCTACTATAAAGTAATGTTGAGCAGGAAATACTTTATTTGGTTTCGCCCAAGTGCAGCGGTTTGCATGAACGACACCAGCAAAGTTTCCCATTTTATCACTCTTCCTGCTTCAAGCTTTTTAGCAACAGTAGTTCAAGGGCGGTTTTCTGGGTCCTAGATTGCTGTCCATTCCAGCAACAAGACAGGCTGAAAGGCAGCGACCATCATCTGTGGTGTTTTCAGGGCACTGCAGCGTCGTCGCAAGTCCACCCGGCCAGACACCCATATCGACACAAATACCCGGTTGCAAAGGTATTATACTGACACTATCAAAGGATCCTATGTAAGTAGTGGCAGTGTGACCATAACAAGCATGTCGCATGACGACGTGCCATGCACATTGCCTGGTTGCAACATGATATGTAGCGCTTGTAGCTCAAGTTAAACCGCAATAAACTATCAACATGGATGCACAGGCCGCCCGAGACGTATATGTTGGTGCTGGCACCTCAACAGCGTCGGCAAGGTCTGGTGTCAGCGACACATCACAGTTTCCTTATGTCTTCTCTTCACTGAAGTCTGCAGTGTCGGAGTACAAAAAGCATCGGCATCTCCGCCCCGGGCAGCAGCTCATTCTGATGGTAGTTGGTTGCAACTGCTTGCATGCTGCTGTACCTGATTCACTTGCACATCATCATCTTGTACTTGCAGGGTCATAGGGGGGAGCGCGGGGGGGGGGGGGGCGCTACCTATCGTGTTGCAACCCTGGACGGTGGGTTGCTACTTGCAACTGCAATTGAATTGCTCAGCCTGTACTGTTATGGACAAACCAAACAACAGATGTTGCAACCTGCATTTGCTGAGGGTTTTGACCGGCGGAGCCCAGCCGCTTGAGCGCAGCCCATTATTATTTGCAAAAGGGGCGAACCTTACTGGCTGGCCCTACACAGCAGTCAGGCGAATTTAATTGCCAGAGAGGCCTACGGCATTGTTGCTGCTTCATGCAGCCCGTTGGACAGCGCCTAGTCAGGTCTCTCAATAACACAGGCACGCTAGCCATGCTGAGCAATCCCCTGTACAAGAACCAATGTCAGGGCATAGAGTGGCTCACTGCACAAGAACTGCCACACACCCTTAGATACAGCATGGGGGTGCGCCAACATAAGGCATTCAAGCAATGTTACCTACGACTATGCAAAGACGGACAGCCACTTGATGCCATAAAAGACAGATGATCGCTTGCTACCGCGCTGGAGCAGGCCGCTGAGGCAAAAACTCAGTGGGACAAGCGGTTGCACAACCTGTCCTGGTTCCAATTGGTTGCTTGCAAGATGCCTGCCGCAGTCTCCCGCGGCGGTTGTTGAGTTCTAGACAGCATGCTCAGCGTGGCACGCAATAATAGTGAGGCGTTGTTCACATTGTGGCATCAGCTATGCGAGCATGCAATCACTGCAGCGTACAGAGACCGCTTAAATGACGACAGCACGCTTGGGGAGAAGGATATGTGGCAGCTTGTGCGTCGCCTGTGCCCTAAGCATGTCAGCCAGGCCGTGTACAGTGTCATGCAGCACCCCTCAGGACAGACGGCTTCAACTCCTGCAGAAAAAGCAGATGCATTCAATTGCCATTATCAGCGTGTTGGTAGCCATGCAGCGTTTGCCGCCTCAAACCCCCAGTTCGACCCAGCGCACATGACACAGGTTGCCGCCAATGTACAGCAGTACCTTCATGACTCAACCGCACCTCATGCTGCCCCACCCTGCCCGCTGGGCTTGCCCATCACTGCCGCCGAGGTTTCTGCGTGCTTGCAGCGTCTACGCACAGGCAAAGCTGGCAACCCTGCAGAGGAAGGCATTGTCAACGAGCTTTTGAAGTACGGAGGCAACACAGTTGCAGACATGCTGCTGCAGTACTGCAGCATCATGTGGCAGCTTGAGCAGGTGCATCAGGTGCCGGGGACAGTCGTCAGCATGCCTAAGAAGGGCGATCTGACAGACCCAGGCAACTACCGCGGCATCACCCTGCTCAGCGTGCTCTATAAGTTTTACAACAGCGTCCTCAATCAGCGCCTTGTCAAGTTTGCAGAGGGCGAACAGCAGGAGCAGCAGCAGCAAACACAAGCACAGCAGCAGCAGCAGCAGCAAGGCCAGCATTCAGCACAGCAGCAGCAGCAGCAGCAGCCACGCGCAACTGCTGCTACAGCAGCAGCGGCGCCGCTGCTGCACGAGAGTCAGAACGGATTCCGCCCCAAGCGCAGTTGTGCTGACCATCAAAGCGTGCTCAGCGAGGTCCTTAATGGCAGGGAAGCTGAGGGAAAGGAGTCATACGTGTTGTTCGTTGACACCTTGAAGGCATTCCCTACGGTCTGGCTTGATGGCTTGTTCCAGAAGCTGTGGGATAAGGGTGTGCGTGGCAAGATGTTCCGTGTCTTGTACAACTTGTATCAGGGCGCGCAGCGTGTGGTGTCTCATGAGGGTTGCACCACGGATAGGTTCACCTGCGACCTTGGCCTGCATGAGGGTGATGTTATTTTGCCCACACTGTACCTGTTGTTTATCAACGATTTGCTGCGTGACGTGCATGCAAAGCACCCTGGCGTTACCATCATGGGCCCCAGTGACGAACCTGCAGGCCAAGTTGTGGCAGCCATGCAGGCTGATGACTTTGTTGCTGTCTGCGGGTCTCTGTCTGAAGTTCAGGCTGTGGCTGCAACTGTCTACAGATACAGTTGCCAGTGGCATTCAAGCTCCACAGCTTGAAGTCTGCCGTCATGCATGTGCTGCCAGCACAACAGACCAGCCAGCTGGTCGACTCCGGCATTGTTTGGAACAATGTCCCTGTGCCTGTTGTAACGGAGTACTGCTATCTTGGCCTGTGGCTCAACAATACCTGTACATGGACTTCACATTTTGAGAAGATGCTGGCTAAGGTGCAACGTGTGAAGGGTGCGCTCATGCCAATTTGGAAGAGCCGCAGCATCAGTGTGGAGGTTAAACGCATACTGTTGCTGACGTGTGTCCGTCCCATTGTTGAATATGGCAGTGAGGTTTGGTTTCCGTCCACAGCTAGGCAACTGCAGTTGATTGACAAAGTGCAGACAGACATCATCAAATGCGCAATGCGCTGTGGCAAGGAGCGCCCATGCTCTTCAGCTCTCTTGGCAGAATGGGGTGTGAAACCGTTGCATATGTGGCTTCATCAGAGGGCTTTGGAGTACCACTACAGGATTCAGCGTATGCAGGGCGTTCGGCTGCCAAATCAAGTGTTTACAGCTGAATGGAGGCGTCCTAATGGTGCTGTGGCGGTGACACCGTGGCACAAGTATGTGCAGAGCCTGCTGTGCAAGTATGGTGTGACTGTTGTGACCGCGGAAGGCAGAGCCAGTGCGTGCAAGAGCCATGTCAACAAGCAGGTCAGGACACTACATGCTGAAAGGATTGCATGTGAAACGTTGGAACACTCCACTCTGAGTCGGTGTGTGGCTCCTGTGCATCCCACTCATGTTGATGCTATGGGTTTCAGGAGGCCTAGGCCGTACTTGCGTTCAGTGGCAATACCACGTGGCATTGAATTGCTTTTGCGTGTTCGTATGGGTTGTCTGTGTGTACATGAGCGTACTAGTCAGTTTGTGTGTAGTTCGTCACAAACAGGGGGGAGACGCGGAAAGAAGACAGGCAGTCGGCAGTGAACCAGGAACCGGTCACTCACCAGCACCTGGGCAGCCACCCCGCGCCTGTGGAGCAACTGTGGTAATGCCGTGGTAAAATGTGGTGATCCTGGCGTAGGCAAGACAGCAGCACCCCTCGAAGTGCCGGTGAGGTGCCAGTGCCAGGACAGACACCAGGTCACTTGAAGTGTCAGCTAGCAGCAACCAATCTGCAGCTGTTAGGCGTGTGGCGACGCAGCTAGTACAATGCACAAATCACATGCACTACGTGTGTCAGATACATGCCTACAAACGTGTTGGACACACCACCAATGATGAATACCGCCCAGAGGGCACTACACACAAGGGATCATTATGTAATCGACACGCACCCAATACCATGGTGCAGGGCTGCCGCAGTAGTGCAGCAATGCGGTGACAAATCAATCAGACCTTCTGACGCTTTGCCGCGGAGGTCTGTGCACTGAGTGCGGGCCGTGCCAGCTGCAGCTTGCGCGGCCGCGGTATAGATGGCATGGCTGGCTGCCGGCTGAACGTGACCTGCCGTTTCTCAGGCAGAGCAGCCGTCAAGCGTACTAGTCAGTTTGGGGGTCGCAGAGCTAACTCCACTTCAGGATGTCCTTGCTGTGGTGCAGAAGTTGAGTCTTTGTCACACTTGATGTTTGATTGCCCTGCTACTTCTGCTCAGAGGGATAGTATGTTTGCCGAGATCGGATCTATGCCTGGATGCGCTGAAAAGTTGCGCAGCGTTTTGTCCATGGCTGATTCGTCAATCAAGGTGTTGCGTTTTGTATCTGATGATATTTGGGGTAATTCTGGAAGATGTCGAATGGTGTCACCGTGTATTGCTGCTTTTCTTGTCAAGGCTTGGGATGTGCGTAATGCATGCAAACATTCTGGAGCAGTGCTCCCTCCTCTTTCCGCCCCGGTGGGGCGCGGGGCCGATGGCGCTGATGCTATGGCTTGAATGGTAATATGATGATGATTGTGGCATCAGCGTGACAATGGCGTGGCCGTCTGCAGACTTTTCTAGTCAGACAGATGTGTGCGTGCAGCTGGCAACTGCTGGCTGGGTGCAAATTTTAAATGAGGTTGGTTGATATTGCTCGTCTTGAATGATCAGCTGCAGCGAGAACATGCGCACTTCTGTTTTCAAGGTCCCATGGTTGATTTTTGGTTTGGTCTGCCCTGCAACTGTGCATTGGCAGCGCCGCCAGCTGGTTCAAGTCGCAACACCGTCTCAGCAGTGCTTGCTGGTCAGCAATGATTGACCAGTAGGCTACACACATGGACCAGCTGAGCGGCAGGAACGTGAATGTCTGTGGACATAACCAGGCTGGCTGGCCAGCACATCCTCATATGGCACACCACGCCACCTCAACAACGCAGCTCCCGCACGCCAGCAGTTCACTGCAACGCCCCGGCCGTCAAGCTGAAACCGTCCAAAAAACTGCACTGTGTCGCACTGAGCACGTCACAAGGTCATGAAGGCCCAATATCACCACATTAACCACGCAAGGGTAAAGCTCATGTTGCTGAGCAGCCAGAACACCGCCACGACACTCCCTTAGTCAATTTCTTGGTCTGGCTGCTGCCTTACTCTCACGCACCAAAACTTGCTGCACAGTCGAGTCATCAGCTGATGCCTGCCCTGATGTTCCAAGACGAGCCCAACGCAAGACACTGCCTGCCTCGCACCCAACGCTGCCTCTACAGCCTGCCATGAAACCGCGCATGCAACACGCACAGCGCCCTACAACCCAAGCCTTGAAGCCTAGAGCACACACAGCTACTGCTACATCACAGCATGCGCATTTGCTGTGTCTGCATCCGTCACTCGCCCCTGACCTCACTTCTGCGGCAATTTGCGCCAGCACACACATGTGGTATGTTGTGCCCAAGTGCCACCGAGTTCAAGCGTTTGCAGCGTTGCTAGGGAAGAAGCCTGGCTACTTCACAAGGGGATGCCAGAAAGAACATCACCAGGACACGTCGCCAGGCAGCGTCACCAGGGGCAGCAGTTGCACGCAACCACTGAGAGCGCCTCACTCAAACCACACGGTGCCAGCACCGACAAACACGCACTGGGGCGGGCACAGCTATTGTACAGATGGCACAGCAAACACATACACATGCAGGCCAGGGCGCGCCCCTGACTGCCGCTGCACCCACGCTTCCTGCAGCTGCAGCACCAGCTGCAGCCCAACGCTGCCACCACAGCCCACTCCTGGCGCAGCAGTGCTGGCATCACCAATGGCCTTGCTGCTGCTGCCATATGGGGGCTGATGCTGCTGCTGCTGCTGCCAGCGCCGGTTGAGCAATGCAGCAGCCTCCAGCAGCTTTGCCGCTTGCTTGTCATATACGACAGGCATGCACACAGCAGCATGGTGCTGCAGAGCAAGCTCCAACTGCTCTGACAGAGCAGCGGGGCTGCCACGCACATCCAGCTCCAGCACGCCCTGCGGCGCTGCTGCTGCTGCTACTGGCTGCCTGCTGCTCACCTCAGCCTGGCTTGGCCAGCCGTCTGGAAGGTGATGCTGCTGCTGTAGGTCTGCAGCCGGCTGCTGATGGCTGCTGCTGCAGCCGTCCAGCTGCTGAGTAGGCAGCCGCAGCTGCAAGCCAGCGTGCTGCCAGTGCAACCGCCGTGCATGGCTGCTGGTGCCGTTTGTGCTCCGGCAGCGCTGCTGCTGCTGCTGCTGCTGCTGCTGCTGTATGGCATCTGCGAGGTGCACCATCCCTGAGACCTGCATGCAGTGCCCACTGTGCTGCTGCTGCTGCTGCTGATAATGGTGTTCCTGCAGCCAAAACCCATGCTGCCCATGCTGCTGCTGCAGGTCTGGCTGATGCAGCTGCCTTCCATCCACCTGCGCGAGGGGCAGCTGCTGCTGTCGACGGTGCTGGCTGTGCTGGCTGCCTCCATACTCGACTTGCCGCTGCTGTTGCTGCTGGCCAGACCTGTGTCCTCCCTGCTGCAGCGGCAGGTGGTGGTGGGCCTGACCAGCCTGCGCAGGCGGGAGCCCACCAGATGCTGACTGTGCCTGGCCCTGTACTGCCGGCTGCTGTGGTGCACCTGCGACTGCAGCTGCAGCTTCGCCAGCTGGCATGCACCGGCAACGCAGCGAGTACACGGTGCACCGCCCGCCCTCCGGTCGCCTGCTGCTCCTGCTCTGCGGCGTGACGAGCAGCTGCAGCTGCTGCTGCTCGAGCTGCTGCTGCAGCTCCGCCACAGCTTGCAGGGTAGTCAGGGTGCGGCCAGCGCCAGCAGCCGACAGCTCAGCACACTGCTCCCGCTGCAGCCAGCGCAGCAGCTGTGCAGCGAGTGAGTGGGGCTGCGACCCGCTGTTGGTGCGGACCATGGCGTGGCCCAGCGGTGTGCGGGCGATGTTGTCGGCAGCACTGAAGCGCCAACCCTGCAGCACCTCCGCCCTGGTCCAGCCACGCCTGCAGGAGGCACACAGGCAACAAACACAACACACACCAGTCAGGAGGTGCTGCGTGACTGGGCTGAACAGGCACAGTTTGCTTGCGTCACTGAGCATCAGGTGTGTGGGTGTGAAAACTGGCGGCCAGGCATTGCGCAGACTTCTGTGTGGCTGATGCTGCTTGGCTGGCCGCAGGTGCCAGCAAGACCGGGAGCAGCACCCTCACAAGCCAGATACATAGTGCAGCAGCAGCAGCAGCACACTGCACTGTTGTGTGTCTGCCGTGAGGGCCTAAAAGACTAGGCCAAGAGAGCCTGAAGCCACTCTCTTGGCTGCTTCTAGACAACGCGGATATACCACGGCCGAGGCCCCAGCCGCCCGACACAGGCAGTCAGCACGCACTCACGTGTTCCACAGCCCCAGTACATGCTGCTGCTGCTGCTGCCGTCGTTGCCGCTGCTGTGGCCTGGCGCTGCTGCGCGGCACAACACCTGCAACAACTTGCTGTGCAGCTGGTTGATCAAGTGAGGCACTTGCGCTGCTCTGCCTGCCGAAGCCATTGGCCAACGGCACAGCAGTGCGACTGCTGCTGTTGCTGCTGCTGCTACTGCTGCTTGTGGCTGCTTCATGACCTGGATGCTGCTGTTGCTCTTTCTGCCGCTGCCGTTGCTGAGCAAGATCCGCAGGCATGCCAGCCAATGGCACATCCAGCACTTCAGCCTGCTGCTGCAGCTGCTGCGCCTGCAGTGCTATGTGGTGCGGCTGCAGCTGCTGCTGCATGTCCCAGTCGTGCAGCTGCTGCTGCTCAAGCATGTGCAACTCCAACTGCTGCTGATGCTGCTGTAGCTGAATGCACTGAGCATGGTGCTGCGGCGGGCTTGTATGATGATGCTGATCCTGCACATTGTGCTGCTGCTGCTGCTGCTGCTGCTGCTGTGGCTCAGCATGTGGCTGCTGCTGCAGCGCTTGTGACCGTGCCGGCTGAGCAAAGATTGGCCTGCAGGACGAGAAGCACAAGCGCAGGGCAGTTAGTCGCAGTGACAGACACACGGACATGAGCAACAGGGTGGCAGGACAGGAAGCCAAACATTCGAGAAGCACAACTCGCTGTTGGACCAATGCTTGCAGGTGATTGAGACATCACAGACAAACATGCAGTGCAGTTGCATCTGGACCATGTGCAAGTCACATGGCCACAGCCCTGCTCAAAAGGGGCCAATTTTCACTGCTGTGTTGCATACAAGCGAGCGCTGGCATGCACCCAGCCCACAGAGCGTCAGACATGCCTGATCTGATCTGCTACTTACTGTGTCTGCAGCGCTTCCAACAGGGCCAGGTGCTGTGGTGCTTGGTGCATCTGCTGGCCAAGCTGCTGCTCCTCTTCAACAACATGCTGAAGGTCTCGTTGCTGGTGCTCCTGCTGCCGCTGCTGCTGCTGCTGTTCCTGCTGTCGTTGTTGCCGAGCTCTGTGGGAGCCTTGGACAACCAGCAGCAAGTCCTGCACACTGCTACTGCTGCCAACCTCACAAGTCAGCTGGTGGGCATTGAAGGCAGCCACAGCTGTCGTAACAGACGCTGCTGCGCGGGTGCTGCCGCTGCTGCTGCACACATAGCGGCATCTGTTGTGCAGGGCCCTGCGCGTGACGGCAAAAAAATGGTTGGGCATGGTCACAACAGCTGCTGCATGATCAGCAACACTTCTGAAGTCAGCCGCCTGACTGAGCTGTTTCACAATTACAAGCAGCTGCAAGCCCATGCTGTCACACTGCTGACAGCAGCACAGCCCACCTGCCCTGGCAGCCCCAGCGTGGCCTGACCACTGTCAGGCGCCTCTGTCCGGCTTTCAACGATGTATGTTTACTGATTTCGTGCTGTAAGTTGTGCTGGCTGGCACGGAGCAGGTGCATCCTCGGCCCCCTACTCCAGGTCGTCACGGTTGCCCACTCAGGGCATTTCAAGTTTTTACTTCAAGCTGATCATCATTAACAAGAAGTGGAGTGCATGTTTGAACGTCGCAAGACTGGCAGATGTAATCAGGCGAAGCAGACAGCCATACTACCAGACCAGCTACACATTGAGCAGATTAAGCATTTCATTCGGTCAGGTTACGATCATGGGACCAGGCACAATCGCTCAGCATAAGATCTGCTGGCACAAAACCCTTCGTTGCTTTCAATCGTCACAAGGCTCAACTAGTGTACTTGTTCGACGTTATAAACGATTTTTGAAATCATGTTGGCTTTACGACATGCGCAACGGTATCGGCATGCCACAGGTCCCTTTCTGGTGACCAGGTCTGGGAGGCGGGCAGTAGTGTGTCGAGCACAAACCGAGAACCCCGGAAATTCTGTCAGGCCAGTTTGTATTGATTTTGCACCATCACAATGCAATACCAACGTGTCCGTGTGGCAGGTGGGAAACAGCGCAGCTGCTGCTTTAGCTGCTGTTGCCGCTGGGCCCACTGCCAGCAACAGCACACACCGAGCTGCAACAGACTTCACACCAAAGCAGGAAAGTGGTTAACATGACTGCCACACGAACAACTTTATTTGACAGATACCCGATTCGTCAAACTTCCCACCTGAGATGAGGGGAGCCAGGGTGCTCATGCTGGATGACTCAGGTGACTGTCAGTGCTTGCTGCTGCCTCATGATGGCTGCTTTTCCTGGCCACGCCTCTCCTTAGGAGTATTACATCATATCTATGGCATGCAGCATGCTGCTGCCGCCCGTTGAGTTGGGGCAGCTCTGCTGCCGCCCATTAAGTTGGGGCAGCTCTTCTCACACCCAAAGTAGGTGCGAGCAGCCAGCAACCTCAAAGCGCCAGCGCAGCACCAATCGCGGGGTTATGACATAGCCTCAGCCAACTGACAGCCGCTTGTCAAAGCGGCTGCTTGATTGCTATTCGCCTGTGTGCTGCCTTGTGCAGGCAACGTGCACTCCTTGTACAGGGAAGGCCAGGTGCTCACTGGAGCCTACTGGTGCGGCACGCCACAGCTGCACATTGAGTTACAGGCCTGAGTCCTAACAGGTGTAACTGGAAGCATTGAGGTGCATTATACTACTAGACGTCCGAAGGTCGTTTGTTGCAGCAGATTCACAGCCCCAGCAGTTCTGCCTGCACCTGGGCTGCAGCTCCCGCATCGTTGGCAGCAGCAATGTCGCCTGAGCCTTGCAAGCGGCGACGCAGGCACTACAGCACTGTAGCTGCAACTGTGCAGTGGCATAGCATGCTGGCATATTCAGGAATGGTGACTCAGCAAGGCTCGGTGCTGCTGCACCCTGGCATATGGCTGCAGGGACTGCCTTGCCCTGCTGCCTGCCGTGGCACCTGCGGGCCCACTTGCGATTCTGGGACTGGTGAGCAGCTGGCGTCAGCTGACAGCAGGCCGACCACACCACAATCCTATGTGCCTGCAATGTCTGCGCTGCCACCTACTGCTGCTCAGAGGCGGAGCAGAGCATGCGCTGGGGACCGAACACGCGCATCTCGAGCACCACTGCCGCGCAACCCACCACTTGACGGCCTGACGTATGCACCTCAGCCGCACCCGCCCCAGCTGAATTGCGCGCCTGTGTGCTTGAGTATGCAGGGAGCTGGCACCATTGCGCAGCTTGTGCATGCGCTATACCCTGAGCGAGTGATGCATGGCTGGGAGTTGGACCCTGCAGTGGTGGGGCTGGCGCAGCAGCACATGGGGCTGCAGCCACTCACTGACCGCGGCTGCCTGGTGAGCCTGCAGCCACTGCACAGGTGCAGCACCACATGACACGAGGGCGTTTGGCAGTCAGGAAGACAGCACTCTGGACATCAGCACATGAGGCAGCTTGGCAAGACATGCACTGCACGCCTCCAGCGTCAGCAGATCCGCAGTGCACTTTTTGCTGGAGCCTGCTTATCATGTGCTGTGCGTGTTCCTGCAGGTGGCGCATGTTGGCGATGCTCTGGCTGACAGTGCAGCAGTGGACCCCCCAGGTGCAGCTGGCATCTTTGTGGACTTGTTTTCAGAGGGGCAGCTCATACCAGAGCTCACGCAGGTGACATGTGTGGATTTGGGACGAGCGTGCTTTGTTGGGCAGCCAAAGGTGCTGCATAGCAAAGCAGCCAACAATGTGTTTGGCAGGCACCTTGTTCCCGCACGTCTTGGGCACAGCTGCATGTTGAAAATGAGTGTCGCAGAGGCGCACTCCAATCACTGCAGTGCATTCCTTGGCTGGAGCCTGCCTGCTGCTGCTGCTATCCATGCTCCTTGTTTATGCGCAGGCGGTAAGCTGGGGCAGCATACGGCAGCGGCTAGCGCCAGGTGGCAGGGTGATAACCAACCTGGGGGCAGCACCCATGGCAGGCATGCTGGGTCGGTTAGACCCAGCTGTGGCCACTACACGGCAAGCCCTGGCTGCAATGGCGCAGGCCTTTGAAGGTGAGCCAGATGTTTGAGGGGTCATCATCATCATTTCCTCTTGTTACCCATCACAGCCATAGCATCAACGCCACTGGCCCCGCACCCCATAGGAGGGGAAGGAAGAGGCAGCACTGCTCTTTAGTGCTGGCACCTATTTCGCATGTCTCAAGCCTGCACAAGATGATCAGCAACATGCCAGACCCCAACTCATGTTTTACTGGTGTGTCACTAGAGTGTTACATATGTCGAGGTGCTTGCGGATTAGCCATGTGCTGCTGGTGGGCATTAACCACAATCAACATCCTGTGTTGTATAGAAGCTCTGGCTGCAGTGCGTTTGTCAACACAGTGCATGTTGCCAGCATCGCAGGCAGTGATGCTACACGTAATGTCGGCAATGTGCTGCTGCAAATCCTGCATTGCAGGTCAACTGTCGTGTTGCAGCTTCGTTAGCGGCAGCACCGCCAACATGATGGTAATTACAGGGCCACCCATCAGCAGCCAGGACTGGGCAGCAGCACCAGAGCAGCTGCGGCACTTGACCAAGAACAGCTGGGAGCCATGGAGAGCCTTGCAGGGTTGAGCACTGCGTGCACGGGGTTGCAGAATGCTGCGCTGGGTGTGCAACTAGTGTTGGTCTACTGCTCACCAATCGGACAGGTCAACCAGCAGCCAGCAGCCGCAACAGCGTGGAAGCATATTACAAGCTGCAGCACCCTGAAGCAGAAGGGCATAGGTTTTCAAGACGGGTTTGGTGGTGGTGTAATTTTTTGAAGGCACGGCGAGCGCTACAGTTGCTCTTGTCCTTCTCAATTGGTGGCATGTGGCGGTTGGTGGAAAACAGTCACTTAGCACAGGGCAATCAGTCGCCAAACAGCGCGGAGAAAGACCAAACAGCATAAAACTGTCAAGAAGGCGCCTCTATGACAAAACATAACAGCGAAAAGAATATTTTAAAATCGGCTGAGCAGTGCATGATCATACTATAGTACGGTGGTGAGGCCTCAATTGGGATTGCAATCTGAGCATGTGACCATGCTCATGAGTGCTCATGAGTGTTGCATCTGCTGCATTGAGCTCTGCAGTGACTGTATGCAGACTGCAAATTCAGGCACATGCAGGCTTTTGCATGCAGCCAAACACATGTCGCACCCTGCACCTGGAAGGTGGACGGGACTTTCGTGGCGTTTGGCATGCCGAAAGTAACAGGCGGTGACCACCGCTGTTGGGCTTGAAGCCTATTCAAGACGTACTTATTATCATGTGCTGCTTGTTTGGGATCTTTTATGCAGATATGCACATGTCGCGCCTCAAAGCTGCACGGTCTTTCGTGGCAATTGGCGTGCCGAAAGTAACAAGCGGTTCCTAGCGCTGCTTGGCTACTAGCATATTTCAGATCTTCATGTAACACCAACTGCTGCAACTGTGGGCTAAGAATACAGCTATACACATGTTGCGCCATGTGCTTGGAAGCTGCACGGACTTTCGTGGCGATTGGCATGCCGAAAGTAACAGGCGGTTGCTAGCGCTGCTTGGCTTGTAGCCAATTCAAGAAGTAATTATTTACCATGTGCTGCACACTCGGGCTTTTCCTTCCAGAAATACACATGTCACACGCTGCGCCTGGAAGCTGCACAGACTTCCGTGGCGGTCGGCATGCCGAAAGTGACTGGTGGTAACCAGCGCTGCTTGGATTGAAGCATGTCCGAGAGGCTGGTAGCCTAGCCGCGCCC
Source organism: Scenedesmus sp. NREL 46B-D3 (assembly GCA_014080715.1). Lineage (NCBI taxonomy): Eukaryota > Viridiplantae > Chlorophyta > Chlorophyceae > Sphaeropleales > Scenedesmaceae > Scenedesmus > Scenedesmus sp. NREL 46B-D3. Next base: position 78,603 of record JACERP010000271.1, on the reverse strand, counting down.
GAGTCCACATGGGTCAACACAGAACTCTGCTGCGCCCCACAACATACAGCACTTCCCACAACGCACCCCAAAGTGCAGCTGCTGCACGCGGCGCTTTCCATGCAAATATCCATGGCCAGTCAGTGTGTGTTTCACTGCAAGCACCACGCCTTGCACGCGATCACAGGCGCACCACGAGGAGCTCCTTCAGGTTACATTGGTTGTGAAGTGAGTGTGAGCCTTGACCTCGTCACGAGGTAGTACCTAGCACAAAACACAACCTGGAGCCCAGGAGCCTTAACTCCGTTCTTTTACAACACAACACTGCACTGGTCTATTGAGCCTGCCTCAATAGCAGTAAAACAAACCTTCATTTTCCAGCAAGCCTTCCACAGCACGTGTTGACATCCCCGCTACGAGTGCGGAAGAGCCGCCATCATGGCCCATACATGATGGTGATCATGACAGGACAAGCAAACACATGTGAGACGAGATACATGTGTGAAGGACACAGCACTGCATGCCTGCAAATGAGTGTCCCCATATGTAACAAGCAGCAGCACTCCGTATCTATGTTTTAACATTTCAGCCGTGGTGGCGGGGGAACTCATCATCATCAAATCATCATCATATTACTCATAGTGACATGTGAGTGATGCATGTGCTGCATTGTGCTTCGCAGAGTGTGTTTCCTGCAACTGTTTACAACGACAGGAATAGTTGCATCCCATATCATGTCCATTTGAGCACCACATAAAAGGAGTGTACATGCAGCATGCGTTACACGTTGTACCACGACACATCGTGACCGTGGCATGCTCCCTCCTCTTCCCGCCCCGGTGGGGCGCGGGGCCGATGGCGCTGATGCTATGGCTTGAATGGGTAATTTGATGATGATGATGATGATGATGATCAGCAACAGCATAATCAGACTTTGGCCTATAGGATAGCTATAGCTATCAACAGCAAGCAATGTAAAGCAAAGTGGCCAGTTCGAATTCCCCTTGTGTAGCATGTTGCACGGTGCACTGCGAGCACTTCCCAGGTGCATGCAGGGGTAAGCCAGGTGTCTGAAGCGTCGGCACAAAGCGGCACTGACGGCCCCCTGTGCTGTTGCTACAACCTTTCTGGCAGTTCACGGCAACATCTTGCTGAAATGCAAACACAACCAACACGCTGACAAGGGAGTGATTGAGCAGATTGCAGGCATGTTGGAAATAGTGTTTTTGGCATGCATGTGACGCCAACACAGAGAAGTTGTCAACGCGTGTAAAAGGATACGGCACTAGCATGCAGAACAATGTGAATCCCCCACGTCCACCCCCCCCCCCCTTACACATGCAAGGCTGGCACATGCAAGCACAGCTGCGCAGCTGTGCATGCATGCATGTGGGTAGGCTGGAGCAGCTTGTAGGCAGATTGCAACGACCTTGGCAGATGTCGAGGTGAGCCTGCAGCCTTATGCTGAACTCTGCCACCCTGGGGCCCTGATAAAATGCTAGAACAAACAGCATGATAATCCCAACCTGCACTGCATGCAAACTACGACTGCAGCCCTAACACTCCATACCAGCACAGCATAAGAGCTGCAGCGCGAGTGCTGGCCATCACGACATATCACACCGCAACAGCTGGCAAAAAACGCACCTCACGCGATGCATGCATAGTGCCTGCTCTGCTTTCCTTGATTGGCTTCCCTGCTAGGATGCAGTGCGCTGCTTAGCGCAATGCCGGCCTGTTGCCATCAGTTGAAATCAAGACCCTCCCCACCCTCACAGCACGCCTGCAAACCCCACCCTTGCCCTCCACCCACACGCACACAAGCCACCAACCCCAGCCTACCTATGCACATTGGGCTGTTGACGCATGCATGCCACACACAACAGAAACACAACAGAACTGCAGACAGCACGCCTACCTAACCCAAACCCTGGCAAACACAGCAGCAACGGCAAGTAACTGACGCCCCGCACAGCCCCTGCTCAGAATGCATGCGTCCAGACCCCAGGTGTCTGCCATCACTGGCATGCCCTGCAGTGCGGGTAAGCCACCTTACATGTGCAGCAGGGCAAGTCACCGCATGAGGCAGAGGACACCAGAGCAAGCCACAAGCAACACACTCACACGCATGCTGCCATGGCCAGGCCACGCAGCGACCTAGTCAGCAACGCTGAGCAGTTGAGCTAGGGCAGAGCAGCGCGCATGAGTGACTGGCCTCCTGCAGCGCTGGATTGCCCTGCAACACTGCCCCCCTGCCGCTACTGCCACACCTGTGCACCTGCCTGCACCTGAAGCAGGCCACGTGGAACACTGCCGCCAGCCATGCTGTGATGCGCCACACACAAGCATGTGGACACCAGCTGCGGCAAGCGGGCAGCCCTCACTGCCAGCATCATCACAGCGCCAGGAAGTCGCGGATGTCCAGGTTGACGTCGCCGTGTGCCACCTTAGTGGTGTCCGCCGGGATGAACAGCTTCTGCCAGCACTCCTTGGTCAGCAGGCAGCTCGCGGACAGATCTGCATTACACACACACACAGGCAGCAGCAGCCGCGTCAACAAACTGATGTGCAGACTCACTACAGCTGCAATATATGAGCACAAGCTGCTGCGCGTGCAAGCAGCTGCATGCACAGCAGCATCCACACCCACCCACGCATGTGTATGCTCGACTGGCCTGTCACCTGCATGCTTCATGACCACTGCCTGCCTCACCCAGCCCTGCCTGCACCTTCCACACACGCCCACCTGCTGCGCTGTCAAACACAGCCCCGTGCCGCTTGCACCACTCCAGGCACGCCACCAGCGCACCAGCCAGATCCTGAAGCGGCGCGTTCTCGCCGGTGCAGCTGCGCTCGCTGCAGCCAGGCAGCAGCTGCCCTGCCCCGTCCACAGTGAGCGCAGCCAGCTGCCGTGTCATGCGGAAGACACCACTGCCCGAACCTCCCGCATCCTGCTGCTGCTGCGGCTGCTGCGGCTGTTCTTCAGGAGGCAGCACGAAGCCCAGTGCCCTTGCCAAGAATGGTAGCGGCACAACGCCCGGCTTGTGCGCACGCACCAGCGTGTTGAGTGCGCGCCAGCGCAGCTGCTTGACTGCCACGTCCATAAGGCAGCGGCTGAGGCGGGGCGCACACGCGTACAGCTTGAAGAAGCGGCTCACATTGGAGCCCGCCAGCGCCTGGCGCACCTGCAGGCAGCCAGCGAGCACACAGCCGCTGGTCAGCTTTGGCAACACCATCGCTGCTGCTTACCAAGCCACCTGATGGCGTGTTGCAGGCATCAAGGAGAGGAACGACAAAGGTGAACAACCGTGACATGCAACCCTCACGCCTTGATCACTCGGGCAGTGTTCGCTAGATGCAGCTCCTGCACACCACGCCAGACAACGCCTGCAACATGAAGCACACTTACACACACCAACGCAACACCATGCCTATGTTGCTGTCCGGCACCCTCGCCGCAAAGGCGCAGCGCCACCCGACACCCACCTGCATTGCGTGCTGCAGCTCTGGGCTGTCGGCGACTGTGCCGACCTTATTGCCCAGCAGCTGCCGCAGCGTGCCCAGCAGCCGCCTGCCCTCGCCCGCGGCGGCATGCACAGACTGGTACAGCAGCCGGTACGAGCCAAACTCTGCATGGCTGCCTGGCAGGCCCGCGGCATACAGGATGGCCAGCTGCGTCTGGCACTGGTTGTACTCTGCGTTGTCGCCATACTCCAGGGCTGCCCGCGCATGCGCCTCGTACACCTGGCGCAGGCGGCAGGCACGCGCAGGGAGGCGCAGGCAGCACGGCGAATGTTGACAGGACGACTGCAAAGCCGCAGCTGGCTGTACTCTGGTGCAGTACGTGGGAAGCATGGGTGCCAAGTACACGTGGTCTGTAACACGCCTCTTGTGCTGAGCAAAAGTGTCAAGTGCAGTGCAGTCATGCGTCTCAGCCCTGCCCTGCACAGCTGCCCATGCATGGAACTCCTTGCCCTCTAACCATGAGTGCCACAACACAGCTTGCCCAACGAGCGTGTCGACGCCCCCCTCAACACCAGCACACCTGCACAGTGAACTCGTTCTTGATGCCCTGCACCGTCAGGTCCTGCCGCATCGCCTTGAACTGGTCGTTGTAGTACAGGTACTTGTCCTCGTGCGCAGCAACCATGCGCAGCAGCCGCGACAGCGCGGCAGCCAGCACCGGCTGCGGCCGCACCTCCTCCGGCAGCGGCGCACGCGTCAGCCGGAAGTAGCCCTTCTCGAGCGCCGTGCTCGTGCCCACGATGAACTCGCCAGCGGCAGCAGCATCGTCAGGGTCGCCACCCTCATCCCAGCCGTACGCCGCCAGCGTGGAGCTGCGCTGCTGCTGGCCGGCAAACCGTGCGCTGCGTGCTGCGTGCTTCGCCTGCTCCGCTGGGTCCCAGCTCTCGTCCTCGCCCCATCGCTGCTTGTTGTGCTTGCCTTTCTTGCCCTGCTGCTTCTGCTTACCCTGCTGCTGCTTCTGCTGCTTTTTGCTGGCGCTGCCAGGCTCAACCCGCTTGCGGGGCTGGTAGCTGCCGTACCACTCCTCTTCGCCATCGTCCCCGCTGCCGCTGCTGTTGCTGTGTTGCTGCGCCTCCCTGCCGCGCTTCTTGCTGCTGGAATTCAGGTCACGCCCAACCCTGCCCCGCTCCCGTGCTTCCAGCCTGTCCCACACCCCGCCAGCCCGCTGCTGCTGACCACCCCCACCGCTGGCGACAGCGGTTGACAGCTGCGCTGCGCTGGCCAGCACCGGCAGTGGCTCACGGTCCCAGTCCGTGCTCCACATGGTGCCGTCCTTCTTGGTCTTCGCGATCACATCACGCAGCACAGTGCGCAGCTCCAGCCGGGTCTCGTTCGTCTTGCCCAGCAGCGAAAGCGCACGCGCCACATACTGCTGCAGAGAATTGGGCAGCTCTGGCGCGCCGTGCTGCTGTTGCTGCTGCAGCTGTGGGGCTGCAGTGACAGCAGCAGCCTGCAGGTAAGCAGGCTTGCCGCTGAGTGGCTGGCTTGCGGTGAGGCGGCTGGCAACGGAGGCAGCTGCTGCCTTCATGGCATCGAGAGCGGTTGGTGGCGCGCTGCTGCCGCCCGCCCCGCCACCGCCTATCGGTGTGAGATTGCTGCCGCTGCCTGCTGCAGCCACAGCAGGAGCGCCAGCATAGCTGCCATACCCGGATGGTGCGGCTTTGCTGCCAGCAACGGCAACCCCAGCTGTCAGCGAGGATGGCGGTGGCATCCTGCTGTAATCATTGCTGGCAGACTGTGCAGCAGCAAGTGAGGGTGCGCCAGCACCAGCCGGAGGTACAGAAGGAGGGCGGACATTGGCACTGCCTGTGCCTGCAGTTGCCTGGTTGACCTGCGGGGCATAAGGGTTAGTAGAAGCGGAAGGGGGGCCAAACTGGCCAGCATTAGGATAGTAGCTAGCATAGCTAGGGTGTGCTGCTCCGTAGCTGCTGCCGTAGCCGCCATATCCGCCAGGGTACTGCTGTGCATATGCATTGTACTGCCCGGATTGAGAGTAGCTAGCGTGCTGCTGCTGTTGGCTGGCTGATGCTGCGGCAGAGCTTGCAGTGCTTGTCGGCGTGGGAGGGGCCTGCTGTGCTGGCGCTGCTGCTGCCGGAGCTGTGGCACCCGCCGCATCCGCAGGAGGCGCTGCAGGTGCAGGTGGAGGTTCATCGCCAGGTGGAAGCGGAGGCGGGGGCTCTTTAGGCAGAGGAGGAGCTACACCAGCCGAAGCAGTAGTTGTGGAAGCAGAGGCCTGCTGCTGCTGAGCATACCATGCGCTGTAGTTTGCATCATAGCCTGGAGGCTGCTGCTGGTAGTAGCTGCTGTAGTCATAAGCAAACTGCCCTGGTGCAGCAGGAGGGTACCCATAGCCCTGAGGAGCACCGTAGCTGTACGGGTAGCTGCCATAGCCTTGGGCAGCGTAGGGCTGTGACATTCTGCGGGTTCCTGCAGCGCATTAGACAGCAGGCACAGTGAGGTTGAGGTGGCCAAAAGCTGCTCGCCCAGGCAGACATCGCGTACCGGATCATAACAACTTCTCAGCATACCTGAAATCTTCCAGAAGGCGGTGCTTGCCTTATTGAGCGCCAAGGGCGCTGCTGCAGGTGGTGCTCTCGTTGCACGAGGTTCGTGCTGCAAGCACACGCACGACAGCTTGTAATCTCTCGTCTCTGCGTGACGTGTGGCCGGAAACTGTTTCTAAGAAGCTAGGTGGCTCAAGCAATGCATGCTGAACAAGATACGTCACAACCGCGCATGCATCAGGTGCTTGAAGCAGATACAGGTTCACAATTGCATGAAAATTCAATACATGCGCACATGCAGGGGGAAGACGCGTGCTGGAGAAGGGAAGAGTCAAGCTCCTGACCTAACAAGGCACCATGACATAAGGTTCTAAGGTTTTGTTTTGAAGGCTTGTTTGCCACCAACTTGACACGAACTTGCAAAGGTAACAGGCTGTTGTTCATTAGAACGGTCTCCAAGCAGAGATCTTGCTGCATACAGGGCCAAAGCCAGCACTGCTACCACGGCCAACACTCCATCGCACACCATGCCACCAGGATCAACCACTGACATGACCAACTGTGCTGATTGCTGCAGCCTGATCAGAATTGGTCGGGCTCATCCCTGATTATACCACACCCACAGCAGAACAGCAGCAGCTGTAGCTATGTCAGGCCCACAGCATCAAAAGCGCTGTGCCTTTTGCGGCGGAGACGCCGCTGCTCATGGCGGCCGCCTGGGCAGGTTGGAGGGGCCGTACAACGCCTCACGCAGCAGCTACGAGGCGGTGTATGTGCACCATGAGTGCGCCGTGTGGAGCCCCAAAGTGAGTTGCGCGCACATGATGTTGCCAGTGACAGCATGCAGAACACGAATGTACAGGCATGGCGATGAAGCAGTCTGCTGACAGAACTCGCCTACATGTGTTACTTTCACGGGCTGTCACTTATCTTAAACCATGCAACAGAGAGTATACTCGTGCAAACCCGGCACCCCGCAAGCACCCCATCCCATCGGGCTCCCTGCACCCTCACCAACAGACTGCCGCACCACACGTCTCACCACGCCCCGTGCGCTTGCACGACACCGCCCCCAACCCACCCACCCACCACAGACCTCACAGGATGAGAAGCTCCGCCTGCGATCCGTGGGCACGGAGGTGCGCCGCGCGCGCAACCTGCGCTGCACCACCTGCTCTCGCAGCGGCGCCGCGCTGGGCTGCCGCGTGCCGTCCTGCAACCGCTGCTTCCACCTGCCTTGCGCCATCGATGCCGGCGCCAGCTTCAACTTCGAGCTGTACCTCATGGCATGCCCGGAGCATGCCGCCCTGTTCAGGAAGGAGCCTACAGGCCAAGCGGCAGACCGCAGCAGGTGCGGGTGCTGCACACAACAACGGCAGCATGCCCAACCAGACGGCAGCTGCGACGAACTGCCACTCACAAGCAGTCTTGCAGCTGCTGTCCCTCTTGGCCGGAACATCTGGGCTCAACACAAGCAGCAGCATTCGCACTCAGGCACACAGCCACACGGCTTCCAACAAAGACCAGCCTTCCTGTTCAGTTGTGTTTACGCCCGCGTACGCTGCATCCTGCAGTGGCCCGCTGGCCCACCTGAAGCTTGCAGGACAGCACCGCCACAGGCAGCAACACACACGCCTGCGCCTGGCAACTGCAGCAGTGGCGGCCGCCGCGCCTGCGCCACGAAGGAACAGAGCCGCTGACAAGCGCAAGCGCAACACCATGACGGCAGCGCAGCTGGGAGATCATGTGGACGCTGCAAAGGTGCGGCGGCGTCACCCTCACGTGATGCAGGCGGCTGCTGCCAAGTGCCACCGCAACCCCCAAGGTCAGCAGCAGCTGACCATGCACTTTGTGTGAGTGAGAGCAGCGGCATAGTGGAGCTGGGCCAGAGGAATGCAGAGCAGGTTCACTCTCGAGCCTTGTGCGTGGCTACCATCATGCACGCCTGATGCCATTCCCACCGTGTCATCTATGCAGGCTGCCTACAAATCGCTGGCAGATGAGCTGCAGGCAGCGCACGACGACTCAGAGCCTGATGAGGCTGTCGTGCTCAGGAAAGACGCCAAGCGGCTCAAGAAAGCAGCACAGCGGCTGGCACCGACACTGCTGCAGCCGCTAAGGGCCCGTCCCGGTCACGCTCCTCCGCATCCTCAGCAGCAGCAGCAGCAGCAGCAGCAGCAGCAGCGCTGGCAGCCGCCACCTGGCGGGTTTGCCAACATTGGTGGGCTGGCTGACGTGAAGCGGCAGCTGAAGGAGATGGTGCTGCTGCCGCTGGTGCACCCGCAGCTCATGCAGCAGCTGGGCATAGCGCCGCCCAGGTGACCCACGTGCGCCCTGTGCCAGGCTGTCCGCAGTGTAGGTGCTTGCAGAGAATTGCTGAACAGCCATCGCAGGGTCACGGCCTTGTCACCTCGCATGCCACCTGCAGCTGCTCTGAAACAGCAGGGGAGAGTTTGCATGCAGAATGGCCCAGCCGCCTGCCTTTGGCCCCGTGCTCCGCTGCCACACATGCTGAATCTGCTCTCTCTGCAGCGGCATCCTGTTGAGCTGCTGGGGCGGTGTGCGGCGCTGTGCAGGGACATCACGCTTCCCATACCTACAGGCACAGGCATGAGGCCCGTGTCTGCAATGCTGACAGCAAGTGAGAGCATCACTTGGCTCCGCCCTGCTGTGATTCTGATGTGTCAAATTACAACAGTGTGGTGCTGCTGTGTGGCCCCTTCTGTGTTGCAGGGGCATCCTGCTGCATGGGCCGCCGGGCACTGGCAAGACCGCCGTTGTACGTGCGCTGGCAGCAGAGTGCACAGCAGCAGGCTGGGGCAGCTCTGGCAGCAGCAGCAGCAAGCCTGTTGCTCTGTTTGCGCGCAAAGGCACCGACTGCCTGGGCAAGTATGCTGGTGATGCTGAGCTGCACATGCGCCTGCTGTTCGACATGGTGAGGCGACTTACCGCACATAACCATACAGCAAGTGTGCCTGCAGTGTGCTGATTGCGGTCAGGCGCTGCCAGCGGCTGGCAACCAGCGGTCAAGCCGCAGATGTCCATCAGGCAAAGCCTCTGAGCTTGCATCAGTGAACAGCCAGTACATGCAACAGCAATGTGATACCTCTATGGTGCTGCTTGGCTTCTGCGCTGCTGTCTGACTGCGTCTCTGCCTTGCCTGTTGTGTGCGGCCAGGCTGCTGCGGCCTCCCCGTCCATCATCTTCCTTGATGAGCTGGATGGACTGGTGCCGCCCCGCAGCGTGAGGTAACGCGACCAGTACACCAGCACCTGTGAGGGATCATGCTCTACATTGCTTTTCTTGTGTTCACCAACAGACTCCTTCAAGCATGCGCAAGCTTGCAAACGCTGGTGCTGCAGCCGTTGTGTTTGTATGCAAGGGCCATGTGTGCAGGGGCCACGTGCAACCTGATCCCACACAGCTTGTCTTGCGTGCTTGCCAAGACCGCCATCAACGATGTTCACCCGGGTGTGCAGCTGCACTGCCTGCCTTGCTGTCACTAGCCTCGGCTTGTCTGGCGGTGCTCGCCAGACAGGGCTGTTATGTTTGCAGCGCATCGCCTGCTTGGCGCCCACTGCCGTCATGCCGCTACGCCACCCCGCCCCGCTGCAGGTCCAGCAGCAGTGACCAGATCTTTGCGAGCGTGGTGAGCGTGCTGCTGGCGCTCATGGATGGGCTCAATGACAGGGGCCAGGTGCTGGTCATCGGAGCAACCAACAGGTGCGGCTGCGCGGAACAGCAGTCGCTCAACGGCTGTTGACGGCCCTGGCGTCCACGCAGGACAAGGGGCGCCGCAATGTACAAACAGCAGGATGCAGGTGGACTCAGTGCCAATTATGCTGGATGCCAGGTTACACCTGCGTCAGGTCGAACGTGGGCCTGCTGCTGATGCGTAGCTGTTGTGCTGCCTCAGCAGGCCCTGCGGCCCCTTTCCACTGCACTGCAGTGCCTGGCCTGGCCACGCTGCGTCAGCTCACGTTGCTGGCTGTTTCTCTGACACTGCAGGCAGCACACCTTCTGTGTGCACCTGTTCTCTTTCAACGACATCGAGCTCATTGCTGCCGCTGCCGCATCTCATTTTGCTGAGCCAGGCCTGATGCCATAGACGCAGCGCTGCGCCGCCCCGGCCGCTTCGACCGGGAGGTCTACTTCAACCTGCCGAGCCAGCAGGACAGGGCAGACATACTGGCGGTGCACACAGCACTTTGGAGCCCGCGGCCGCCGACAGAGCTGCTGCAGCAGCTGGCAGCAGCAACAGACGGCTGGGCAGGTACGCCTGCAGTGGGGTTACTGCACTGTTACGCTGTCACCCTTGTGCGGCTAAGCTGACTTGCACAGCTGTGGTGTCTGAACATGCAGCGTGGCAGCCCCCAAAAAGTCTAGCACTGCAATGGTGCTGGGTGGCTGTGGTGTGTCGGCGCTGAGCATGATGTGTGGGTGCTGCTCGCTGCTGCAGGCGCGGACCTCCAGTCACTGACAGCAGCAGCGCTGCTGGCTGCAGTGCGGCGCAGCTCGCCACAGCTGCTGACAGCCATAGGGCAGCAGCAGCAGCAGCAGCAGCAGCAGCAGGCGCCAGAACTCCACCACCAGCAGCAGCAGCAGCAGCAGCAGCAGCAGCAGGCGCCAGAACTCCACCACCAGCAGCAGCAGCAGCAGCAGCAGCAACCCGGTGTAATAGGACACATTAGGCCCTGCCCTGCAGCAGCAGGTGGAGCGAGTGACGCAGGCGTTGTTCCTGCAACACAACTTGACAGTACACCGGATCATGTGCAACCAGCGGCACCTGCAGCAGCAGGTGCTGCTGCTGCTTCTGCCGCTGTTGCTGCTCCTGCTGCAGCTGCTTCAGGAGGGTTCCTTTCTGCACTGAGTGACTATCTGGCAGAGCAGCAGCAGCCTCAGCCGCACCAGCCGTGGCTGCGGCCTATCGGTCTAGCAGCACTGTCACCGCCAGGGACTAGCTCAGCACCACCGCACAGCAGCCCACTGCCTGCAGCTGCAGCTGCTCCTGCGACAGCAAGTGGAGGAGAGGCAGCTGATAAGGCCAGCCCTATGCGTGGTGCTTCAGCAGGCGAGGCAGCAGCACGAGCAGCAACTGCACCAGGGCCGGCAGCTGCACCAGACGCTGTACTGGGTGCAGCAAGCTTTGCAGACAGTGCGGTTCAGGGTGCTGCAGCTGCAATGCAGCAGCAGCAGCAGCAGCAGCAGCAGCAGCATGGCGTTGTGCAGCCAAGCCTGCAGGACACTTCGCAGCAGCAGCAACACTTGCTAGTGCTGCCAGCCATTGCGGTGCTCCCGTGTGACTGGGCGGCAGCACTCGCAGCAGCGGGGCCGCCAGCCAGTAAGAGGGAGATGAGCAGCCTGGCAGGCCTCAACCCGGCAGCAGCACTCGCTGCGCCGTTGCTGCCGCTGCTGCTGCCAGCGCTGGCACATGTGGTTCTGCTCCTGCACCAGTGGCTGCTGCTGGGGCAGCAGCACTCTCAGCAGCTGGCAGACGCGGCTGCTGCCGTTTTGGGGCAAAGTGCGACTGCTGGTGATGGTGCTGCTGGAGGCCGTACTGCTGCTGCTGTTGGCCGTAGAAGCAGTACAGCCAGTGCGAAGCATAGTAAGCTCGAGGAGCTGCTCGTACAGCTAGGCACAGTAGAGCAGCTACAGGCGGTACAGGCTACAGCAGCCCAAGACGAGGCAGCAGGCAGCTGCAGCCAGCGTGCTGAAGGCGCCAGCAGGACCGTAGCCAGCAACAGCAGCAGCTGTAGCACGGTCCATGCCTCAGGCTGCCGCTGCTTGCTGCTGTCTGGTCATGGAGCAGCAGGTCAGCTTGAGCTGGCAGCAGCAGTGCTCCAGCTGCTGGGTGCTGCATCTGCTGCTGCTGTGCACAGCCTGAGCCTGCCTGCCATGCTGCTGGCAGGGGGTGGTGATGTGGGCAGGGGCCTGGTGTGCGCAGTGCGGGAGGCTGCTGCCAGGACTGGCCGAGGCCAGCTGCTGGTGCTGTACCTGCCGCGCATTGAGGTGAGTGGTGCGGTGCATGCAGTGGAGGCACCGCAGCATGTGTTGGAGGCGGATGCTCAACACTGCACGGGCATCTGTGTGCAAGTGCAAGGGTTGTGCGATGGAGCCGCGGTGTTGAGCTGCCGCCGGCATGAGCTGACGGGCCAGTGGCAGCAGGTGATGACCGTGTGGCCTCGTATGTGCAGTTGCAGCAAAGACGTCCTGCTGCCGGCACTGCGTGGCACGCTTGTGTTGAAACCCACATCATAGCATTCGTCTTCCTTGCTGCACCGCTGCTTTGCAGTTGTGGGCCCTGCAGCCAGCGAAGCCAGCCAAACAGCAGCAGCAGCAGCAGCAGCAGCACGCTGGCAGCAGGATGCCCGCGGCTGTAGCATCGCAGCATGGCAGGTCGGCTTTTGGCGGTGCTGGAGCGCTGGACGGCATGATGAGCAGCAGCAGCAACAGCGACGCAGGGGATGACGGCAGTGACGATGATGATGATGATGACGATGATGATGATGATGATGATGATGATGATGATGATGATGATGATGATGCAGGGCACCCGCAGTTTGACAGCAACAACGGGCTCAACACCAGCGGTGCCGCAGCACTGCAGTTGCACAGGCAGCCGGAGGCACGGCTGCAACGCCGCCGCCACCAACAGCAGCAGCAGCAGCAGTTGCGCCTGTCGGCAGCCTGGTCAGTGCTTGAACAGCAGCTGGCTGTGCTGCACGCGCAGCAGGGTGTGCTGGTGCTGGCCAGCACCCAGCTGCCTGCAGAGGCCCTGCCTCCAGAGATGAGGGAGCTCTTTGGGGGCAGCGACCAGCCACAGCTGCAGCAGCAGCATCTCAGCATGTGTGCAACAACGGGAGACTACTGCAGCAGCAGTGGCGCATTGGTGCAGACCTGCTGCTGCAAGGTTGGTGGCGGCAGCGCCACAGTCACAGCAGCAACAGCAGCCAGTACGGCTGCACTATCCTGTGCTGTGGACGTGGCTGTAGCAGCAGCAGCAGAGCAGTACAGGCAGCAGCTAGCGTTTGCGAGTGAACACCTTGGCCCCAACACTCAACGCAGCATCGCAGGCTGCACAGCTGACGGCGCTGCCCAACCTGCACAGCCGCAGCAGGGTGGCGTTGCTGCATTGGCGGCACCTCGTGAGGAGGCAAACGCGCTGGGGGCAGGCCAGGTGCCAAAGCAGCAGCAGACAGACACGCTGGCTGCTGCAGCAGCAGCAGCAGCTGCGGCTGCAGTGCCAGGAGCTGGCAGGCGGCGGCCTGCAGCGGCGGGGCAGCAGCAGCAGCGGCAGCAGCCTCCTGCGCTGCCGCTGCAGCAGCTGAATGCTGCGCAGCAGGCAGAGGCCAGGCACCTGTTTGACCAGGTAAATGCAGTCTTGGGCGATCATGCTGCTGCGAAATACATGTAAATCTGTTGCTGGTTGTCAGTCAGCTGGAACCGTGACATGGTGCATGTGAACAGATGGGGGCCTGCAGTGCAAGTGCTGTCCATGGGCGCACTTGCGGTGACGACTTGCCTTGCAGAGTTGCTGTGGTCGAATCAGCGCTGCACATTGCATGATGCACCTGGCTAAGTCGGCCACTCGATGGCGCTGACAGGCTGCCTGGTCGTTCTCCTTGCTGTGCGTGTGCTGCTCTACCTGCTTCAGGTGCAGCAGCAGCTGCAGCTGCTGGGCGGCATGCTCCTGCAGAACCCACTCATGAAGCTGGCCAAAACCAAGCAGCAGCACCAGCAGCAGCAGCAGCAGCGGCGCCATAGCAACTCAGCAGGAGCAGCTGGCCAGCAGCAGCAGGCACTGTTGAAGCTGCAGCAGGCGCTGCCGCTGGCTGCTGTGTGCCTCAAGGCTACGCAGGGCTGCTACTGTGGCTTGGACGAGCTGCAAGGAGAGTTCACAGCAGCGGCAGAAAAGATCAGGTGGGCCACGCTGCGGACACTCAGTCTGCGTGGTTGTCAATGCAGCAGTGCTGCTGTGAGGTTCCCTGAATGTTTGCCACATGCTTGCCGCCGCGGTGGTGCTGGCGAGCTGGCTGCGTGTGAAGAGTTGACTGTTGTACCAGCTGTGTGGTTGGCCGGCTGCCTGGCTCAGCTGACCTGTGCACAAGAGCTGACCTGCAATTGAATGAGCCCAGACGGCCCAAGCAAGGCTATTGTTGCAAAACGGTGTATCAACATGCACAACCGCGCACCTGGTGTCAGGCTAGCTGCTTGAACAGCATCTCTCTGCGTGCTTGCAGGGGCCTGCATGCTGGCCGCGGGCAACGCCACAGCCGAGCAGCGGCTGCTGCGTTTGCATTGGAAGATGTGCTGGGTGCAGCTTGCTGGGAGGCAGCACAGCAGCTGCGGCTGCATGACCCTGAACGGCGGCAGCTGCTCAAGGCAGCAGCAGAGGCAACGAGAGCTGCAGCCGACCAGCTGCAGCAGCAGCAGCTGGCAGGGCATCAACCAGTGGCTGTGGGCGTTGTGCAGCCACGACAGGCAGTGGAGTTGCCATCGACAGCAGCAATGCCAGCAGCAGGAGCAGCTACGAGCGAGGGATACTTACAGGAGCAGCAGCAGCAGCAGCAGGTGGTGCAATGGCAAAGCATGCTGCAGCGCCTGCAAGCCCTTACAAAGCAGGTGACAGCTGAAGTGGTTGCAGCACGGCAGGCAGGTGATGCATGCAGGGCATGCCTGCACTCCACTGTACAGCGCTTCTGCCGGTTGGCGGCATGCCAGCTGGAGGCTGCGCTGGTATGACCACCGGAACTGCAGTGTGCATGTGTAAAAGGCAGCAGCAGTTCAACCCAGCAGGGTAGCAAAGCAAGTAAGAGCAGTGTCACCCGACCTCCTCGTGCAAGGCTGCGCATGCACGCAATGCTGGCACCACCCGCTGCCTGCTGTCAGCAGCCTGCCTGCTGCGCTTTATGCAGTATGAGTACGTAGAAAGCGCTGTACTCCAGAGAATTCGCTGCGGAGGCACCATTCAATCCGATTATGAAATCAAAAGCGAATGAGCTGCCTGCTGTCGAAGCTCCCGGAATAATCATTTCAGCGACAAAAGGGCGGCAGGGGGGTCAGCGGGCAGGTGCCCCGACGAGCAGGGCTGGCAACCACATCGACGGCCAAAATGTAGGAGCTGATTATTCATGAAGGCTTGTTTGAATAATCTGGATAAGGGCTTTGACCGGTTGAAGTATTGGCCGCTTAACAGGGGTTGTTGCGACCAGATCTCCCGCCAATGCACCTGCCGCCCCACAACAGACCCATTGAGGGCCACCTGGTGATTCTGGCCAAGTCCTTTTGAAGGATGGGTCGAAACCGCCAACTGGTGGTTGCGAGCCCTGGCGATACATAAGTCCTTGTACGCCAGTCTGATGTCATCAGGGGGTAAGCCCAGGATTCTCAACAATTTTCACCAAGACCAACATGTTGAACTGTACAGTTCACGCTGTGTGTGCTGCGGATCAGCAACGGCTGGTCTTCACAGCAACCCACAGCCACCACAGCCGCTGGAGTCCAGGATGTGTGGTTGAACAACACAGTTCAAAGCCAACAGCACCTCCATGCATGGCTGTGGCGAGTCAGGCGGCACGTCATCAACACCACACAAAAACTCATGTGTCGCTTGCAACACGCCACAGGCGACAGGCGAGAGCAGTGTGCTGGCATGCTTGCTTGCTTGTCATCAATAAATTGACTTGCTTCACAACCTGTCATCACAAGAACAAGCACATCAACCAGCTGTCGTGTGGCTGCGCTGCAGCAGCGCACGCGCAGGCAACCTCCCTGCTGCAGATGCTGCTGTTACAATTGTGCTTGGATTTTGTGCACCAACAGCGCACATTGGCAATGTAGCTTCAACAGTTCACGCCACAGTCTCAACCCTTTTTGCGTCGCCACAAGAAGCTCATAAGGCCTTTCTAAGAGCCTACAATGCAGGACGATGCAGATACACTGCAATGCAAATACTGAGAGCACTGCCCGTGCAGGACAGCAGCTTGCGTCCATTTCGCCTCCTCGTGTGCAGTCCGCCATCCTCCAGAAAGCTCACATTTGCTCAACTGTTGTACACCCCCAACAACAGCCACCGGTGGCACAGCGACTAAAAACACCGCTGCATGCACCAGGCAATTTTGCTTTTGAGCCACCTTGCTGCTAGCCATGCCATGTGCGGCGGAGCTGAACGCAGCCAGCCACTCCTGCTGTCGATACCGTCAACCCTGAGCCTGTGCCTGCCCAGTGCTTCATCAGGCGCGCAACAGAACCGCCACATACAGGCCGACCTGCAGTGCTGGTGGCCACCGCACGTTCAGCGTGCCGCCTGACGCTGCCAAGGCGCATCCTGCAGCACGCGCTTTGCAGCTGCAATGGCAGCTGACAGCGCCTCTCCCGGCAGCACTGCACCGATTGGCCGCTTGCTGCCTACGGCGTATGTGTCCGCACCCTGAGATGCACTGGCAGCGGTGGCAGCAGCAGCGGGCCGAGCCCCCTGCTGGAAGCCAGCCTGACTCGTCCCTGCTGTCACTTCTGCTGCGTCATTGAATGTGGCTGCCGCAGCTGCCAAGCTGTTGCCGGGGTGCGCAGCAATGCACGGCAGCTGCTTGAGCACGCCAGCCGCCCGCACCGTCCCTGCAGCATCCATCGAGGGGGCCTTGCTCCTGCTGCTGCAGTTGCTGCCAGCCGGGCTGTTGGGCTCAGCACACACAGCAGCCGCGCCGTTAGCAGCAAGAACAGCAGCAGGCACACTCGGCTCAGCAATGCCTGAAGTACCAGCTGTTGCTGTTGCTGCTGCTGCATCAAGTGCTGTCAGTGCTGCTGATGCTGGTGCTCCTGTTGTGCCTGCTGACGGCTGCACCACCAGCTGCAGGGTGAGCTGAGCTCCTGCTGGCAGCTCCGCTGGCAGAAGCTGCAGGGCCCGCAGGTTCTCCAGCAGTGCCGTGCCTTCCGCAGTCGCTGCAAGCTGCGCCAGCTGCAGCTGCTGCGCAGACGCACTCGCAGCCGCAGATGAAGTGTTTGTCTGCTGCAGGGCTGTTGCTGCTGCCACTGCTTCACCAGCAGCAGCCGCAGCAGCAGCAGGAGTAAGAGGGGGCGCCTGCTGCTGGCCACCTGTGCAGTGCTGTTCCTGCTGCTCCCACCATGAAGCGACAGTGGGATCTTCTGGTGCTGTTGTGCTGTCCTGCTGTGGTTGCGGCACCGGGGGCACCTTGGGCGCCAGGTGCCGCCCCAGCTCCTCCTGCCTGTCCTGACAAGCAGCCAGCAACCTCTTGCCTGTGTAGCGCGCGGGAGCAGCAGATGACAGCGCACCCGCTGCAGTGCTGCCCAGCTGCAGCTGCTGCGGCTGCCAGTAGCCCATGACGTCCAGCACAGGGCCTGACAGCCCTGACACCATGCTGCCACCAGCTGCTGCTGGCGATGGATGCAGCAGCTCTGCTGAACCCGGGGCGGCGGCGGCAGCAGACCCGCTGACCTTGCCATTACCCTTGCGGCTACCCGCCTGCTGCTGCTGCTGCTGCTGCTGTTGCTGCTGCGCGCTGTCAGACAGGTCCAGCACCAGGCGCATGTTTGCACCAGCTGCCAGTGCGGCTGCAGGGTGGCGGTGAGCGGCACCAGTGGTGCCTTGCACCATGCCTGCCGCTGCAACCACAGCAGCTGCTGCTGGCTGTGTGTTGCCTGATGCCGCTGCATGTGTGGCAGCCGGCAGCGCCTGCTGCAACGATGCGCCGCCCAGCGGCCCCTCCAGCCCGCCAGCTGCCATCTGCTGATCTGGCGCCATCACCTGCTGCTGCTTGTGATTGAAGTCAAGCAGCCCCTGCTCAAGAGCACGTGCTTGGGGCTGCTGCCACTCGGCTGGTGGCACATGTAGCTGCCAGGGCTGGTTGCTGTGTGCCCAGCGCCTGCCATTCACTGCAGCTGCTGCTGCGCCAACAGCAGTGCTGCGAAGAGGCTGAGCCGCTGCCTGCTTCACTTCTGCTGGAGCAACTGCACATGCCACAGCAGCAGTAGCTGCGTCAAATTCATCTGCTCCTGTCGGTGGGATGCTGCCTCCTCCAGTTGCCAGCTGGTGGTCTACAGCCTGCAGCACCATGGCTGCCATAGCCAGGGTGTTGTCGCTTCCGGGGCCTTGGGCTGGGTCAGCAGCAGCAGGCGCCTCAAGTTCATCTGCTGCTGTCGGTGGGATGCTGCCTCCTTTAGCTGCTAGCTGGCGGTCTACAGCCTCCAGCACCGTGGCAGCTGCCATAGCCAGAGCATCATCGCTTCCGGTACCTTGCGCTGGCTCAGCAGCAGCAGGCTGCTGCTGCGGTTGCAGTAGTAACAGAGCAGCTGGGTACACACACACTGCTGGAGCTGCAGCAACTGCTGCTGTAGTCGCTGCTTTAAAGGCAACCTCGTCCATTGCACCAGCACCCGCTGCGACCCCGTCAGCATAACCAGCAACAGCCCCCAGCTGCAGCTTGTCTGCTGGTGGCAGCGCTGCAATTGCTGCTGCAAGTGCAGCAGCGGGCGTCATGCGCTTCTGCAGGCTGTGGGTGTAATCCCACAACAGGGTGCTGCTCTTGGCTCGGTCCTTGTAAAGCGAGCGGTTTGTTGCATTCCAGCGGTTCTTCACGCAGTTGTGAGTGCGGCCAGGCAGATGGCTGGCAATGACCGTCCACCTTGTGCCGATGTCCTTGTGCAGCTGAGCTATCACCAGGTCCTCCTCAACAGTCCAGCAACCCTGCGCAGGAGAGGCCGGGCAGGAAGCAACACGCAGCAACAGCGTCAAGGCAGGCAGCACTGTGAGCGAGCGCCTGCTCACAGCTGTGCCCCAACAACGCAGCCGCCCTGCAAACTGCCACACCGCCAGCCGCCACTTGCCTGCAGCAACACCCTGCGCAGTGCTGCGCGTTGCGCCACAGCACACTGGACTGCACGCATACAGGCTGTGCGCTTGTTCACCCGCCGTCGAGCACACGGCGGCAGTCCAGCCGCACCTTGATCACCTCTGGTCTGTTGTTGAGGTAGCGCTCCCTGCACTGCTTGCCGCTGCGGCCCGGCATGTAGGTCGCGACTGTGCTCCACTGCGTGCCGTGCTCCGCCACCACTGCAAACAGCCTGGCGTGCTCCTCTGCTGTCCAAGGGAAGTGCAACCTGCCCTCACCCCCGGTGCTCGCGCCTCTGCGCGGCTTGCCGCCGTGCGGCCGGCTGCTGGGCGATCTGTAACGTTGTGGTGAGTAGTCGCTGTCCTCCTCGTCTGCTGGGCCCTGCTCGGGGCTGCTGCATGAGCTGCGGGGCGGGCGCGCCGACAGCATGGACATGAAAGCAGCGCTGCCGTCTTCTGCAAAGCCAGCACCATAAGCAGGTGATGCCGCAAGCCCTGGTTGCGAAAGTGGCGTCTGCAGTGCAGCGTCGCTGCAATGTGCTGCTGCCCACCCTGCTGCAGGCGGCCTTGCAGCAAGCAAGTCCTCGTATGCTGGAGCTGGGTCCTGCTTGGGGCTGCTGCATGAGCTGCGGGACGGGCGACCAGATAGCATGGACATGAAAGCAGCCATGCCATCTTCTGCAAAGCCAGAACCATAAGAGGGTGATGCCGCAAGCCCTGGTTGCGAAAGTGCCGCCTGACGTGCAGCGTCCCTGCAATGTGCTGCTGCTGAGGCAGCGGCCGCTGCTGCCGACCCTGCTGCAGGCTGCCTTGCAGCAAGCAAGTCCTCGTATGCTGGAGCTGGGTCCTGCTCGGGGCTGCTGCACGAGCTGCGGGACGGGCGCGCCGACAGCATGGACATGAAAGCAGCCATGCCATCTTCTGCACAGCCAGCACCATACGCAGGTGATGCCACAGGACATGGTTGTGGAAGTGGCGCCTGTAGTGAAGCGTCGCTGCAATGGGCTGCTGCTGAGGCGGCGCGCGCTACAGGCTGCCTTGCTTGCTGCAAGTGCTGCTGCTGGGGTCCTGCAGGCCTTCCTGCAGGTGGTGCTGCTTTACCTTTCATCAACGCCAGGTGCTGCAGTAGGGCAGCGCCAATAGCCAAAGCATCGTCTACATTCCCCTGCAGTGGCGAGGGCTGTTGGGCTGCTTCCAGCTGCTGGTGTCCATGCTGCGCTTGCTGTGGCAGCGCCGCTGAAGGGGTGTTGCATGCTGGTCCATTGGCTGTATCATGCTGTCCTGACAGTGACTGGCTAAAGGCAGACACTGAAGCACTGATGTGCTCTGCAAAGGCACGCGGAGCTGGGTCTGCGGCAGGAGCATCTGCTGAGGCGGCCACCTCAGCCAACTGCAGCAGGCTGTCAAGGTCCTGTGTAGTGCTGCCCTGTTGCCCAATTGCCAGGCCGGCGATGATGCTCTTGGCGCTGCTACCTGCTGTGCTCTCGGACCTGGGAGTAGTTGGGCGAGCGACAGGTGGAGCAGCACTGTACTGTAAGGTGAACAGTGTACGACCTTGTAGCGCAGGCTTCCACGCACGCCATAGCAAGACAACAAGAATCAAGCTCGAATTCATAATCACAGTATCAGGGCTGGTACCTGCGAGCATGGCAAAGGCAGCAGAGCCAAAGGAAACGGAGGGCTAACCTGAAGGAGCCCTGGCCCTTGACCATTGCCCTTGCTTGTGGCCAAAGATAGCGTATAGTTACACAAAAGCAGCCACGCCAGGCTAATTGTTGACCTCGCTAAAGTTGTCGCGTAAACTGTAGGCTACCGACTTCACCACAGCCAGCACTGCAGCGTCGGTCCCAAAACAGCTATGCCTTGACGCAACGGCATATGAAGCATGAAAGCTGGAAAGCAGGAACGAGGGACGCAGGGCTGGGCATTGGTTGATGAAGTTTTCGCACGGCTCGGTGCCTCCATCACCTTTTCAGCACACAATCAAAATCTCATTCCAAACATGGCTGAATAGCACACATGCATGTTTGGTAGGCTTGCAAGATGGTCTGCTCAAAGAAAGAAAGAAACCGACATTGCTATTGAAACATGCAATAACCTCAACACCCTGCAGTGTTTACTCTAAGGTTAGAAAAGGAGCTGGGTTGTTTCTGTCTAATCGCTTCAATAACAGGTGGCCCGCGCCGGGCCAGTCCCGTAGAAAAAGGTGGGCGGCAGGACCTGGACAGCTGCAGGTCTGGACAGGGCACAAGCCAGCTGATTCCCTTGCCGCCGCTCCAAAAAGTCTTCACTGGCTTCGCTTAATCATGCAGGGAGATGGAAGATATGGCAGCCACCGCACAGGCTTTACAATCTGCTGCCTATACTCGGTGCCGCTGAAGCTTTTTTCATAATTGTGGTGTTGTCAAATTGCTCAACGGGGCATCCAGTAGAATAACAGAGTGAGTTAAGCCAGTGTTGCTTACGGATGTCAATGCAGCTTTTGGGAAGGAGGGGTGAATCTGCTTCTTGCCAGGTGTGGTTCATCACTTCCGGACGTGTCATGTGGCTGTTGCCGTGCGAGAAGAGGTGGAGAGTCAACTTAGGGCTTCCGCCATGCTGATTGCAGGTGCACGCCTGCAATGCAATGCTCTGTGGCTGGCATGTGTCCCTCACCGCAACGTTCATTGGCCTGCCCCAGCTCAGGGAGTGCAGGACAGACTTTGAGCAACCGCACACAAGGGTATACTGTGTTTGCAGTGGGTGCCCTGTACTGTTGTATACTGCGCAGCCTGACGTCTGAACTGTCATTCAGGCCAGTGTGGCAGCATGTTCCACATTGTGCAGGCTGAGCACTGCCTCATCATCATCATCATCATCATCATCATCATCATCATCATCATCATCATCATCATCATCATCATCATCATCATCATCATCATCATCATCATCATCATCATCATCATCATCATCATCATCATCATCATCATCATCATCATCATCATCATCATCATCATCATCATCATCATCATCATCATCATCATCATCATCATCATCATACCCATTCAAGCCATAGCATCAGCGCCATCGGCCCCGCGCCCCACCGGGGCGGAAAGAGAAGGGAGCACTGCCTCATTTGAGGATGCATCCACATTTAGCCGATGCTGCTGGTGGCGTGCTTGGACATGCTCACATTGTATGTTAGGCTGCCCAGTCAAGTGTATTTCCATTTTGGCGACGTTTCCAAAGAATTCTTTGGAAAACTCTTCATCAATTCACGTTGGTTGAGGAAACATTCTGGTCGAGAATTGGCACATAGCTGAAAAGCCGCAACGATTGCATTCTTGCATACAACTTGATGCTGCTGTTGACATCAGCTGTAATGCAGGATTACAACTTAATTTTTTGGTTATGCTGTTACAACACGTTGCTGTGCCGCCCAAAAAGGCATTTAGACCAGTGAGTGAGCGCGTTTGCAATCTTGGCCAAGCAATCTGAACAAAATCGGATGGGCGGCGCTGGCTGCGCAGCAAGTGGGTACAACACATTTTGCCACTGGCGCAGCAAATGGTTTTTAAGAAGGATTTGTAGGTATTACTTTGCTGCACGTCGCCAGCTGATGGCCTCCTCGGCAGACGTTGCACATCACGGCACGAGTCTGCGGCTGAGCTGCCAGCTCCAGTGAACTTCACTGGTGACCGGGGTGTTGCTGTGTGGGGTTACCCAATGACTCTGCATCTTATAAGGCAGCAGCCGGACGACCTTATACTCGGCACAACTCGGGCACCATGAAAGTGCAGGATGCCAACTCAGCCACACCACGGTACAAACTTACATGACGTTGCCAGCGTCAGGGTTTCAGGACCTGGCTGCAGCTGTAGCGTTTTTTGCCATGACACGTTGCTGTGCACACCTTGTTCCGAACGTGAATCGCCTTGCGCTTCCCTTCAAGTGTTGCTATGTCGAGGTTGGACAGCTGCAGTTCTGACCTGTTGCACATCCAGCAATTGCTGTTGACACTGCAAGGGCAAGAGCATGGCTCTGCAGTAGCTGCCAATGTTTGCGCGCCTCCTACCTCGTGCTGTTTCACGTAGATACTGTCCAACTACCCATCACACCCTCCAGGAACTGGCCACAGCAGCAGGGCAAGCGATGTCGGAAGCATTGGTGTGTGCACTCCGCTGCAAGTCAGTCGTTGTTGCCGCAATCGCATATGCATGAGGCCCGGTCGTGCTTTGATGTTGGTCTGTGCGCAAAATCAGCGGGTGTAAGGGCGTTGCTTACGCATCTTGTCCCCGTCCCCTGCATTCACTACAGATCCTCGCCAACGTGGAGCAAGGAGTTGCGGAACTGACATTAAACAGGCAAGGTTTTAGCTTTCTGCTGCCTTGGCAGTACTCGCAGCTGGTGTAGGGTTGCCAGGTCAGCATGCTGCTGCTTCTGCTGCTGCTGACAGAGAAAGGTACGTGTCGATCGCTGCAGGCCGCGTGCTCTGAACTCCCTCAACACCGAGATGGTAAGACAAACATATCTTGCAGGGTGCACTACATCCTTGTGCTGCAACAGCAGCAGGTACACTCTGCACAGGAGCTGCAGAATCCCAGCAGGCACTTCTCTTTGGGCACCGGCAGCAGCAGTGTGCACTTGGCCCAGCTGCATGGTGCTGCAGCATTGTTGAGCGTTCCACTGCGTCCAAGAAACGTTGCCTCCGCTGCTGCTGCTGCAGGTCTCCCAGATGTATCAGCTGTACAGGGCCTGGAGCTGCCCTGGCAGTGGCGTGCGGGCCGTAATGCTGACTGGCGCTGGCGGCAAGGTATGGCTGAAGGCTGAGCTTGCGGCCAGCATACTTGGTGTGCGGTAGCTTTCACAGCCACTGCAGTGCGGCACTAAGAGCAGGCACACGGCGTCACACAGCACACAAGCAGCAGGTGACAGGCACAGGAGGCACCCATGTTGTCCGACCAACTTCTGCTCCGCCGCTGGGCGACTGTGGAACCCTCCCCGCCCCCAACCGCCCACCAATCCCGGGCGTGCCAGGCCTTCTGTGCAGGCGGCGACGTGAAGGCAGTGGCACAGCAGGTGGCGGCAGGGCAGCAGCAGCAGGCGATGGCCTTCTTCCAGGCGGAGTACCTCACTGACGCGGCCATCAGCCAGCTGGTGCTGCCACACATCAGCCTGCTGGACGGCATCACCATGGGCGGGGGCGCGGGCATATCCATGCACGGGCACTTCAGGGTGGCCACTGAGCGGTACGCAACCTTCACGCTACCAGGGGTGCCCCCTGCTGTGTCGCTTACATCCTGCAGGAAGCGGGCAGGGCTGGGGTTGCTGCAGTTGTGCATGGACAGCCGTGCGGATCAGACTAGGCAGGTAGCAGGCTGCATTGAAAGTGCAGGCGCAGCAGGTCGGTTGCCAGCTGCTGTTGCTGCGCACTGCTTCTAGGCACCATGGGTGGTGACACCGGCGGAATCAAGCACGGTGTTCTCTCTGTGTGACACGACGCTGTGATCAGGCTGAGGCCCATGGTGCATTGGTTTGCCATGACAGGTGCAGCAGCTGATGATGCCATGCATGCCTCTGGTACTGCATGTGTCACATCATACCATTGTGTGGCGCACCCATGGCAGCAGCTATTGCACCACCTCTACAACTGGCTAGCCTGCACCCACTGCTGCTGCTGCTGCTGCTGCTGCTGCTGGGTCAAGATAGGTTGGTGGCAACAGCCTCCTGCCTGCTTGTGGTGTGCTTGCAGTTTGCCTCAGGAGTCACAGCTAGCGAGCTCGTCAGGTGCTTGCACTCACCAAGACTCGTGCACTGCACTGTGCTGCTTGCAGGACGCTGTTTGCGATGCCCGAGTGTGCCATTGGCCTGTTTCCTGACGTGGGCATGATGGCGCTGCTGCCGCACCTGGCTGGGGAGCTGGGGGCCTACCTGGCTCTCACTGGAGCGCGGCTCACAGGTGGGAAGCTGGGAGGGTGAAGATTTGAGAAGACATGAGCCCTGCAATGCGTTCTGGAGCATGGTTCACGGGTGGGCAGAGGAGCCAAGCAGCCGGGCAGGCGGGCTAACAGTTGGGCCTGTGGCTGGCTGGCAGCGTTCTAATGGGCGGGATGCGGTAAATACTCAGGCAAGCTTACTGCACGTTGACATGTGCACAGGCGCCGGCACATGTGCCGTGCTTGCTCCCTGCCTTGGATGTGGATGCGCACACCATGCAACATGTAAGTACCCTGTGCTGCAGTATCTGCAGGCATGACGCTGACACACTTGTGTACACTTGCCCATGCGGCGCCAATGCGGTGAGTGAACCAGCCTGTTGCTGCAATGCTGCCTGCAGGGCTGCAGGTGAAGCAGGCAGGGCTGGCCACTCACTTCATTCCCTCCAGCCACCTTCCCCAAATCAAGCAGCAGCTGCAACAAGCAGGCGCAGCTGCTGCTGACCTGGCACACGTCAACAACATACTAACAAACATAGAGGCGGCAGCAGCAAAAGAGCAGGGGGCAGGGGTAGCAGGAGCAACGCAGCAACAGCAGGCAGACACATTGTTGCGAAGCTTCCGATCATCAGCAGATGCTTTGGCAAGGCGTCGGTGCCGCAGGTTGTTGCAGCGCTGCAGGCAGAGGCAGCAGAGCCCGACTGGACCAAGGAGGCACTGCAGCAGCTGCAAAGGTGAGACGCATGTGCTACACAAGGATGAGCTTCAGCTTACTCCCAGCCTCGGGTTGGGGCGCTTCACCTGTGCATGTGAGACTGCTGTCAGCTGGCTGCATTTCATGTGCAACCAGAGTGGTGGGGGGCGCGCTGCAGCAGCTGCTGTGTTGGGCCCAAAGGACATGGAAAACCTGAGCATGCGTGCTGTGTGGAATTTGTACTGCTCAGCCGTTGACAGCTGGCAACAGCAGAGACTTGGCTTGCGGGTGAAGTTTTCTTGTCCTGTCACCTTGGCACTATCAGCAGGGACATGGACCCTGGCGCAGTTGCTGCCCATGCCCCACACCACCAACAGCACGTCTGCTGCATCACGTCCTGCTTTGAGATGGTTGTCATCAGTTGATGCATTGCCGTGTGAGGTCATCAGAACAGTGACCGACCCCCGCGGGACTTGCTCTTTCATCGCCACATCAATTTGAGTGAAACGCAGACCGCCCTAAAACCGCCTCACGGCATCCTGTGGGCCCACGTCCTGTTGATGTTTGTCCGTCCACCACTGCACATGCATTGTCCCCTCCCTTGCATGCTGGAATGCTGCTGTGCTGCACCCCGTGTGTCTGTGCTGTGCCCTGCTCTGTGGGCTGGGCTGCCGTCTGGCTCTGCTGCCTCCGCTGCGCCGCCCCAGGGGCTCCCCGCTGTCCGCAGCAGTCACGCTGGAGTACTACAGGCGCAGCAGGGCAGGCTCGCTGAGTGCAGTGGACTGCCTGGATTGGACAGCCTGCTGTGCGGCCACTTCACGGCAGGGCTGGGCGACTTTGCGGAGGGTGTGAGGGCGCGGCTGGTTGACAAGGATGACCAGCCACGATGGAAGCACGCCAGCGCTGAGCAGGTGGGGTGCTGGGAATGAATGCGGCATAGTGCTGTATGTGCTGCCGGGTCTGCGAGCAAGCATGAGTGCTGCGTGCATGAATGCAGTTGCGGGCAGTGGCAGTTTACATACGCATAAGCAGCATGTGCGCACATTGCAATGTCAACTGACATGGACGACAGCACAGCCTAGGCGCACAACCGTGCTCGGCAGAGGCCAGTAGTGTTGCACAACTGCTGCTGTGTGTGCTGCACGTGTTTACACTTTTAGTTGAGGCGCACACGACGCTGACGGGCATGCTGCTGTGCTGGGCTGTGGTGTGCTGCTGTGTGCCTTGTAGGTGCCTGGCGAGCTGGTGCAGCAGTTCTTCAAGCCCAGGAGGCAGCAGGACGTATCCAGCTACATGATGCACTGACAGGGCCGTCGAGGTTGCCAGCTACGGCGTCCAGGCTGTGAGCAGCATGGATTGATTCACATCCGCTGCATTTGCCGTCGTGTGAAGAGCGTTTTGCTGGTTCCAAGGTTGTTGCTGCTGGATGGTTGTACTTGCTGCTGGATAAAAATAGCTGTGTAAATCCGACTTTAGTGTGATGCTACTGGTCATTTACAAACAGTTGTTTGTGTATGTTGTGTCAACCGTAAGGACGTCCTCGTGTTGCTGAGGGTGTTGAATGAGGCGACCCGCCACATGCATGAAAGTTTTTAGCGCAACGCTAGCGTTGCTGCAGCTGATGCTGGTGCTGCAGCGGGTGCCACCATGCGGCTGGCCAGCCGAGGGCCTCGGCGCAGTTGCCATACGATACTCAAAGCAGATGTGCCTTATTCAGCAGGCGATGGCTGCCATCACATGGGCAACTGAAGCGGGGCTGCAGGCAGCCACCAGAGTGGCCAATGCACGGCGCATGGTGCCTGATTTGCATGTGCATGGAGAAAGCAACAGCACTCTAGCCCTACTGGAAAAGCGAAGCAAGTGGTCACTTCCACACGCTTGTGAACCAGCTAACTACAGCGCATGGGCACCAGGGCCATACAGCATGCATAACACTACGTAGTGATGGACCCCTGCACAGCACCACTCAGAACTCGTTCCCAACTCGACACTTCCAAGTCTTGCAGACAATGTTCAAATCTTACTGGCACTGCCCTCGCAGGTGCTGCTGCCAGCAGCCTCAACTGACCCACCTCCAGCAGTACTGCTGCTGCTGCTGCTTGCCGCTTGGCTACTCTTGTCACCCAAGCTCTCGCTGCTACCAACAGCCCTATCACCACTGCAGCTTGTGCCTTCATCAGCTGCTTGCACTGCACCGACTTCACCACCTGCCCCTGCTTCTGTTTCTTTGCTTGGCTTCGGTGCTGCTGCTATCAATGCATCTAGCGCCTGCTCCCACCCCAGCAAGCTGCACAGCTCCCGCACACCCTCATCAGCATCCCCTAAGTACAGTACGTCCCTGTATGCGCCCTGATCGTGTTCGAACGTGAACCCGCCCCCGCCCCCGAGCCCCAGCAGGCTGCCCAGCAGGCCCAATGACCCCATGCCCTCACCCACACGCTCCCGGTTAAGCAGCACGCGCGGGCAGTGCTCAGGCACAGCGTCTGCACGCACGACAGGCCGACAGTGGCGGCAGCAGCAGCGCAGGAGGTTTCGCACGCCCGGGTGTCGTAGCTCAGGAGCAAGCGGCAGTGCCGCAGGCGCCAGCACCACTGATTGCGCAAGTGTGCAGCTTCCTGAACGCGCAAGCCAGCAGCGCTGCTGTAACAAGCTGCCGTCGCAAAGGTGGCGGCTGCACTTCATTGGCACCAGTTCCGCTGTCTTCATCATCAGTGCGCTACGAGCCCCGCATCCCGCTGCCAGCAGCCGAGCCCGCACCTATGAGGCTGGCGAAGGGCTGCACCACCAGGCTCGTGCCCATCACCAGCAGCAGGTCGCAGGCGGGCAGGTCGGCCTCCATTCGCTCGTAGAAGCGCGCCGGCAGCTGCTCGCCGAAAAACACGATGTCGGGCTTCACCAAGCCACTGGCGGCATCAGTAATGCACATGACAATCGAGGATTCACATCAACACCGTGACGCGCATTCACACCAACACCGTGACACGGCTTCAAGTCAACACCGTGACTCAGCGTGGGCATTTTTGCATGGCGGAGCATTTGAGCACAAGGGATCCCACACACGGGCTGACAGTGCAACAGGCCGCTGCGCTGTGTCTTGGAAGGTGCACACCGCTGTGGCCAGGCAAAGGCACGGCGCACGGTTTGGCACAGACGCGCATCCGTTGAGATTCGCAGCTGCAGCTGCTGGACGACTCGCCACGATCATAGGCAACAAGTCACAGAGCAGACACCCCTGACGCGTGCGGCACAAGCCCTAGCTGCAGGTGCGCCACTCAAGCTTATTCAGTTTGCTCCGCCTGTTGCCTGGCTGCCTGTGCTGTGCTGGCAGTTCCTGTTGCTCACCCACAGCTGGTGCAGTGGCAGATGTCGTCGGCAAACACTGCCTGCTTCACGTGCTCCAGGCTGTGCTCCTTGTTGCACTTGATGCAGCGCGCGCCTGCCCCCAGCAAACAGCAGCACGCAGTCGGCGCGTTTGTACGTGTGTCAGGCGCAGTGCAGAGGCAGGAGGCGAATCACACATAACAGCAATATAGCTTTACTTGGTGGAAAGTGCCGCAGCCGGCACTGCTGATGACGCACTCCCTGAATGAATGCGAGCTGCACATGAACTTTAGCACGGAGCAGCGTCAGCCGGCCACATCAATGTGCTGACAGGCAGCCTGGCAAGGCCTGACACCACCCTACTGCCACAGCAGCGACACTCACTGTCAAAGTTGCCATGCGCAGCCACCACTGCTGACTGAGGCAGGCCAGCCTGTATACAGAAACACAGAAGTGAACACACAAAGCAACATTAAAGATAAACTACTTGTCAGCAGCCGCACGGCAACAATCACACAGGTGTTCCCTGCAACAATGACTTAAACAACAGGGGTGGCTTCTGGCTGGACTACTGACACCAGGGTCCCGCATTCCCCTGCGCGCAGTGCAAGCACGCAGCTGGCATTGGGCGGGGACTGGCAGGTGTTGGCTGACTGCGATGGCGCTGCACAGGCCCACTGCACCTGCACCTGACACAAACATGCAAGCTGCAATCACCAACCTCATGCTCCAGGCTGTCTATGTTTTGTGTGAAGGCCCTCAACAGCAGCCCCTTGTCGTGCAGCAGCTTGATGAAGTAATGCGTGGGGGTGGGCTTGTAGTTGCCTGTGGCAGCAGCGCAGCCACAGGGCTGTTGTTGCAAGAGCAGTGGTCACGCATCACAGGCGATCGGCGAACAACAATACCTGGCAGCAGTACAGCATAGCTCTACACGTTAGAGGTGTGGTGTACGTACGTATGTGTCGAAGTTGCATCAGCTAGGCACCATAGTATGCAGCAGCAGCAGCGCAGCAGCAGCACGTGTCTTCACCTGGGAAGAGCTCCTTCGCCAGCATGTGGAAGGGTTTGGGGTTCTGCTTGAAGAAGCTGATGCTGAACACTGCCTCCGGCTCGGGCAGGCCAAAGCGCTCCAGCTGCGACACAGCAGCACCAGCACCAGCACCAGCACCGGCATTGATCATGACAGGTTCCATGCACGTCAACTGACCCAGTTCAACTCACAGGCTGGGGCACAGCAGCACTTTAGTGCCCAGGCAACTCAGGAAACAACTGCTGCGTGCAAACTGTGTTGTGTCGCTCGAGCGCGTCATACACGACGTACAGCAGTGGTGCGGCGGCAGGAAGCACCCCACAGCAGCCGGGGTGAGCCCGTGCGCAGCGCAGTCATGTGGCTGCAGGCAGAGGCATCATTCACGCCAGCCAGTGTGCTGCGGCTGCCAGCTCAGCAGCCCAGCGCGGCCTCACCTGGGAGTAAAGCCCAGTGCCGGGTGTCCTGAAGTCGGGGATGCCCGCGCTCACGCTGATGCCTGCGCCGCACATGGTGACGATGCGCCGCGCCCTGCCACTGCAGCAGCACACGCGCCAAGCAGCAGGAGGAGCGCAGGCAGTGTTTGAGCTGCGCCCAGGGCGCCTCGTCAGCTGTCGAGTGGTGACAGCGCGCCGGCAATGCATCCTGGCACAGCAGCTAGTGCCGCGCGGCGCACTGCTGCCTGTCTGCTGACGGTTGCCGTGGCATGATCTGGTGGCTGCTGCAATACACAAGCCTGCTTTCTGTCCAACCTGGTCTTTTACACACAGAGAGAGAGAGAGAGAGAGAGAGAGAGAGAGAGGAGAGAGAGAGAGTTGAAATATGACACCAGTCGCCAAACTCAGACGTACGTCAATTGTGTGGTTTATGCAGAGAAAGAGACCCCGTCAATCTCAGAGGGTATGAGCACTTAGTCAACATACAACAGGAAGGAGACCGCATTTCCGTTACAGCCTTGCAAGCCACTTGCAAACTAATTGTGACAACCTCAGCACTCAACAGGCATTGGTTGCCAGGCCGCACCTCTGCATGAGCTGCGCCACTCCTGCCAGGTCCAGGCTGGCCAGCAGAGGCTCTCGCTTCAACTGATTCAACGCCTGCAGGAACAACGGCACGGCGGCAGCGTAGCATAGGCATTACGCAATAACATGAAGCTCTCAAGCTGTGCACATGACCTTGCATCCTCTTTGTCAGGCTGCTGCAGCTTGCTGCAACAGCGGACGTCTGTACACTGACGGCACAAGAGCGCCCCGCAACAGAGCGAGCTGTGGACATCGCCACCGCTGCTGTGCAGCTGCGACGGCTGCTGCTGCCATCGCAGTCGTCTGCGGCTACCATCACCACTAGAACCTAGTGCTGCTGCTGCCGCTGCTGCTGTTGTTGGCTGTCTCACCGCCTTGCTGCCGTCCTCGCCCAGTGCCAGCCGTTGTTGCAGCATGTCCACCAAATCATCGAGATCACCAGCCTGACCCTGGGGAGCAGCAGACAGCAGCACCAACAATGCAGCACAGCATGCAGTGCCCAAGGCTTCAACACAATACAGCAGCAGCAGCAGCACCAGCAGCAGCAGCAAACATGATGCGGCAGTAGCAGCACCACTGTGGTGTCCTGGGTAGCAGTTGCATTTGTCTTGCTCAAGCTCAATCAACGCCAGCGTTGGTGTCGTCTGTTCTGTCCATTAAGGCTTGTGATGGCACGAGCACTGCTCTTACAGCAGTCCAACGCACACACAGACAGTGTGACCAGGGCTGTGCAGGGCAGATGTGCTAAACTATTCCACCAAGCTCAAGGCAATTTGTCAGAACCCTTGTTTATTGTGGCAAACAAGACAATGCAACAACCATATAACCCTATTGACTACATGTACTGTAGGCAATTACATGTTCTACATCATTACAAACCAACCCCGTAGTTCTCCTCATCCAACTGGTTACAACACCAGCCCACAACAATACTGTACGTGCATAAACGCTGCAATCCCGATCCCTATTTGCATGTGCAATTAGAAAGATTCTAGACCTGTATGGCCAAACTCACCTCGACTTCTTCATCACCGTCATCATCGTCATCTGCTACTGCTGCCTCCCTCGCTATTATTTTTGCCTCTGACTCTGCAGCAGCCTTAGCTATAGCCTTTTCTGCAGCGTCGGCTGCTGCTTCTAGTTCTGCTTGGCTTGAGCGCGGGCCCTGGCTTGACCCTGCTGCTAGCGGTGTTGGTTGCTCCAATGAGCTCCTCCTGCTGCCGACGCCTTTGGAAGGGTCATGTGCATCCGGAAGGTCATCTGCACCGGGAGAAGCAGAATAGCCGTGGATGCACGCCACTCTCAGGGCGTGCCGCGACTTGCCAGCAGCAGCAGCAGCAGCAGTAGCAGCAGCAGCAGCAGTGGAAGAGCGCCTAAAGCCCGCCGTGGCGGCATGTAGCTGCATGTTTGGCGCATTTACGCACTTAAAGGCAGCTATATCGCACCACTGTGTGGTCTTGGTGCGACTGCTGCGCTCGTCAGCGGTGGGTGTTCCATTGCGTTTGCTTTCGCTCTCTGCCTGTCTGCTGTCCGAGTTCCAAAGCACGTACGTAAACTGCATACCTTCTTAAAGGAAGCTATGCACAGGCTAGCCAGGTGAAAGACGCTGGCTGAGTATCCTTGTGTTTCGGCAGTCAAGGGTTTGCAGGAAAAGTGATCTCAAAAAGGTGGCATGCGGGCTGGTGAAGAGATACAACTCAGGCCATATGAAGAGAAGGGCATCAAAGTCTTGCGAATCGAGATGCTGCGTGCACCTGATGTGCCCTGCTTGGCCAGAAGTACTTCCACTACCTGCCGGCCTGGCCTAGGCTAGGTTGTCAAAAGAGACAGCACGCTAACGCAGCAGCATAAAAGCAAGCAAGCCAGCCGTGTCACCCGACCCCTGCATGCAAGGCTGCCGCATGTAAGCAAAGCTGGCTCCACCCACTGTGCTGCGCCGCTGGTTGTACTGATGGAACACGTTGTATGCAGCGTCACTCTAGGTTGACCAGCATCACTCTATTGCATGCTGCATTGCATCAGGTCAGCCGATTGCACTGCGCGGCACTGCACTACTTGCTGCATTGCATTAGGACAGGTCAGGTTAGGTCAGCTCAATGCACTGCAGTGAACGTCATGCTCGAGCTCGAGATGAGTGAGCTCACTCAGTGACTGTGCATGTAAGAACAAATCTAAGCGGCTCCTGGATTGCAGGTAAATGCAAAACGGCATACCTTGAAAGCAGCATGATGCATAACTATTGAGCTGTGCAGCTCTAGATGGAACCTCTTGCTCAGCACCGGGTGTTGTGCCAGACCTGGACTGCAGCCACCCGAGCGTAGCGAGGGTTGGCATGCCAACTCTCTACGGTGCTCTGATTTTCCTTGCATCGCTTTCCGGGCTAGGTTTGGGGGGGAGGGGCTGCTGCTTATTGCAGTGCAGTGCCAATGATTGAGCTGCACCACTAGAGACTTTTCAGCGGTGGTTTCTCCCACTCGAGCGGGCATAAGCTTATGCCACGCACAGGATCTTGACAGCCACGTTGACTGCATACTGCACTGTTGAATTTCATCTTGCACCGTACAAAGTAAGTTGGTGCGGAGACCAGGATCAGCAACAACACCCTGTTGCTGCTGCCGCCAGGATCGCCCGGATCACCACTGCCACCGCCATTGCCACTGCCACTAGGATCACCAGCACCACCACTGCAGCCCCTTACCACTGCCACCAGGAATTCAAGATTATCTCGGCAACCCCCTCTACCACTGCCACCAGGACCTGCGCAGCACTGCCCAGTACTGTACTATCCTGGCAGTACAACTGCAAGAAGTGCCTCTTGACTGTGTGCAGGCCATGCATGGCAGTCATGAGCTGGGGATGCAGCACGCACGAATGACCCTGCCAGCTTGCCTCTGCTTGCAAGCACGGTTGTCGAGTCCTGCTACAACACTGCAGCGCCCCTGTTACACCACCGTACCTGGCAGGCAGGTGCTATACTAGTGACCTCAAGTTGGCTGCTCCAACTAACAAGCACTCCACATCCTTTCGCCCATCTAGCCACACTGACACCGGTGTCAGTACCATGCAGGGTACCCCCATTGTGTGGCCTGGCGAGCCGCCAACTGTGCGCACTCCGGAGTGGATCCATGCATGGAAAATGCGAGCCATACCAGTCAGCAATGCCGTGAGCTGTACTGCATGCAAGCTCCCAACTCAGCCTCCCTGCCTACTTATGTCGCAAAGACACGACCGTTGCTGCTCACAGCTCGTAGTCCCAGCTGCTGCCATACCCGCAAGGCGAGATGAAGGAGCGCCATCAGTCCGTCTCAGCAGCACCCAGGGCGTACATGCTGCAATGCGCCAGAGACACAACCACGGCCAGCAGGCGTGCTATTAGTCAGTGTCACCTGTCACAGCTTGTAGTCTGAGCCGCTGCCAAACTGCCACGCCTCCAGCGCTCGCCTCAAGCTGTAGCTGAGCTTGGTTGGCAGCGCCTTGCTGCGCGCCAGCAGCTTGAGGGGCGGCGCGGCTGCCGTGTTGAGCGCCGTGAAGGCGCCCAGCGCGCCGACATGCACCATCCAGTCTGCCAGCGCAACAGGGCCCTGTCGCAGCAGCAGGGCACAGCAATAGTTCTTACATAAATTCAGGGACCAGTGGCTTGTAGAGGCTGCAACCACACGCTGCAGCAACCCATCTGCACTTATACCCACTCTGAGCATGCGTTGTCCACGCGCACGTCGGCACACGAGGATGATGGCGGCAAGCGACAGACATTGTGTGACGCATGTGGTAGCGCAGCTTATGCAATCAGGGCCCTGCTTCCAGCTAGCTTCTGCTGGACTTCTGCTGGTCGGCCTCCACGCACCACGTGCATCATCAGCTGCGGCACAAAGCCCGGGTCCTGCACCACCTGCGCAGCCATGGTGCGCATCAGCGGGTTGAACTGGATCACGTCCTGCAGGAACGGCTTCAGCACGCCGTCACCCATGCCCGTCATGGCACTGAAGTTTCCTGCAAGCATCCTGCAAGAGGCGCCAGCAGTGACGCGGCGCAGCCTCAGCAGAAGCACGGCTGCTGAGCTGGTGGGCAGCGCGCTGCGGGCAGCAAAGCTGAGCAGAGCTTGCCGTTGAGGCATTGCAGCGCAGGAGGTGCAACTGCGTCGCACGATGCCAGCACTGGCTGTGGCGGCAACAATAGCTCCATCCGTGCCTACACTGCTACGCCAAGCCATGACCACACTCTCTTGCTGTCGTACTCAGCTGACAACCTGCAGCTGCTCAACCACACGGCTAGTCACGGTGGTGAATCATGACGCCTACACGCGACAGTTGTTGCAAGCTCACTTGTTGATGAGGTCGGCCGGCGGCGCCTTGCCATCTGCGCTGCGGCTGCCTATCATGGCTCGCTGCAGCATCCAGGCAGAGCTCAGCCCTGGGTTGTAGGGGTTCACCATACTCAGCTCAGACGCACGCAGCGCGTCGGACTGCAGCGCATCGTGCAGCGCGCTGCTCAGGCGCCGCAGGTGCCTGGTGAGGGCGCCAAAGCCGCCAAACGACAGCGGCGATTGGATGCCGCTCGCGTCCCCTATTTGCAGGATCCTGCAGAGCAAGGTGGAGCCACACCGCAGACAGCACGCTGCTGCTGTCTCGGAGCTTGAAGTGAGGTGTTCGGCTGGTCAGAGCGCAGCCTTGCGCCTCCAACTGCTGCAGTATGGCCTCAGTGTCAGCCACACTAACATGCGTTGCAACAAACACGCATGCGCATAAAACAGGCAATTCCTGCACCCATCAGCGAAGGCCAGCCAACTAATATGATGTCCACAAACATGACGGCAGATACCGCATACACAAAGTCCAGACAGGTGATGACCAGTTGTCCTGGCTCTCCTTGCCCCACCTATCAAAGCCTGGTGCCAGTGGGGAGTCTTTGTAGGTGGGGAAGAAGCCAAACAGCAGCCGCTGAAACTCCAGCTGTTGCAGCCCACCCTGCAGCTGCTGATACTCCGGCATCAGCCGCCAGTAATCTTCGAACAGTTCTTGAAGGCTGGGCCGCCACGGCTGCGTTGATGGACAGACCACGCAAGTGGGTTGAAAAACAGAGTGCATTGCTGGGTGCCTGCATGCACGGCAGCTTAAAGCACGCCTTATGCAGCACACAGGAAACCACACGAGTACACCCCTGCTGTTGGGAGGCATCAGCGAGCGCAGCACAGCAGTAGTTACATGCAATGCACAAGCGAAGCTACGCATGCGCAGCAAGGTGCAGGCCAGGTCTACGCCATGCACACCGCTTACTCCGCCAGGTGTTGGCCGCTACCTGTGCGTCCATGTAGCTGAACATGTATGTGGTGCGAGCATCACTCTGCCACTCGCCAGCCTTAACACGAGGCTGCTGCCCGCCGCGCTGCTGCTGCCCAAGGTAGCCGTCAGCAGCAGGGAAGGCCTCCCAGAAGTACTGCAGCTGCCCCGGCGAGCTGCCGCCGCCAGCTGCCGGCGCCGCTGCTGCTGCTGCTGCCGTGCCGGGCCGCTGCATGTCCCCTGTTGTGTAGATTATGTCGGCTGTGGTGTTGGTGGCGGGGTCAAAGCCGCGCGCACAGCCGCCCACCACCAGGCATACGCCATCCGGCTTCTTGCCCCACCTGCAACAGCACCATGCCAAACAGCCGCATCACTTTGGCGCCGTCGTCCAAATGACAGGCGTGGCGTTCACCCTCTGTGGTGCACGCAATCAGAGATAGGCAACGGCCTGCCGCAACTCCACCCGCATAACAGCCACCAGATGACGATACATCACTGCCGTCAATGCAGGCACTCACCAGCTGCTTGCACATCACGGATGCGGTGATGCCTGCAAGTTGATGTGCGAGCGCACAAGTGGGGGTTCACCATGCTGCTGCAGTGCTCTTCGACCCTGTGGCGACACTCCGCGCTGTGTCGCATCCATCACCGAAGCACCGCGCACCTCAGCTGTCGCACCACTGGGCTGGCATGGCCCATGCAGTCCAGCAGCAGCCGTGTGGTGAGGCTGCTGGCATACTGCACCCTTGCACCACTCGACTGCCCACCGCCAGCAGCAGCAGCAGCAGCTCCCCCAGGCACCGTCTGGCTGGTCACCACAAGGCCGACGCCATCCGACAGCACCTCAACACCTCCCTGCAGCAGCACACAGCACGCCCAACGCGCGAGTACGATTGCCGCACTCGCGGCACCCTGGAAAGAGCAGCTGCTCTTGTGACGTCATGTCTTATCACACCATGGCATTGCACAGCGGTGACCAGCAGCCAAGCCGCGCAGCACCCCTGCTGCCATCCGCAACTCCACTCCCACAACGCACATGCCTTGCAAGACTGCCGGGCGCAGTGCTCGCTCACCAGCTGCGCGTCCTCGTACACCTTGCCTCCTGCAGCCTCCAGCTTGCGCCGCATGAGCGCCACCAGCCTGTCAGGCTTCACGCCCAGGTTGAGCACGTCACGCGTCCACACGTCTGACAGCAGCAGCGGCAGCGCAATGCAACAATACGTAAGCAACTGTTGATTTAAGGTGATGCGCACCGCAGCTCCACAGCCGCACAAGAGAGCAACCACTGCAGCATTGGCGGGCCCACAAGGCCACCAGCAAGCTGTGGCTGGCAGTGCATGTGCGCATTGCTGCCCTCTTCATGCAGCTGTCAGGGCAGCATGCTCTGTATGCTGCCCGTGGCACTGCAGCAACAACCGCCATTGACGGTGCTGGTGCTGGCGCTGCGCCCCACCTGTGCCCCCATGGAAGCCCACACGCACAGGGTTGAACTCCAGCGCAATGCACGACTCAGCCTCAGCAGCAGTCAGCAGGCCCAGCTGCGGCAGCAGTGTGAGCAGCAGAGACGCACGCTCAGCTGTGACAGGCAACCTGTGGTTCAGAGACCCAGCACACCAACTGCCTGCCCGCTCAGCAGGGACGGGAACGGGGTCAGCTGTGCACCTGCAGTTGACCCACTGAAGATGACGATTGCACAGTCAGCATGTGATGGTCTGTGCAGCAGCACTGTACTTCCATGTTCTGCGGCGCGACGGCAAGTGAACATTGCAGTGCTTGGTTTGCTTCAGCCAGCCAGGTGTGGTGGTGGGCTGCTTCTTTGAGTGCACCCCTCTCACCTCTTCCAGCTCCTGCAGCTCCTTCCTGCTGATGTTCCACTCCTGTGCACACACAATGGCACGCACACAGCACGCCAAGCTCAACTCGCAGAGCACATAGTTTGGGAGTTTGAATCCCGTCCAGGCTTCTGCGCTGCACGGATGCCCAGCAACCACCATGCCGCCAGCATGCTGATCAGCCTGGCATCGCATGACAAATTGGCGAACAGCATTGCGCAAAGGCTGCACAGCAGGCGCATGAGCTTGAGCACCCTCCCCACAACATAAGTGACGCTGTGCTGCCAACTGCTCAGCAAATGTACATTGTCCAGGTGCGCGGCAGAACAGCCACCCAACTTTTTTATTCTTTTCACCTGTGTGCGGCCCTGCAGCCTGCCTCGCTCCACCACCGCCACCCGCCAGCCCTTCACAGCCAGCGCAGTAGCCATGAACACGCCCAGCGTGCCACCAGCCACAACGACATCATACATGCAGCCGCTGCTGCTGTTGCTGCTGCCACTGCCACTGCTGCTGCTGCTGCTGCTGCTGCTCCTCACTGACTTGTTTGGCAGCGACTTTACAAACTGTGGTGCTGGGCCTGCAGCAGCTCCAGCCTGCAAGCAAACACCGCAGCAGCACCCCATCATTGATACGAATTTTTAAACTTTTACTTGATAAAATTCTACTTGATAAGCATTAGCACGTGCAGCGCTCATGACGCAGCTTCAACATGGACGACAGCTCAAGCACAACCTAGTGTGGAGCATCTGCGGTAGCTGGGTGTTGTGCTGACGTCCGCTTGTGACAACTGCAAATGGCAGACCCTTCTGAAAGATGCAGTATATCCAGCTGCAGGGCCAAGGCAACATGCATTGAGTTGGTTCGCACCTCCATGTTCCTCAAGTTGCTCCATGCCTGGTCTGCTGCGAGCAGAGCCTGGAAGGTGGTGCGGCCCCCTGCACCCCCTGCCTGCGCCTGCCCCCCTGCTGCACGTGCATCCACTGCTTCAAACATAACACGAGTAAGGTTGGGCTCTGCTACCACTAGGCTATCCGCCTTTTGTGTGCTGCTGCCTGTACTCGCTCTGCATAGCAGCTGCATGATGCAAGCATATGTGCATCACAGTCAGGTATCCTATGTCAGCAGCGTGGAATGTGTGAGATGGTCCTATATGTGTTGCAGGTGAAGCCTTGAATCGGTGACTGTCATCCCAATATGGTTTGCACAACAAACTTGTGCGCCAATGAGGGTGCCAGGCCTCGAATAGATGCGGGGGTGCTGGATGTGAGTGTAGGGGCTCACCTGTGGTGACTGTCTGCAGTTGGGTTTAGTAGTTGCATGGCGGCCTCGTCCTCGTAAAGCAATAGTTCTTCGATCGCAAAGCTGCGTAAACATGGCTAACGTAGCCCCCGTGGTTGCGTTCGGACTCCCCTCGGACCGACTCAGGACCCGCTTAAATGCAGCAGTCGTTTAAACTGAGCTACCACAATCGATCGCCATGGGCAGTATTATGAGGTATCAGGAGCTTTATGGAGCTGCTCTTAGCCTTCTCACTGGTGTTCGCATGGTGAAGTGTTGCAGCACAGCACTGCTGAACCTCAGCGACATGACTACCATGGCACTTTCGTCCTGTTGCGCTGCTACTGCTGCTGGACCCCCTGGACACTAGCTTATGCTGTTCTGACGACGTTAATTCTGCTCTCATGTGCTGTGCTGTCCACAGGCTGCCACCTGCTGACATGGCTGCGCGGCAACTGCAGCTGAACCAAACAACAAGCACTTCTGCAGCTGTGCCCACACTGCCATTTTCACACTTGCGTTCTTAGTGCTGCACCTGTAATTCAGCACGTGAAGCAGCCAGAGCAGCAGCTGCAGCAGCAGCACCAGCTGTGAGCACACACACCTGCTCCACGTTGCGTACTTGCCAGCTGCGGCAACAGCGCCGTTGAGTGATGAAGACCAACCGCTGCCTTGAAGAGGACTGGGATCACAGCGGGCTTAGCGGCCTGCAGCTCGCCGAGAGGGGCATCAGCAGCGTAGCAGAGTATATAGCCAACCGCAAGGAGCGGTTGCGTCAGAAGGATGAGCTGTTGGCATACCTGGCACAGCCGGATGTGTCCGGAACAGATAAGGGTCATGCGCGCTGTGCCTACCTCCTGCACAACGGCAAGCTGCCCTTCCAATGCCGACATGTGAGCAGCAGCAGCACAATCATTTGCAACAGCAAGTCCCGTGCGGTCTGCATGTGCTGCGCCTGAGCATCAGCATGCGTCTCACCCGTGGACAGCTGCAGTGGTACTGGCTGGCACAGCAGCACCTAGTCGCTACAGCCCAGAAGCAGCATACAGATGGAAGTGAACACCATCTTTGAGAGCAGCAGGCAAGCACTGCTGCTGTCAGCGCTGATGGGGTGAAATTGATCCTTCATGTATGCGTTGCAGTGCTTCCTGCTGCCAGGCAACTGTGTGTGCGGGCGTGTGCGCAAGTTCGCGCCACGCACCAAGGTGGTGATCAGCATGCACCCAGACGAATGGGGTAAAGGTGGGCACAGCTACCTGGCAGCTGCAGTTCTGCCATTGCTCTTGTTCTGACTTGCAGTGCGGCTTGATTTAGCTTCTATGGATCTCGAGCATGGGACAGGCAGTCCCTACTGCAATGAATAATCCGGCCGTGGCACTGTGGTGCCAGTGAAAAAGTAAGATGGCTGCACTGCGGACGTTGGATTTAGGCTGCCGCTGGCCTCGTCATGTAAGCCGCGAATGCTCGTACAGGCTCGCACCCTTTGCAATTGCCAAGCCGTGCTTTTCCTCGTGCTGGCTGCAGGCTCCAACACCGGCTGTTTGTGTGCAGCCTCCCTGGCCGGCGGTGAGATGCTGATGCGGGGCCACAAGCAGCATGACGACCAGCTTCAGGCGCTGCTGGACGACCCCGCCTTCACCTGTGCAATGCTGGTGAGCTCAGCAGTTGACCAAGTTGTGTGTCTGGGATCAGCTCTGTGGGTATGCTTCTTATGCTGGTCTTGTAATGGGACGGTATAAACAGGACCATGCTTGCACAAGCCATGCAGCTTTGTGTCTGCTGCGTGCCGTGGCAGTGCTGCAGGAGCACCTTGCGACCCAACAGCAGTGTGGCACACATAACCTCTGGTGCTGCTTAGCAACAATGCTTGCAGCTTGTGGCTGGATGAATGGATGCGTCGTGCTGCACTGCTCCAGTGTACTCAGGTAACGCTCGGATGCTCACACCGCCGGCTGCTGCTGTGCAGTGGCCGGGCGATGATGCACTTGCGCCGCAGCAGCTGCTGGAGCTGGCACAGCAGCGGGGCACGCGCATTGCCCTCATCGCGCTAGACGGCACATGGGACTGTGCACGCAAGATGAAGAGCCGGTACCCGCCAGGGCTGCTGATGCTGAAGGTGCCGGCTCACTTGGCCCTGCCTGACGCCTCTCGGCAGCGGCAGCAGCAGTGGGAAGAGCAGCAACAGCAGCAGCAGCCAGAGCAACCCCTGGAGCAACGACAGCAGCAGGTGCCGCTGCAGCAGCAGCAGCATACAGCGTTTGACTTGGAGGCTGGTGCTGTTCAGCCAGCAGAAGAAAGAGGGGGAGAAGCTCAACAAGCGGGGGCAGCAGATGCAGCAGCCAACAGCAATAGCAGCACACCTAGCAGCAGAAGCAGGAGCAGCAGCATCGCTGGCAGGTCTTCAAGCAAGTGTGGCAACGCCAGCAACAGTGATACACTTGGCGTCAGCCACAAGCACCACCACCAGCATTTCCAGGGGCAGCCTGCTTCCCTGTTCAGACCATTGCGCAAATACCAAGGCAACGCGGCACAGAACGGCAGAGTGTGCACGCTGGAAGCAGTAGCTGGGGCGCTGCTGGCACTGGAGGGTGACGTGGCAGTGCATGATGGGCTGCTGCATGCTTTGAAGCTCAAAGTGGATGCAATGCGGCGGCAGAAGCACATGGAGGAGGTGTACGGCACCACAGCGGAGCAAGGGCGCAACGGCTGTTTGCCTGCAGTGAGCCATCCGTGAGCACAGCCGCAGGTAATGGCGGCAAGTGAGGCACAGGAGAGCAAGTTGTAGCCTGGCTCAGTCGATGCAAAAACACTG
This sequence comes from Scenedesmus sp. NREL 46B-D3, assembly GCA_014080715.1. Lineage (NCBI taxonomy): Eukaryota > Viridiplantae > Chlorophyta > Chlorophyceae > Sphaeropleales > Scenedesmaceae > Scenedesmus > Scenedesmus sp. NREL 46B-D3. The sequence continues at coordinate 36,571 of JACERP010000271.1, read as the reverse complement.
CACCCCAAAATCCACATGGAGAGCATGGACGGCAAGTGGCACGACCCTGAGGTATTGACAATCAAGGCGTGTTGGCATTTAACCACTGCACGCACATGCTTTAGTCAGACAGGCACTTTGCTGTGCACGAATGCTCTGGACAGCGCACTCGTGGCCTCGGCAGTGTGACGTCAAGGTATGACATCAGGGTGTAAAACTAGGGTGCGACGTGCTTCAGTGTGCACTGGTGTCAATCGCGTTGCATGCCAATGCAGCACTGTAAGACTCCGGCTGCCAATGCAGATGGTGGAGCAGCAGCGGCACAAGGGCAGGGATTACGGGCATCATTCGTAGAGTAACATCCATGTCAGGCTCAGCCAGGCTGCGTTGGCGGTTCTAGTTGTCTATGCTGCCTCCGCCACCAGTCTACCGGTGCAAGGCTGGCCGTTATTGTAACGGCATCCCTCTGCAGCTCAGCTGTTGCCAGTTGGATCAGTAGGACCAGTTGGAAACTTGATCTGTGGGTTGACCTGTTGAACCAACAAGATCAAATCAATCAATTACACGTTTTTCTAGCAAGAGTGACAACCCAAAAGAAAGGGGAGCCGCTCCCAAACCACCTTGTAGTGGTTCCTAACCGGTGGGCGCAGGCCCACAAGCTAGGGCCAGATACGGCCAAAACCTTGAACGCAAAAGCGCTCGCTTGACAGATCTCTCAAGCAATGATCATACCCAAACCCTAATCACTGATGGCCCTGAGCTGGACCACAGCGTCAGTGCACTCCCGCGTGGGATGAATCCTCCACAAGGGCACTGCCAGCCCACACCAGCAATCATAAACGGCTCACTAGAAACCGGATACATCTGCTGTAGGCGTTGCTGTCTCATGAGTGACTGCTGCTGCCTGTAGTGGGAGGAGGAACGGGAGAACCGCAGGGGAGCCCCTACGGCCTCAGGGTGTGTAACCATGTAGACCATAGAACGCCATGCGCCCCTAATAAGACAGTAACCACGCAGGTCATCCATCTGATGAGGGAGTCCCAGCCGCTGCAAGTCGCTGTGTGCACAATCCTGCCACCGAACTGGAGGCCGGCCCCTAGGCCGCTTCGTAACTCCATGCAATGAAGAAAACAAAGCAACTTGGGGGATCCTGCCCTCATCCATGCGCACAACATGCCCCAGCCACCTCAGGCGAGCCGCCGCAAGGTGTTCTGCAAGGCTAACTGTGCCACACTGCTTCCTGATATTCACCAGACGATGTCTATCAGAGAGCCGCACGTGTAACAGCTGCCGCAAGCAGCTAGAATGTACACACTCCAGGCGCTCCGTCTGTTGCTTAGTCAAAGCCCATGTCTCACTGGCAAACATGCTCAGAGGGATAGTATGTTTGCTGAGATCAGATCCCTGCCTGGTTGCGCTGAAATGTTGCGCAGCGTTTTGTCCATGGCTGATTCGTCAATCAAGGTGTTGCGTTTTGTATCTGATGATATTTGGGGCAGTTCTGGAAGATGTCGGATGGTGTCACCGTGTATTGCTGCTTTTCTTGTCAAGTCTTGGGATGTGCGCAATGCATGCAAACATTCTGGAGCAGTGCTCCCTCCTCTTTCCGCCCCGGTGGGGCGCGGGGCCGATGGCGCTGATGCTATGGCTTGAATGGGTAATATGATGATGATGACTGGCAAACATGATAACAGGCAAAACATACGCATTGTAGCATCGCATCTTCACACTCACAGACATGTTCTTCATCCCCAGAGTCTCTGCATCTGAGCAAACCTGCCTTTGGCCTTGCTTATGCGGGCACATACTTCTGCATCACAAGTGGCAGTTGTATCAACAATGCCACCGAGATACTTGAAGCTAGACACGGAGTTTGCCACCCCTCCTGACAGCTGCACACCTTACCACAAGATAGTTTGGCCATAATGGCAGGGGCCCCATTGCAGCATGTGAGTGACGCGTCTGCTGCATTGTGCTTGCAAAGTGTGTTTCCTGCAAGTCTTTATTACTTGGCGTGTGCCGAGTCGGCAGGATCGGGCGCTGCTGTGCAGGTGTAAAGCAGGCCTAGTGCTGGAGCACCTATCATGGCCAACACGGTGAGTTTCCAATACTATATATGCGCTTCGTTTGAGTGTTCCAAGCCAGTGGCAAGCATAGTGCCTGCCTCTTCATCCCATTGGTGTCTTTCCTGCAACCCTTCACATGATTGTTGGCAGCCCGGGCTGAGGCCCCTCAGGCCCACTCAGAGAGTCTCAGGCTGTGGTGTACCAGAGGTCAAGGCCTAAAGACTATCCGCATTCGCGTGCATCAGAGCCAGCCTCTCACCCCACCCTTTCGTTTCAGTGGCGGTTTATCTGTAATCGCCCTGCACGTGGAAGTCAGGTGCTGTCAGACAGGTACTGGCAGCGGGTTTTGCTTGGTCGGACTGGATGAAGGCGTGCTGGCCGCCAGCAAGCGTCGCATTGGTGCTGCATTAGTTTGATGCTGTACTCCGCATTAGATAGTAGGCCAACCACCGCACAGCAGGGCGGGGTCCCTGATGCTGTGTCCACGTACGCACAGTCAACTACTCGTTGATAAAACAATCTAGCATCTGTTGAATTGTTTCCTACATTGATCTTTACATATATGATGTCCACACGTCCAGTACTTGGCCTGTGCCTGCTTCTCGCACTTGCCAGCAGCGCCCTCTGCTTGCCGGAGTACTTCGCTTCTACGTACGCAAACGGATGTGATGACCATCCTGAAAATCCTTATGGCGATCACGGTGCTCCCCAGGTCGACAGGTAAGCAGCAATGTTTGTGCGCCCGCCCCAGCAGCAGGAGGTGCCAGCTGTCACTGCGTGGGTCTCGCCACCTGAGCTGCAGTAATGAGTAGGCTGGACCTTGTTGGATATTAGATGGTTGTTTGAGTAACGGGGGCTCGCTTCATAAGCCAACCAGCAGGGACAGCGTGAGCACATCCTGCCAATTTTGGCTCAGGCACTGCAGCAGCATCACTGGGCAGCAGCCCAAACGACACCAGCATGCCACCAAGCACCAAACAGCGATAGCAGCACCTGCGGAGGGTTATGCACCGCGTGACATGCTTGCAGGGACACAGCAATTGCCCTCAGGCCAAGTTCACACTGCCTCCTGGTGCGCCCTCCCCCAAGAAGCTGTGCCCCGGCACCAGCTACAGCCTCAAGGTGAGGCAGCACAGCACCGCAGCGTCATATTTGCCTGCAGTCAGCCTGCATTCCTGCTGCCTGTTAGTGCATGGAGGTACAGTCGAGCACAACCATGCAATGGAAGTGGACAATCAACAACTGGTGCGTGGTGCAGGTCACCTTTCCCAGCCCCAGGCTGGGCCTCCTGACTGCATCTGCTGGCTCGTTAGCCGGAGCACCAGAAGCAAGCTGGTGAGTATTTTATCATAAGTTGGCAGTCGCCAGCCGCTGTGTTCGCTATACCTGCAGCAGCGCATTGGATTTGGAGTGCAATGTGTTGCCATGCTGCAGCTGCCGCTCCAGACATTGTTCTTAGTATGCTTGCACCTGCACGTGCCAGCTGCCCTCAGGAAGTGCTGTACAATACTACTCACCAGCTTGCGCGCAGTTGATGGGCAGACACCTGCAGCAGCTATTGCGATTTGTCTGCAGCACTCTCTCTGCTCATTCATTGGCCCCTGTTGCCCGCAGCCCCAACCGCCTGGTTACACCTGGCACGTCACCCGTATCAAGCTGGGAGGATGAGCTCAGGGTGCCCTGCAACGTGAGTGCCCTGCAGCAGCACCGGATCTGGTAGCATGGCCTGCTGCTGCTGCTGCTGCCGTGCAAAGTTGGCTCCAACTGTGGCAGGCCTTGTGCATTGCAGCAGGCCGTAGCATACAGCACTGCTACGGGGAAGCTGACGGCACGGCTGCCCCGTGTTAATATGCAGCATCAAGCTCGAGCCCTGTCTAAGCCGTTGTAACTTCAGCTATGCTGGGATGTCAAACTTGGCGTGTGTACTGCAGGCTGGCAAAGAGATCCGCCTCAAGGTGACCAGTGCGCAGTCCTCCACTGGGGGCTACAGGGCCACCGCAGTTACGGTGGCAGTGGCTGGACCGGACGGAGCCTGTGCGCCAGTGTCCTCACACTGTGAGTGGCGCCTCAGTGGCGCATCCTGCAAACCTTGCAGCAGCAAGGGCGCATGCCTGGTCACCTAGGAGCATGCACGGGACCTGGCAACCATGGGGGCTAAAGTGCCAGTCTGTGAGCATGTACCCATCTTGGCAACTGTGGGGGCTATAGTGTCAGTCTCTGTGTGAGAGGTGCAGTGGTAACGCTGTTGCTGGGGTGCAACTGATGCAGCATGACTTGGTGCTGCGTTTGATGTCAACTTGGTCACAGGATCTTGTCTTTTTGCTGCTGTGCTGCTGTGCTGCTGCTGTGTTGGCCTTGTGCAGGCGTGACTGGAGGCCAGGCGGCAGCAGGGGCGACAGCAACAACTGCTTCCACTGGCGTGCCAGTCACACGCTTTAATGCAGCTGGCTCAACCAACACCGGTAAGCAATTCAGGGGTCTGCTGGGCTGGCTGTGCGTGTGCTACCCTGCAGCTGGGTACACATGCGCATGCAGCAGCAAGCTGCTACCCACAAGCGTAGGTGCTGCTGTGGCACTGCTTCCGTTTCAAGTGCTGTTGGCGGTGCATGGGCACCGCTTTCTTGTTATCCACCAATCAAGGTAGATGCTGATGTCTATACCTGCAGTCAACCCCGTGTCTCTTCCAACCCGCAGGTGACCACGTGGATGGCATGTCTGAGCTCGCCTCCCAGCTGGCGCAGCCGCCCGTGTATGCCATGCGGCCGCTGCTGAAGAGCAACAGGGGCCTGTGGCAGTTCCTCCACGCGCTGCTCATGCTGCTGTCCTTTGGTGTCATGCTGCCGCTGGGTGTGCTGACAGCACGCCACAAGTGGATGTTTGGCAGCAATGAACGCACGGTGAGCAGCTGCTGGCAGGAGCTGTGGCAGACGCATCCTTCGGCAGCTTGGCTGGTGCAAGTTGTGGCGTTGAAGCTTGCGGATGCACCAAAGGCGTTTGCACTAGCTCCCGCGTGGCAGCTGCCAAGCAATGTTGGCGTCACATCCACTTGCAACACTCTCGAATGTGGCGTATACCGTAGTGCCGTGTTGTGCCAACAATGTCACGTCTGCTGCTTCTGCCGTTGCTGCCGCTGCTGGCGCGGGTGGTGCGTGCAGGGCAAGGTGTCGCCTGCCTGGTTCTACGTGCACATCGCGCTGCAGCTGGGAGGCGTGGTGTTGGGCCTGGGCGGCTTTGTCATTGCACTGCTGGCTTTTGGCTGGAAGCATGTGCCTGGGCAGGCCCTGTACCAGCCACACAAGTGGATCGGCATTGCTGTGCTGGCCATGGCCCTGCTGCAGGTGGGCAGGGCTGACTTACAATGCACGGCGCTGCAGCCATCGCTGGGCGGTGCCACCAGCAGTGGGCATGCATGCTGTCGCCCGTCAGCTGATTGACAAGTGAGGGGGGTGCACAGCTCAACAGCTGCCGAGCCTCAATCCATCATCCAACAGTACGCGTGACAACGCGCTCCTTGTTGCGTGCCTTCTTGCAGTGCAAGCTGTGTGCGTTGCCAGCTGGCATGCATGGAAGGCTGCCTCTGCTCTGCCTCGTGCCTACCTCATCACCTTGAGGCTTGACGCGCTGCTCATCCTCCCCTGCTGCTGCCTGTGCAGGTTTTCATTGCTCCCTGCCGGCCCAGCACCACCTCAAAAGCGCGCGGCTGCTGGAACCGTCTGCACTGGGGCTGCGGCCGCCTCACGCTGCTGGCTGGCGCCGCCAACCTGTGCTGGGGGCGCTGCTGGTGCACGGCTACAAGGGCCAGCCGTACGTGGGCTGGCTGCTGGCGTGCTGCCTGGCGCTGGGCGTAACGGCGCTGCTGGCACTGGTCCTGGAGGCGTTCAAGCTGCAGGTGCGGCGCCATGCTGCGTGGTGGCTGTGTGGCGTGTTGCTTGGTGCTCTGGAAAGCGCGTTGCGTTGTGGAGTGGTTGGCATGCTGTTGCGCATGCTGTGCAGGGCGTGCGGCGTGGCTATTGTGTGCATGCGCCACACCCGCCATGCTGTGACTGATCTTCCTGGTTTGACGTTGGTGGCAGTTGCTGCGGGTCAACACCGGAATCACCTTTAGTTCCTGCTGGCTCTGCCTCTGCCTGGACTGACCGTTGAATGTTTCCTTCTGCCCTGCAGATGCAGCGCACCCTGCGGTACGACCCCCGCACAGGCACCATGCTGCCAGTCGTCCGGGGCTTCAAGCACTCACAGCGCGCGCAGCTGATGGCGACCCCCGACTGCTACCCAGCATGCCTCGCAGCGACTCCCTGGCTGTTGGGGCCCCACTGCCTCTGGGCAAGCCACCAGTGGCGGTTGCCCCTCTGCATGCCACGCCTGCCTACCCGCCGATCAGCTACAAGCCGGGCATGCCTTTGGCTGCCGCTGCAGACATGGAGGCTGACTCCACGTCGGACCTCGATCAGCGTCCTCTGCCACGCAACTGATGGCGCCCTGGTGTGGACGTGATGGTGCGCGGCCGTCACAACCAAGTGCTGATGCATCTGTATATTTTGCACACCAGCACAGCTAATGCAGATGTCTAGCTACCAGCCAAGGTGCATTGTGGTGTTGCTTCCAAGGCACCGGGTCAGCGGTGATTTAAGGTGCGTTGTGTGCTTGCGTGTAGACTGGTGTAAGGGGCAGCTGCCCCGCACAAGGTGCAATGCTTGCAGGCTGCGCTCATCTGAACACACAGGCGGCTACTGTGCATGTGCTGCAAAAGCACAGCAGTTGCATATCCTGGGGCGGGCTGCCTTGCTCAGTGGCATGGCAGCGCTAGGCCTGTGGTGCTGGGTGGTGGCCCTAGCTGTGGGGTGTGACAAACAATGCTCTGCAAACTGCTGCTACAGCTGCCGTAGGTACGACCTCTTGTCACCAGCATTCGCTGTGAAAGAGCTCTTGTGTAGCTCTCGTCAGGGGTGCAGCGTGGGGGCAAGGGTTGTCACAGGCCCTGTGGTGCACATGTGACACACGTACCAGGCACGCAAGCTTGCTTTATAGCATTATTTCTAAATAGGAATAAAACGTGCAGCTAGGCCTTCCATGGCCCCATGTGGCTGCACCATTCTACTTGGCATGCGCTGTTCCCTTCAGTTGTGGTGGCGTATGCATATGCAGGTGCCGAGCATGGCTGAATGGTAGCCTGCACAAGGTTACCGTCAGTGTTGTCAGTGATGTTTGTGCAGGCAATACGTAATGCAAGTGGATCTGTTTAGAGGAGGCAGAGCTTGCCCTGCGTCCTTCTGGAAGGTTGGGAAGCACATTTTTAGGTCCGGTGTGTGTTGCATGTGCTTCTTGCTTTGACTTTGCAGGCAGTCTAGAAGCCATGCCCGAATTTCAGCCTGGTTGCTTGCCTGCCAGGCAGTGCTGGTTGCCCTTCTGCCGCAGGCAACCTGCTTCTGCCCCAGCTTCTTGCGATCAGTGTCGCGGGGACTGCACACACATACTTATGCATGCCAGCAAGGTGCACATCCAGCCCTTTGCTGCATGCTAGCGCACTCAGCGCTGAAGTGTTATCAAATTATATACTTACGTGATGCACCAGACAGTACGACATGACCACATCTCCTGGATATTTGCATGGCTCAGGGCTGTTAGATCTGTGACCGTGAGTGTCACTGCACGCAGAAGATGCCTGTTGCGGCAGCTTCTGTGCTTCTTCTGTGCGCAGTTCTGCGGAATGTTGGAGCCCCAACATGCTCATTGCGGCATTCAAGCAAGATTGCACTGGAAAAACTTCAACCACTTGCGTGCAAGAACAGCTGGCTGCACCCACTGCAATGTGTTGTTGCTGATGCATGTCAGCTGCACTCATTAGCTGTGCAGACCATGACAGCGCACTGCAGATGCCGGCTGCTGCTTGGTTTGCTGTGGTTGAGGTTATGGATGTTGAATCAACAGCATGATAGATGACTGTCAACCACCCGTACAGCCGTTACAGTGATGGCACGTGTAGATGTGTGTTGGCCGGCATCGTCATGACCATATGTTACGCTTGACGGTGTTTTAAAGCACGCAAAGCCCTTGAACGATTGCTAGCTTTTCACAACGGCATGACGTGTCGTATTGGGGCTGTATGCTAATGCACTACTGCTTGGTGGGAGTGGTGGGCTTGCAAGGAGATCCAGAGATTGACTATACCGTGTGTGCTTGCTGCATGACTAGCCGTGCGGCCCTGTTGGTGTCAGCTTGCTTGAGGCACATGGCATGACGCTACACCAATTCTTGAAAGTCGCCAGCAGGCCTGCCAGGCGTCCAATGGTTGGGCGGCTGGCAGCAGCTAACAGTGTAATATGCTTTGTCGTTGGCGTACAGTTTGATCAGCGTCAAGCATGGCGCTGCGGCTGACTGGCCAGTCAGCCCATGGGCACAAGGCAAGAGACATGGTTGCTGCAGCTCCTGCAGGCCGGCCGCGGCCCCCGAGACTGCTTGCATGCTCGTGAGGTGTGGCAAGCCCTTGGCAGGGCAAATCAGCCACTTTGGGCGTCTTGCGGCACTACATGCCATGCACTGCAGCTGCTGTGGAGGGGGTGCATTTGCTTGATGCATGTTGCAAGCAGTCACCCTTTGGTAAAGTGACCCACTGGCGATACAACGAGAGTTGGTTCATTACAAATGCATTGCGCATGACAGCAATACAGCACATGGAAGCATGGACGCACCGACCACGACAGCAGCAGGCCTGCCCAACAGTGCATACGATACGACGGTTCCAAAACTCCATGAAACACTCCTTCGCCTAGACGCCCTTGCACCTCAGCTTCCCCCCCTCCGCGACAGCCCCAACGGCCACTGTTGCGCTGTAAGTTGCGGCCTCTGCAGCTACTAGGCTGCCACCGGCACCCGCCGTGCGTTGAGCAGGTACAGGTACAGCCAGCCGCTGTCTATGGTGCTGACCACCACGATCAGCGCCAGGCTGGCGCCCAGCACCAGCACCAGCCGCCGCAGCGCCTCCCCGAGGTGGGGCGCGTGGAACTCGCGCAGCAGGCCCCAGCAGGCAGCGATGAAGCCGGCCAGCACGCGCAGCCGCAGCAGCAGGCTCGGCGGCAGCCACGCCAGCAGCGGCGACACGCTGCAGACACGAGCCGGCACGCAAGCAGGGGTGTTGCAGACGGAATGAGTGGCTTCCGGCGTCACGAGATGTGGACGGATGAATAGACAGCGCACGCTGACGATGCAGGCACGTAGCACGTGTTATTGCCGATGCAGATGTTGCCACCATGCACGCGCGGCACCAGCGTCGTGTGCTGCGTTAGAGTGCTGCTTCTTCTTGACACAGAGCAGCGCCTACCTCACTGGTTGTGGTGGCGGCTGCATGTGCAACAGGTGTGGCATAGCAACAGGGTTCTGCTGACTGGCGCCAGCCATACCACTGCTCACGTCTCCTTGCTGCAATTGCTGCTGCTGGCTGCTGCTGCTGCTGCTGCTGCTGCTGCTGCATTGATGCATCCGGCAGCGGCTGGTCGTCTGCTGCACTGCTGTTGCACCTGACTGCTGGTATGCGGCACCTGCATTGACCCCAGCCTTGTGCTACATGTGTTGGCTGGCAAAGCCCCAAGCCGCTGAAGTGTTGCTGCAGGATGCTGGTTTGGTGGCGTTGGTGCTGCTGTGCCACAGCAGCACCACAGCTGAGCATTACTCCAGAGGCCTTTAGAGCTGCAGCTTTTGATTCATGAAGAATCCACGCATGCTGATATGTCTTGGGCAAGGCGGAGCAGCCTGTTCTGATCCATTTGAAAGCGTGTAGGGCTGCTTGAGGCACTTGCTGTTGCTGCTGCAGGCCACGTGGTATGCGACAGAGGCCGCTACGCTGCATTTTTGATATTATGCAGCACGTAACAGGTTGTCGCGCGAATGATGATCAACCAAAAAGCCGTGTACGCTGTCAGGTAGTCAACTTTCGGCCACAGTTCACACTTTAGTTCCTGAGTGAGCAGGCAGAATGGCAATGAACTGTCAAACAGGCTCGAGTCTGCAGGCAGTGGCTCCAAGTGATGTAATGTAAAGTTGCTGGTCTGAACACTTGACACTCATCGTTCTATGTAGAGTGCTGCCAAGAACCCTCGTGTTACTTCGTTTGAGCCTCGGGGTTATGCTGAAGATTTCTGCCGCGCATGATTGTGAGGATTTGCATGGTTGGGATTTCCTGCTGAACAGCGCCTGCACAATGCCAGGAGGCGCTTGCCAGGCTGCCAGTGAGCAGTACTGTTGCTTTCATCCCGTCACCATCACAGCCTCCCGCACCGCACAGCACACTCAGTGACTGCTGTGCCAAACAGGGCATTTAATGAAAATACCCAGTTACATTTGCTAAGCAGACTGTCACAGTCGTATGATGTCCCATCCCAGAACCACGCCCTGCCGCCCCACATTTCTATACCCACCCACCCGCCCTCCCACTACCACAGAAACACACACAACTGCAGCATCACTGCTTCAGTGCTGCCACATCCTTGGGCTTCATGCTGATGTGGCTGGTGATGTTTGTCGGCTGCTGCGCTTCATGGGGGTGCTCCGTGCCCTTGAACACCTTGAGGTGCAGCCGGATGTCACGGCCCAGGCGGCCCTTGGGCAGCATGCCCTTGACGGCATGCTCAATGATGCGCTCGGGAATGCGCTGCAGCAGCAACAGCACAAGTAGGGAGGAGCACACGAGGCAGTCGGTGCACATGTGCAGGGAACAAGGAACATTGGCACAGCACGACCACCAGGCGATGCGAGCCCGCATTTCAACTCATGAAACAGCCAGACGGCCACACTGAAAGCTTGCAGGGGTAGCAGAGACGACAATCGCAAAGCAACATTCTGATGTAGGCTACGATGCGGCTAGTGCGCAGAATGCACTAGCTGTGCAGCCCGGACGAGGCTTTCTCTGCTCCAGCCGCTGACTCAGCCCCGCCACACCACCAATACACAATCGCCACGCTGCACTTCCTGACGGCTGCTGCTTTGTGTTGCTGCACCATGCTCATGCACGTTGCAACCCCACCCGTCCCGCTGCTGCTGCGCATCAAGCTGGGTCTGCCCTGCTCTTACGTATGTGTGCAACCATGCCTCCTGCTCACCTTCTGCAGCTGGTTGAAGGTCTCGATCTTCCACGAGCCTGGCCTGCCGTTGACGTGCCTGAAGTAGGTCTTGGCGTTGGGCTTGTTGCCGGTCACCGTGACCTTGTCTGCGTTGATGACCACCACATACGCCCCCATATCCATTGAAGGGGAGTAGGTGGCCTGGTGCTTGCCCCTGCAGCAGCAGATGGCGCACCACGACACCGGCCTAAAGTCAGTGCCCGACATGAAGCAGGGCCCCTAGAGGTGCGGTGGCTGCCACACTCCTAGAACCCACACCCCTTGCATGTCTACTGCCTGGCTTGCACCAGAGCTTCTGACACCCTACCAACCACCTCGCCATGGCGTACTTGAACAATACTGCTGGCTGCTGCACTCGAGCTTGACTAGCCAACCTGCAACATTGATGCCCGTCAGGCTCCCTTGTGCTTTACTTGTCACGTAACACCTGCGGATTGTGCTGCTGGAGCTGCCGCTGATTGAGCGATGGCTGCGGAACACAATGGCACATTGCGGCAATTGCCTGGCCACACAACGTTGCCCAGAATGTCTGACGCCTGCCAGAAAAGCAGCTGCCGTCCCCGTCCAGTTCACCGTAGCGCAGACCGTTTCTGTTGCACCGCATCCTGTGCTGCTGCTGCTGCTGCTGCTGCTACTGTCACTGACGATCCAGTGTGGTTGCTGCTGCCTGCTGCTTTCACGACGGCACGAGCGGCATAAGTCCGGCGCGCCCCGCACCTGATGTAGGTTGCTGCCAGTGTTGCCAGGCGGCCCAGCGTCTGCCCCTCTGCATCAATGATGTACCAGCGCTTGCTGTTGTTGGCTGCATCTGCCCTGCTGGGGTAGTAAGACCTGTTCAGCAGGTCCTCAGCTGCAACAGTGGTGCTGGTGGGCGCTGCGCACAGGAACAAGGGCAGAAAGCGGGCCAGAGGGAGCAGCAAGAGGTAACGTGAGCATTGCAGGGTAGCATGTCAACACGTGGACACGTATACCAGGCAATTATACCTCATCACCTCACTTCATTAAGTGCATGTACTGTGCTGCAATGGCATACACGCAACTCCAGCTGCATGACAGCAGCACCATCAGCAGCTACAGCAGTCAAAGCTGTGCTGCTCTCTGCACAGCAGCCAGCTGCAAACGTGACCCGGCCATGGCCTGACACGTGGCAAGCAATTGCTCCACTGATCAGCCCCGTTCTACGGCCACATGGAGCCCAACTTGCTGCTAACCTGCGCACACTGGTGTGCATGTCTGCCTTCCCACGCGCTGCTGCACGCGCCTCACGGCCACATGGCCTGTGAGAATGCTGAACGGGCCTGCAAAACCATATAAGCCTTCGTGAGCGGCCAATGGCTCAAAGCTGGCCGTACACGGGAGCAAGAAGTCTATCGCCGAGACATCGCCTGGGCAACTGTTTGATGCTAGCTACTGTTAAAAAATATAACTTTATACTCACAGCTGCGCGCCTGCCGGTGGTGCGGCCGGCAAGCTGCTGGCGAGCGAGCATAGTTCCTGTCCAGTGGCTGGCTGCTGCTGGCCTCAACTCAAACAGCGCAGTCACTTTATGGATTTGTTAAGCACGGCAGTAAAGGAACAGCAATCGCTCAAATTGCAGGTTCAAGCAATGGACTTTGGCAGCAGGGCCAAAAACCTGACGCGCCCACCAGGTCCAACTTGTGGCTCACAGCCAGGCCCATTGGCAGCAGCGTGTAATCAGCTGAGGTTGGCCGTTGCACAGAATCGTATTAGTAAGCATCTCATCATCTGCTGCCGGTGTTACGAAGTGCACAGCCACCACACACAATGGCTTCTCTTTGCCACCGGCCAGCATGTGCAGGTGTGCAGAGGTCAAGAATTACAGATATGGATTTCGGATTGCGGCCTGCGACAGCAGCGTGCCACCGGGGTCGCGATGCTCAGCCCATGTTGCCGTGGTGAACGCAGGTGCTTTCGGGCAGACAGCAGTGAAGCGGGCGCCTGGGGTGCAGCGTGGTCGCGTGCAGATCTGGTGAGCTTTGGCGCGGGCCGAGCAGGCATCTGGGCTTTGCTTGGGAACAGCAGCAGCAGCAGTGGCAGGAAGCAGCAGTCCTGGTAGCCCACAATCGGCGAGGCTCAGAGCAGGAAATGGTCACGCACTTGGAGTGCATACAGGCGTTCGAGGACTGTCTGTGCTAGCAGGGCTGTCCTTACTGTGCAACATAGGCTATAGGAGCTGCTGACTTGGGCTGCGCCCACAGCTGCAACAGCCATGGCTGCTGTTGTTCAGCGGCACATGGGTAGACTTCACAACAGTCAAAAAGCTTGTCAGGTCAAGCACATGCATGACCTTTCCACCAGCAGCCAGCCAGTAAAGCAGCTTGCAGCGCACCCTGCAGCTGCCAGCAGCGGAGATTGCTGGCTTGCGGATGTGTTGGCTTGCATCGTCCTGCAAACCGTTTGTGATGACAGCTGCACTCACATCCAGCGCCCGCTTGCCTGTGACATGCCCCGGCCGCTGCTGATCTGCAGTGCCTCCTACAAGAACAAGGAGAACATTGATCTCAGCAAGGTGGCAGCCTTCGCACAGCACGGCAGTGATGTGGGCGGCACAGCAGTGCAGATTGCTCGCCTAAGCGCGCGCGTACAGCAGCTGACCCTTCACATGCAGAACAACCGCAAGGATCACAGCAGCAAGCGCGGCCTGCAGGCAGTGCTGTCACAGCGCAAGAGCCTTATGCAGTACCTGTACAAGACAGACAGGTGTGCGTGCACCCGCCGTTGGTTGATGGGGCTGCAATATGCATGGAACAGTACAGCAGCGTATGTGCGCATATGGTGTGGCTAGTCTGTTGGGCTGTACTTTTCCGTAGCATGTGTTACACCAGCATGCAATTGATCAGGTGCTTCGGCAGAGACAGTCGAGGGCAGCTATGCTACATGCTGCACATGATGCAGCAGCAAGCATGAGAGGCATGGCAGGTGCCAGCTGAACCTTGTGCAGAACATGTTTGCAAGAACACATATTTGGCAGCAGCATGCCACAGTCACACCTTCAGAGGTTCAACAGCAACTACATGTATGGATAGCATGTGTGGGACGCTGCTTCACGGACAATGCCTGCTCCTTCTGCTGCTTCGCTGATGTTGCAGGTCTACCTATGACAAGATTGTGGTTGAGCTGGGCATTCGCTCTGTGATTGCAGGCGACTCACACAAAGCAGCACAGAGGGCAGCTGTGGAGGCAGCGCAATAAGCTGGGTCAGCGTAGGATTTTGTGTGGAGGGCTTTTTTCTGCTGTAACACTAGCACCTGGGATCCCTGACCAAGAAGTCTTTCAGGCAAGCACTTTGTGAACGCTCAAGACGCTGAGGGCCTTCAGTGGAAGCTAAGCAGCCTTGCTGTGTTGCTGATCTGGCAGCTGCGATTAGTATGGCAACACGTATCACTATTGGCCATGTGAAGATTCATTTCCAGCATCATATGATCAGCAGTCACATTTACATGCATCGCCTGTACACATGAGTTGGAGGTCACGCCACGTCTAGCAGATGTCTGGTGTAGGCTGGGACTTGCCTGATACACACAAAGAGTGGCAAGCGTTCAATGTTGACAGGCGAAGGAATCAGTGATTGCAGCACCAGTCACCGCTGTGGTGTGCTGCACCTCTAGTGGAAATTCTACGCGCAACTGCCTGCCTGCTACAATGCAGGCCTTCACACCTGGCCACTGGTGGCATTGCACACAATGCACCATCAGCAAGGATGGACGCGCTTGCAGCGTTCAACATGCCAGTGCCCGCAGATGACAGGCTCTGGCAGTGGTCCGTGGTTTTTAGGTGCTCACGCAAACCTGGCAACAGCTGCACAGCAGCCCCCAGAGGATTCAAAAGCAGCAGCACTGAGAGCGCAAGCATCCTTGCAAGCAGCCAGCAAACTGCCCCAAAGGTCCGTGAAAACATGCATCAGTCCACCATGCTACCTCCTCATGATCACCAGCTACTGCCTGCTCATGCAGCAGAACAGCCAGCCAGCTTCTCACGACTCAGATAATCCTGCTCAGAGCTGCATGATACCGCGGCACCGCTGCAAGGCAGCCAAGCAACCATCACAGCACTGCTGTGGCTCACATCTGGCACCACAGGCAGGAAAAAGCTTGTGAAAGCTCAAGTGAAGCTGCAAGTTGTAGAACGCCTGCATGATGCACTCCTGCCAGGTAAAAAGGCGTTACCAGGTTAGATTGCGTCCGCACATACCCTGCTGCAGCAGGACCAGCTGCAGCAACTGCACAGCCCCATCACCAGAGGCCTGTCCGACATGACAGCTCATGCCTTGATGGCCTTGCGCTGCGCGAGCGGCACGTCATCGTCGCTGCTGCTGCCCTCGTCCTCGCCCTCGCTCATCTCAAAGTCCAGCTTGTCCTTCCTGTTAGTGTGCTTGGCGGCTGGCTTGGGCTTGGGCTTGGGTTTGGCGCCACTGCCGGCAGCAGCCTTCTTGGCAGGAGGCGCCTTCTTGGCGGCAGCTGCGAGCAGGTAAGATGCCACAATAGGAAATAAGAATGTGCGGCATGAGGCGCCAGCTCAGCGTGTCACGGCAGGTGCCACACAAGCGAGGTCACGCAAGGGTGTTTACAGACAGAAGCACACAAGATCACCCGTCCAGAGCGCGGGCACACACGACACTCGGAGGTGCGCAGCTGGCTGCGGCCCGTTCCGCTGCCACCGCTGCCGCTGCTGCACACCTGCTGCCGGCCGCTTGGCTGGCGCCTTGCTGGGCGTCGATGCTGCTGCGCCGCGCCCGCCCTTGTTGGCCCGCACCCACTCCTCAGCCTCCTCGTGTGGCAGCAGCCCATTCATCACACACCTGTGGCAGCAGATGCATGCCAGGCACACCACAGCCCTCAGCAGGCACTGCAGCCGCAGCACTGCTACTGCTGCAACGCCAGTGCTGCATGGTCAATGCTGTTGCATGGAAGCTGCTGCCAGCCTCAACACGCACCACTTGCGTGCCATGGCGCTGTCAGACCTTTCGCCGAGCAGCGAAACGTAGAACTTGCGCAGCGCGTCACTCTGCACAGCAGAACCCACAGCAGCAGCCGCAGCAGCGATCACACACACATGCTTGCATGCCGGCGCTGGGTTAACCACTGGCGACAGACAACTGCAGTGTCCGTGGCATTGCTAGTTGCACACCAGCAGCAGTTGTGGCGGGCTTGGCATGGCGGGTGGTGCATGAGGATGTTTGAATGATGATGTAATTGCTGAATCAGCCATTCTTGCATGCCAAGTACCAACACCTTGTGACGATGCATTGAGTAGCCTGCGAATCACAGCAGCCTACTTGCGTCAAAGCACGGCCAGCGCTGACAACCATTCCCCAACAGCACCAAGCACATGCGGCTGTTGCAAGGTGCAGAGCCCACCTCACAGTGAAAACGCAGGCAACACGCCCAACACTGCCCCTGCCCACCTCATCAGGAGTCTCCCTGGTTTGCCCTGGTAAGTCAAACTCCCTCTTCACCCGCGCCGGCTGCTCCTTCTTGACTGCTGCAGCTGCAGCACCATTCGACACTGCTGCAGCAGCCTTGCCTGCTGGCTTTTTGGCTGCTGGTGTTGCTGCTGCTGCTGCTTTCTGCACCGGCTTCTTGTCCTGCTGCTGCTTGACAATGCTTCCCGCTTGCTGCTTCTGCTGTTTGCTGACCGGTGCTGCTGCTGCCTTCTTGGCTGCGCCGCCATCACTGCTGCGGCGCTTGGCAGCAGCATTGCCGTCCGCTTTGGGCTGCTGCTTGACTGCAGGCTTAACGACTGCTTCTGGCTGCAGCACGCACAGTTACTCGTGTGGAGTCAGCGAGATTTAATTACAAAGCATTGAAGCAGCAGAATTGTGCAGGGTCGAATACGCAACATGGTGTCGAAGGTTGTGTGCTGGCCCCAACTGATCAACTGCCACATTCATGCCCAGTCAGCCAAAAAATAGCAAACGGTAGCAGCTTGCACATAGCAAATATGCAGAGTCAGCAGGTTGCTATCCCTGCACTAGCGACTTGAACTCGAGCGCATGCCACCCACCTTGACTGCTACTGCTGCTGCTGCTACTGTTTTGGCGCCAGACTCGCCTGCAAAAAGGATAGCACAGCATCAGCGGTCTGCTGCGTGCACTAAAGCCTCCAAAGCATCCCTGCAACGCACCTGCCGGCTTCCTGGCTGCCAGCGGCAGGTCATCATCGCTGACTGAGGAGTCTGCTGCTTCTGCCTTGACAGGTGCGGGCTTGGCTGCAGCCGGCTTGCTGGGCTCTGGCTTCGGCTCCTGCTTCACTTCTGCAGGTTTCAAAGCTGCTGGTGCCGCTGGCTCTGCTACTGGAGCCTTGGGCTGCTGCGTCGCTTCCTCCTTCTTGACAACTGTTGTTGGCTTGCTGGGCTCGGCAGGTTTGGGTGCAGCAGCTGGTGCTGCATCAGAAGCAGGTCTACGCCGTGCAATCATGGGCATGTCGTCCTCAGAATCAGACATCTCTGCGGCTGGACCGAGCGAGCGGGTGCTTTTGAATAGCAGTGCGGTGCTGCTGCCACACAGCCTTGAAGCAGAAATGGGATGATCAAGAATATCGCAGAGCTTTCGGCAGCAGCGCTGCTTGCAGGCTACGGTAAGCGTGTATGTACGGTTTGTACTCCACAAGAGCTTGAGCACCCAATTGCAAAGACAGGGACGGAACCGTCTCAATTGATTGAATCTGCTGTAAAAATCAATGCCGTGAAAGCGAAAGGGAGCGCGGGCAAACCACAGCAGAACAGAAGTTAAGCCCTGTGCACTGCTGCTTCGTCTGCTGCTGCCCATATTCTTCAAGATCATGTTGTCAGCCTATGCACAATGTCTCTGTGCCCATTACCTAGTCTTTGTGCGTGCCTGACATCTTGAGGTTAACCCTACTGGATCACCTTCTTACTGCCAAGTGGTCTCCTCCACCAGCAACACAGCCGTGGCTTGCAATCAGCACATCCAACCCTCCTTGGACGACACTTTGCCAGCCCACGTTGAAGTAAACGTCCCTAACGGCGTCTGTGGCTCCATCTGGTCAGCATGGGTGTCCAAGAGCAGCTCGAGCAGATTGCTGGCTCTGCTGATCCAAAGCAGAAGGCAGAGGTATATAAGCAGCTGCTAGGATCGCTTGTCCAAGCAGCATCAGAGGCAGACATCAATGCTTTTGTGGACCACAGTGAGTGCGCTGCGGCAGCACAGTGCTGACACACAGCACATGTGGTACGCCCAGCATCTGTGCCGCAGTGCTGTCTGAATTGGTACCACAATGATTACCTTAAGGCCGCATGTGACAAATGGTGTGATTATGTTCCGCATATGGTACGGCATATTGCGTATGCGTTTCAGCCAGCAATTGGTAGACCGAGCGCGCATGCACTGCAGTGCTGCGTTATGTTGCTCAAGTGTGGTGCATCATCAGCCCTGTTGCATCACATGCAATGCAACAATTGTATGCTTCTGGCCAGTCACTACTGACACTGCTGTTGTTGCTGCTGCTGCTGCTGCTGCTGCTGCTGCTGCTGCAGTGCTGTCTGATGAGGTGCCTCTGGTAGTCAGCAGGCAGCTGCTGGCCACGTTTGCCCAGGAGACGTCCAAGCTGCCTGCAGAAGTGCACAAGGCTGCTGCCATGCAGTGAGTGGCATCACACAGAAGCTGCAAACTGCACACCTGCCCGGCATGCAGCACCAGCAGCAGCAGTGCGACGAGCAGTGCCTGGCGCAGGAACATTGAACAGCACAGCGTGATGATTGTGGCCCAGCAAATCTGGATTTGTGCAGTGTTTGAGCGCAGAAGCAAGTCCTCGTACAGAACAAGCGTATGCACTGGCGTGTTGTTGGCAACGCGGTGATGGTTGATCTTGATGGTCGTCACGTTGCTGATAAAGGGAAACCCCAAGTTCCCAAGTTTTGAGCACTGCAACTCACGTTCAACAATGGACGCTCGCCCGCTGACGTGCCGCCCTGTCGGCCGTGCCGCGCTGTGCTGCTGCTGCTGCTGCGCAGTGCCCTGGCCCGCATCAGCCCGCGTGGTGTGTCGTTCCTGGACCAGAGCACACTGATCCGAGAGAAGCTGGCTGAGCAGCTGGAGAAGGAGGAGGCATGGAGCAAGGCGGCGCAGGTGCTGGCAGGCATTGACCTGGACTCAGGTGCGTGCAGCAACCCAAACCGCCAGCACGATGTTGGAGCATGGACCGGGGTGTCGGTCAGGACGCGGCTGGTGACAGGGCTGCCGGGCGTGCAACGCAAGGTGGCAGGCGGCAGCAGTGCATTAGGCACCACGGTCAGCAAAGGCGCAGCAAGCAGAGGCAGAAGGCTTTGCAGAAGGCTTTTGATATACCCGCTTGCGCATGATATAAAGGATGGCGTGGCGTCAGGCTGCAACGCAAGGTGTTGCCGCACATTCAGAGGCGCGTGTCACCCCAACCACACGTTGTTTGAGCTGTATCAACCGCCCGGTCCCGCACGCTGGCCACCATCAGTTCATGCACAGCTAGCTTGGCAACAGGCGGTGCTGTTCCCCATGGTGCACCTCCGCGCGCGCGCCTGATGTTTGAGCTGCTCTGCGCTGTGTGGTGTGGCCAGGTGTGCGCGCGGTCGAGCCTCAGTACAAGCTGGCCACGCACATCAAGATCGCCATGCTGTACCTGGAGGACGACGACCCCGTGTCGGCCGAGAGCTACATCAAGAAGGCCAGCAGCCTCATCGCAGGCAGCAAGGACCCGGTGCTGGAGCTGCAGTACAAGACCAGCTACGCACGCATCATGGACGCCAAGCGCAGGTGAGTGCAAGGCGTCGGCGGCGGCGTGGCGGGCCTTCCGTTGACTGACCTTCTGCCGTCAGTTCTGTGAGCGCTGCAGAGGATGCGACACTTCTCAACTTGCAGGTGTCTGGCTGCAGCATCTATGCGTGCTTTCAGGCGGAGGTGTAAGGTTGTCTTGCCCCCTCACCACCGTGCGTCAGACCTTCCTCAACTTCCACGGGTGTCAAGTGTAAGCATACCACGGTCAGACCAGGCCTTCGTGCGTGTTGTATGCCGTCATACCCCTTTTGATGGTTCTGTTTGTCTCAGTGCTGCGTCCTGCCTGCTGCACTGCCCTGCGCTGCCTCCACCTTGCCACTGCCGCAGGTTCATTGATGCCGCGTCCCGCTACTATGAGCTGTCCAGCATCACCGCTCGCACAGTGGGAGGCCTGGCAGTAGGGGAGGACGACCTCACAGGTGAGCCGCACACCACAGCTGTGGCTCGTGCCACCAGTACTAGCTGGCGAGACTCTTCAGAACCAGCGCATGGGCTGTGGACAGGACAGACGGATCATCACTGCCAGGTGGTCAGCACACACCAAGCGGCTGGAACCGGCCAGCATGAGCCTGCCCTGCATCTGCAGTGAGTGCTTCAGCAGGTGCACCCGCCCCTGCCCGGCTGCTGCAGGCGCGCTCAACAACGCGACCACGTGCACCATCCTGGCAGCCGCCGGCCCGCAGCGCAGCCGCATGCTGAGCCAGCTGTACAAGGATGAGCGCAGCGCGGCGCTGCCCGTGTGGCCCTTCTTGGAGAAGGTCTACCTGGAACGCATCCTGCGGCGGTGCGTGCAAGATGCCGAGCATGGCTTGCAGCCGGCCGGCAGCTGCTGCTGTTTGTCCTGGAATCAAGACAAGTGTTGGTCTGCGGCAGGGTTGCGCAACAAGCGGTGGCTCGCAGGGCATCATGCGTTGTACTTGCCCTGCCTGCTGCCGGAAAACATGCACGTAGTTAGACAAGCATGGTGTTGTGTTGCCGCCAAGATGACCCATTTGGTGTGCCCTCAACTCAATATATTTAGCATCACTGCTGCAGTAACCGCGCTTCGGCCTGCTGGCTTGGCTGCCTGCTGCTGGTGCAGGGAGGAGGTGGAGGCGTTTGCAGCCACCCTGAAGCAGCACCAGATGGCCACACTGCCCGACGGCTCTACCGTGCTGTCCAAGGCCGTCATGCAGCACAACCTGCTCAGCGCCAGCAAGCTGTACAACAACATCTCCGTGGCGGTGAGCGCCACAGCGGCAGCCGCTGTGGAGCAGCACGTTGCCTGCAAGTTTTGTGTTCGGCCCTGACTCCTGCGCTGGCAACGTGTAAGCCTGTCACCTGCGTGCAATGCTACAGGTGCAGGGGTGGCGCTGCCTGGTTGGAAGCCTGCTGGCTGGATCTCTCTGCTGCCTGTGCTTTTGGCTGCTGCTGCAACTTGCAGCAGCTGCGTGCTGCTTGATGGGTGCTTAGTCGAGGCAGAGGAGATGCTGCCAACCTGTGCAACTTGTCGGCTTGCAATCAAGTGCTGCGTTCGCTGTATGACAATGTGCTGTCCCCACTTTGCTTGCTTGCTGCTGCTGCTGCTGCTGCTGCTGCTGCCGCTGCTGCTGCTGTGCTGCTGCTTGCAGGAGCTCGGCACGCTGCTTGACGTGGACCCGGTCAAAGCTGAGGAGTTGGCTGCTGAGATGATCGGTGAGGGGCGGCTGCAGGGCAGCATCGACCAGGTGGAGGGGCTCATCCACTTTGAGGACAGCCTGGAGCAGCTGGTGCAGTGGGACCGGCAGGTGGCAGCAACATGTGTCAAGGTGGACAACATCCTCGAACAAGTTGCAGCAGCACATGGCGCAGCAGTTGCTGCACAGTGAATGGGCTCTACTGATGAGCAGCGAGCAGACATCCTGGAGATGGAGTGACGGGTGTCAGAGCACACCTGACAGTTTTGCGCTGACGTGCAGCTGACTGGAGGACTGCCTGTGTTCGCCGTAGGTTTAGAAAGTGTCTGTACATATCACGTGTGGGTGGACAGCACCACTGGCATCATGCTCTGCTCACATGGTTCCAAGTGAGGTGCCTTGCTGCTGGTGATTAGCATGTTCTGGTTCTTGGCGGTTCGTGTGCTGAAAAGGGTTTTGTGCCTATAGTACATTACCCAGGAACAGTACATTACCCAGGGCACGGGGCCAATGGCGCTGTTGCTATGGCTTGAGTGGGTAACATGGTGATGATGATCCTCATGCACTATGAGTTGGAGGATAGGGCCGCCGTGAATGGGGTGTAGGTTCGGGCTGCAGTACGTAGCATGGATTTCCAGGAACCTGTTGCAGTGATGGTGAAAGTGCACTGAGCGCATGCGGCACATCCACTACGTCTGCAGGTCCGTGCAGCATCTTGGTGGCAGTGAAGTTCCATTCATGCATTTAAAGATGGCGCTGATGCTATGGCTTGAATGGGTAATATGATGATGATGATGCATTTAAAGAGACACGGCACTAGCATGCATTAC
The DNA here is from genome assembly GCA_014080715.1 of Scenedesmus sp. NREL 46B-D3. Classification (NCBI taxonomy): domain Eukaryota; kingdom Viridiplantae; phylum Chlorophyta; class Chlorophyceae; order Sphaeropleales; family Scenedesmaceae; genus Scenedesmus; species Scenedesmus sp. NREL 46B-D3. The sequence goes on along the minus strand of JACERP010000271.1, from coordinate 14,140 downwards.
ACTGTCAGTTTTGGCAGCAGGACACGGTGTCATGCGGGGGTTTGGGTGGGCTGCCAGTATACAGCATGCTAGTGCTGTGTCCTCTCACTGTGAAGCCGGGCAGTTCTGGAAGATGTCGGATGGTGTCACCGTGTACTGCTGCTTTTCTTGTCAAGTCTTGGGATGTGCGCAATGCATGCAAACATTCTGGAGCAGTGCTCCCTCCTCTTTTCGCAACGGTGGGGCGCGGGGCCGATGGCGCTGATGCTATGGCTTGAATCGGTAATATGATGATGGTGATATGATGATGATGATGATGATGATGATGATGATGATGATGATGATGATGATGATGATGATGATGATGATGATGATGACTGTGAATACCCGCACGCTCACCACAACCCCCGCACGCAGGTAAGGATTTAATAAGCAGCAGCACTCTAAACCAACAGCGAAGCAGAGTCATCCGGCCCCTCATGCAAAGCTGCGCAGCACTCATTGGCATCTCTAAGCAATGCTGGCTCTACCCACTGTGGGCTAGTGCCTGAGGCAGGTTCAGTCCTGTACTACTGTATTTTATTGTATTGTGTTGTACAGCGCCGCTGGATGTACTGTTGAGCATGTTGAAAGCACCAGAGTCCAGTGAACTTGCTTCGGGGGCACCAACCCTTCCGCGCACAAGGACAATGCTTGTGTCACTGGAGCAGGCACTGCGTGTGACATCATGCAGGCAGGCAACTTCTACTGTGGTTGGCTGGCTTAAAACCAGGTTGCTGCCTGCGTCCTAACGGGCCATAGCGGATGTTTCACCTTCACAGCCACGTAACGGCTTCCATGTGACCTGCTGTGTGTTACTACCAGGGGACCTCCGACGTTTGATGACGTCAAACGCGAAAGTAGGGCGTCCGCCCTCTGCTGTGCTTATCGTCAAGCGATGACGCTCAAAACATCTTGAAGTGTTTCCTTGAATCATACATTGCAAACCCAGTGAATTTCGCCGATAGAAGCCGGATCTGAAAGCATGGACGCCAGCAAGCAGGAGCAGGGCGCTGGGGCTCAGCCCAAGTCCACCAGCGAGGCTGCACCGGACATCAAGGCTTCCACGTCACCAGAGGTGCAGGGCGTGCGTGGCCCCGACACCCTAGCAGCTGCTGTGCAGGTGGGCTCAACCAGCCAGCCCTGTTGTGTTTGGTGATCTGGCAGCAAAGCTTGTGCTCAACAGGACGTAAAAGCACCGCAGGAAGACGATTGATTGCAGTAAATGCACTACCTATGCACAGCAGGGCTTCGACAGACTGATCTGAGCGGAAACATAGTTGGTGAAGCTTGCATTGTTTGCATGGCAGGTGCAGCTGCAGCCTGCACAGCTTGTGCTCACATCACCGGCCTCTGTTGCTGCTAGTGTGTGCAAGGCACATGTGTTGTGCCCTACGTTTTGCTTGCTGATAGGGAATGGCAATGTTGGTGTCAACACCCCTTTTTACCATTGGTGCGCTGCTCTAGAGCACAGATCTGTGCTATTTACTGCTGCCATGCTTGCTGTCTGTTTGATAGGGAGGCACAATGCTGCTGTTTGTCAAGTAGAAACACGGCATGGTTGCTGTTTGTATAATTAGGAGGCACAACGATGATGTCCACACCATTAATAACCAGTTCTGTGCTGCTCTGTGTCGTGTTCTGCTGCCATGTCCTGTCTGCAGCAAAACAAAGCAGTGCCAGATGACCGCAGCGCCACCTCCTTTGTCGACCCACCACAAAAGCAATGAAACAGGGAACCAGCAACAGACGCTGGCGCATGTTGACTGCATTGCAGCATGGCTGTGAAGTGGCGTAGGGCCAGCACCTAGTGTGGAACAGCGCGGTGAACAGTGTGTTGGCTGGCATGGGGCAGCTGTACAGCTGCACATGTGCAGGCTTGTTGGTGAAGTTGTCGTGTGAGGGCCTCTGGTTTGCCGTGACTGCGCCACAGCAAGGTGGCAGCACTGCGCTGCATTAGCATTGCACATACCTGGAATACATGCATGCACTTGGGCACAGCAGGCGTGTAGGAGTACTTGATACTCGTACAGCGACATGGTACTGGTGTGACGCTTTCAGCTCCAGTGTGTGACAGCGGCAATGACCAGTGTGTGCACAAGCTGGCGCTGCTTGTTGTGCATACCACAGCTTGGTTTCACTGCTTAGCGCTGCATGTTGAGCTGCCGGGCAAGTTAGCCAGCAGGCTCGGCATGTAGGTCAGTTGCTTGTGGTTGCATCAGGTGTGGGCCAGTACAAGCGGCTGCAAGCAGTGTCAGGTCATGTGAACATTGGAAATGGGTTGACGTTTGTCACAAGCGCCGTACCATGCCATGGGCGACAGATGAGGTGGAAGCAGGAACGGGCAGTGCTGCTGGCAATCAGCACGTTGTAGTTCACTGAGGTCTGATCTTATCAGAGCAGCTGACACTCTTGTGTGCGCACAGCAGGTGTTGGGCACTCTGCATGCATGCAGTGCTGTGTCCTATCACAGCAGGCGATTTAGGCCGACCTGTGAGGTTCCTGGCATTTGTCTCGATACCATTTGAGTTGCAGCAGGGCCTGCCAGGTCACCGGTGGCTGGTGGCACCAAGCCAATACAGTGCAACACCCATGTCACAGCCGCTGAGACAGTGCATTTGGCTCATGGCCAACAATGGCGCAAACCACATGATTGCTGTGATTTTAGGAGAGTGTGTAACACTTTGATACTGACAAGTTGCATTTATCAGTTTGAATGCTACCATCATACTCCTCATCTACAGCGCCACAGTGGAAATCGCCGCCCCGTCTCAAAATGCGGGGCCGGTGTGTGAGGACACAGCACTGCATCATGCAGTGCATGCAAATGAGTGCCCCACGGCCTACCACCCTCCTGCATGCAAGCTCTGCTGCGTGCACCCACTATGATGGGTGGAACATGTTAAGGAAAAAAGAAAACAGCACTGATGTACGCATCAACTGCGTACATCGGACGACATGTCAAGAAGAAGAAGAACCCTAACGCAGCAGCAAAAGGCAAGCAAGCAAGCAAGCACGACATGTATGGCCAATGCATGCCCATTTGTGCCCAATGCATGCCCATTTGTGCCGCAAGTTGGGGTATGGCAGCAGAAGCTGTGTCCCTGTACCCCGGCCTATCTGCCCAAGGCATGCAGTGGGTATGAGCTGACTGTCATCAACAGTCCGGCTTCCTCCCCTGGATGGCGTGTAGGCCGCACAAGACATTGCCCCAGGGCCTGTATGGAGGCACAGCGCTGCACTGCATGCGGCATGCAAAGGAGTGTCCCACATCCCGCCACCCTCCTGCATGCAAGCTCTGCTGCGTGCCTGTAAGTCTTGTTGTGGTTTATGCAAACTGCAACTCGACTCGCTACTTCGGTAGCATTGAAGTGTTGGACATGTCCTGCTCTCATCCATTCCACACATGCCTGATAACCTGCAAATACCCCCGGTGGGGCGCGGGGCCGATGGCGCTGATGCTATGGCTTGAATGGGTAATATGATGATGATGATGATGATGATGATGATGACCCCCTGTTCATCCAGTTCCATGAAGCTTGTGCCAGACGGTGCCCTTGTGTGTTGCAAAATCTTTGATGGCAACACGCAAGACAGCCCACTCCACATCACCGGGTGGAGCCAGCTTTGCTTACATGCGCAGCCTCACATGCAGGGGTAGGGTGACACTCCTTGCTTGCTTGCCTTTTGCGTTAGAGTGCTGATGCTTCTTCACATCACCATGCACCCAGCTTGCTAGCTCTGCACATGTTGCCCCGCGGCTGGCATGGCTGCGTGTGCCCGCGATGGCAGTGCCTGCTGCTGTATCTGCTCTTACAATAAGTGTCACCTGCTGATGCCCACCAGCCTTGTACAGCAGCAAAATGGAGCTGCCTGTAGCAGCAGCAGCAGCAGCAGCACCAGCGGCAGCAGCACCAGCGGCAGCAGCACCAGCAGCAGCACCAGCAGCAGCCCTGCTGTGCACGCCTGCCGCAGCTGCAATGGTATCGCTGCTGATGTGTGTTGCCAGCCCACCCAGGGCAGACATGCTGGGTTGTGCCCCTTGCTTGCTGCTCTGCTCTGCTGCACACCTGGGACTGCTGCCGCCTGAGCTGCATCTGCAGCTGTGAGGGAGCTGCCCAACACACCCTCCATTGGTGCTGGTGCTGGTGCTGCTGAGCTGTTGCTACTGCCAAGGGAGCTACTGATTTGGGCATCGTGCTTCTTCCACCTGCCGCATAGTGGTGGTGGTGGTGGTGCTGCTGCTGCTGCTGCTGCTGCTGCTGCCGCCTCTTCAACTTTGCTGCCAGCACATTTCCCTTGGACTCTGGCAGTTCTTGCCACAAGTCCTCAGCATTTTTTCTGCTTTGCCGTCAGCACCGCAGGATCAACCTGGAGGCTGCTCAAGTTGTGCAGGGCTGCCAGCTCCAGCCTGAAGTTGCTGATGAAGGGCTTGAAATCATTGCCAACACCTGCGGGAACACCAACAGAACAGAAGTGGCACAGGCCCAGTAACAGGGCATGGTGGCGCCAGCCTTGTGGTGGCTGGTTACAGCAGTCAAGCACAGGTGCTGCATCCTATGTGAGAAGGCACGCATGCGCGCCACAGCGTTGCTCTTCTACAGTTGCGCAACGCATTGTGTGCACTGGTGCAGATGGCCGCTTGCAGTGGGGTCACAACAGGCAACCCTGCTGTCGCTGCTACAGCAGGTCCCAATGCGATTTGGCTACTGCTACACTCGCCAGATGGCGGTTCACAGCACAGGCACTCCAGCTTGCTGGACAAGCCTTGAAACAGAACCAGGTCATAGCAGTCCAGCGGCTTCAAGTTGTGGCCCGGCAACCACTTGCATACAGGATGCGTTTTAAGCACTGAGCATCAAGGCCAGCTTAGGCGGACAACGTTTGCAGACCTGTGCATCAATCCGCATGCTGACATACAGCCATCACTAGCTGAACGCAGCTGTGACACACCAGTGTTGCCCATACCATCTGCGCACAGCCGGACCTGCTTGAACTCACCCCGCCTTTCCTCTCAAGTTGCGGTCAGCATTCCATCATTAGTTGGTCAGTGTCAGCTGCAGGATTGCATGTTCTAAGCTGGTGTGCCCGCCCCTGCACTTCGTAGATGGACACTGCCCCAAGGCAGCCCTCCAGCTGTGATGAGGTGCGCTTGCGGCGTGGCAGGGTGAGCTTGCCTGGCATCTGCTCAAAGGTGGTGTGGTGCAATTTGTCGACTAGTGCGCTGTCAATGCAGCGATGGCAGCAGCAGCTGCAGCATGCACAGATGGCAACAAACACAGCTGGCCAAGGATCAGGCACTCCTCCTACTTGCACAAGCTGTTTCAACTTTCCGGCAGCAATGCCACACCCGCAGCTCCTCACTGCTCCTGCCCGGCGCCAGTGCCCGGTGGAGTTCAGGAAGCCAGCAGAGCGTTGTCCGGTGCTGCAGCCTCTTGCTGACCAGCAGGTGGCTGTTTTTGGACTGGCCACCTGCTGGCAACTGGCGTGGTGGCACCCTGTACATCAAAATACTGCTGCTGCAGTCACAAAGCTGCCACCTGAGCTGTAGTGCTGTCACCACTAGTACAGCTGTTGCAGTACAACAGTAGCAGTGCTGATGTACAACAATGCATATCACTTTGCCATATTGCCCATAGCAGCCAGAGGCAGCACTGATACAGCCCAAGGACCGGCACCGCTAAGTTCAACTCAGTGTGTTTGGACTGGTTTTCGAGCTGGACCAACAGTGCTGCAGAACCATGCTGTAGGACACTTTTTGGCGCCACAGGTATGTTTGGATGTGTGAGGCCTTGCTGCAGGAATGCGTGCCTGCATGGCAGCCCACTCGGAGCACCATGAGAACTTGGGCGGGGGTCTCCTGGTCCAGCATTGCTTGAGGTACGCAGCTGTGCATTTATTTGGAGCCCAGGAGCCGTTTTAAACTTGTTCTTTTACATCACTGTTGTGTGACTTCCAACCCTGGCTGATCATCTGATAGTTATGGATGGCTGCGCAGCGACTCCAATGACGGGGCCGCACCATGAGGCTGGGGTTTTGCAGTGCACCAGGTGCACATTCAGTCCCCTGGCCTGCTTGGTCCCTTGCTGAGTGAGAGCTCAGCTGCTCCTACGCCTTTTTCTACAAGGGGGGGCGAAACCTTATTGGCTGGCCATACACAGCAGTCAGGCAAACCTGGTTGCTGGGGCCTACGGCACTGCCGCCACCAGCAAGGAAAAAAAACAAGGGACAGCCGCCAGAGGCAGAGGGGCTGAACTGCATCATATTGCGTACTGCATCTTTTGCCTTAGGGCTTGCTAGGTCCCTCACTCAGGGAGACTTCCTCTGGTGACACAGCAGGCCCCTTTACTGCTTGCCTTTTCATGCTAGAGTGCTTCTTCTTCTTCTTCACAGCAGGCAAAGTCGAGTGCGTGCGTGAGTAGCCATCAGCCTTATACGCTTCCTTGGACATGGATATGCTGGTGGACGGGTTGGTGTTCCTGCAGCTCCTTGCTTGGATCTGGTGCTCTCTACATGTCAAGTGTGCGTCTCAGCGTCATGCGTCATTTTAAAGAGGGTGCACGCAGTAGAGCTTGCATGCGGGAGGGTGGTAGGCTGTGGGGCACTCATTTGCATGCATGCAGTGCCGTGTCCGCTCACATCAGATTACATGCGTCATTAACAGTCACGGCATGTTTGCACGCAGCAGAGCTTGTATGTGGGAGGGTGGTAGGCTGTGGGAACTCTTTGCATGCATGCAATGCTGTGTCTTCACACAGCATGCCCTTGGAAAACAAGCACCCACCAATGGATTTTGGATGTTTTGTGGTTTCGGTATTTAGATGTTTAGTATGTCCAGAAGGAAACCACAGGCAGGGGGCAAAAGGTTCCCAAGGCAGCATGCATGCAACTACTACTAGATGGTATCTTCTGCTGTTGGTCCCTCTGATGCGCAAGCCCTTTAACTCAACACACCTGCATCAAACGCTTTGTTTACCAGGGAGAGCACTTTCTGCTTGCAAGCACCAACAAGCACACCAACAAACACAACAACATGTCTGTCAAGCAGCTATCACACCTGTCCTGCAAGCAACATCATTTCAAGCACTGCCCTGCTGCAATATGAAGAAGCAAGCCCAGAGGTCATGTGCCTCAGCACGCTGCTTGAACGCTGTTCCACCAAGTTTTCGTCCATTGCTCTGCTGCTCTGCCAATGACAAAACTATCCTGCTGCAGCCATGCGCATGCGCATGGCGTGCTGCTGTGCACAGCGCTTGAACCCTGGCCAGCCTGGGAGGGCAGCAGCAAGCACACACGTGTTGCTGCCCCTTGAAGTGATAGTAACATGCGCATGCACGGGACAGCACCTTATCATCAAAGCAAGCGACAAATAGCAATCGAGCCACTGCCCATGTGCTTACATACACAAGAGTAGCGACACTGCATTGCACACCAAACAACAACACTGGCTGCTATGATACTTTGATCCAGCGACAAGAGTGAACCCCCACCATGTTGCTTAACATGCTTCACGGCTACAAGGTCCCCCAACTCCAATGCATATCTAACATACATGCCCGTCATGTACCTTGACCAACTCTGGTCTAGCTCTGATGCACGTGATATGTGCACACTCTGCCCCGTGACACCCTCGCTGGAGCTATCCAGCCCACTAGTACTGCTGCTGTGGCACAACAAGCCGGATGCCCGCACGAGTGCACGCAACCTCAGCTACACATTACCACCAACATGGATCATGTTCACTGCTACTTGCTATTTTCCACAACATGATGATGCTCGGCATCCTGTTGCCGGGCGTCAAGACGCTGACATAGATGGTACACCACATAACAGGTAGTGTGAGAGTAGCAACTAACAGCTGCTGCTCCTGTTTTCACAGCAGGTACTGCACAGGAGCAGCCGCAGCAGCTGGAACAGCAGCGGCAGCAGCAGCAGCAGCAGCAGCAGCAGCAGCAGCAGTGGAGGCAGCACTTTGGTGGTCCATGTGGTGTATGGCAGCAGCAGCTGTGGCGTAGACAGGCATGCTATGACCAGCAGACATGCAGCCAGGCCCATCAGAAGCAGCCGTAGCGCAGACAGGCATGCTGGGGCCAGCCTACCATGCCTCCTACCATGCCTCCTACCATGCCTTCGACTACGCGGTCGCGCTGACGCACCCGTACGACCTGCCGGAGGGCGTGAGCGCCGACGACCTGCAAGCCCCCTGCAAGTCGCTCTGCGTCATGCCCTTCGGCCATGCGAGGAAGATCTACAAGATGCGCTACCACGCCGCCCACATCAGCGAGAACATGGAGGATGCGTGGAGCTACCTGGTGGAGCGCTGCAAAACCGCCCACGGCGACGGCAAGTGTCGGCAGACCGGCCTTGGACCGGCAGTTGAACCACTTCGACGCGGCGAGCGGCACGCAGCGCACGTTCCACGTCTACGCCGTCCACGAGAAGCAAATCATGCTGGACCACAACGTGCCCGTCGCGCAGCAGGTGCAGGGCATGAACAACGTGGCCATGTACCTGCTGCTGCAGCGGGTGAACGGCATCCCGCTCGCCGTCAAGGTCGACGCGTGGTGCTTCCTGCGCCCCGAGCACACGCTGCCGTGCATGGAGGAGCAGGCGCCGCTCATTGACACCTCGAGCATGCCCGCCCTGAGCGCCGACACGCGCATGGACGCGTACGCGCGCGACGCTCTCTCCAGCTGGGGCAAGGTGCGGCGGGAGCGGGAGCCGTTCGCGTTCACGGCGCCGCACGACGGCTCCGTGCCCGAGCTGGAGCCCCTGCCGCCCGCGTGGCGGGATCACGCCGAGATCACCGACAGCGCGCAGGTGGAGGCGGTCGCGGCGCTGGGCTCCGCGCTGGTCGTCGGCGACGGCGGCGTCGGCAAGACGCACCTGGCGCTGGCGATCGCGAGGCTCGACCCCGGCACCTTCATCCTCGCGCCGACTTTCAAGGCGAGCAACAACCTGCAGGGCTGCACCGTGCACTCCTTCGTGGGCGCCCAGGCCACCACGAGCACGGTGGGGCGCCGCGGCCTCGCCAAGCGCATGCACGCCGCGAGCCGCGTCCTCGTGGACGAGGTGTTCATGTGCGGCCAGTTCCCGTTGTATTGCCTCAACGTCATCGCCGAGGCGGCCCGACCTGCCCTTCTTCCTGTTCGGCGACCCGCGTCAGCTGCTGCCCGTGGAGCCGGGCGTGAAGCCATGCGACTACATGGAGCACCCGGCGCTGGAGAAGCTGGCGCGCTGCAACCGGGTGACGCTCCCCCCGAACTACCGGTGTGACCCCGCGCTCAAGGCGTGCGCCGACGCGGCGTACGCCCAGCCCGACTTCTGCTTGACCGACCACTTCCCGCCATCGTGGCTGCCGTGCGCGCTCAACATCGCGCACATCAACGTCGTGTGCAAGCACGTCAACGTCAAGCTGCAGCACGACCAAGCCTGGCCCTGGGGAGGCGGTCACGCTGCCCGCCGACGCGCCCATCATGCAGCAGCTGCGGGCCAAGCGCGACCTGCAGAACAACGAATTTCTCACCGTGGTGAGCGTGGGCGACAGCGACGCCGGCGACGGCTTCACGACGCGACGCCGGCGAGACGGCGAGGAGCGCTGGTATGCGCTGGCCGACTTTCACGACCTCTTCCGGGTGGGCTATTGCTTCACCATCCACAAGGCGCAAGGCGACACGCTGACCGAGGATTTTGTCATCTGGGAGCACGAGAGCATGGACGAGCGGCACCGCTACACCTCCGTCACGCGCGCCAAGCGCAAGGAGCAGATCCGCCTCGGGCAGCTGCCGAGCGGCTTCGGGCGCAAGAACATGCTGCGCATCCTGCAGCACCTCGGCGTCAAGTTGCGCGCCTACCGCGCCCAGGACCACGCCCGCGGCCATGAGGCGGGCCCGGGCGTAGGCCCGGTGATCATGCAGCAGGACTCTCGGCAGGTCATCGTCGCCGCCAACGAGGCATGCGGCCTCTGCGGCCGGGCGCTGAAGGTCAAGGACTACACCCGGCGCGACCTGCAGCAGGCCACCCTGGACCGCATCGACAACCGGCTGGGCCACGTGCCCGGCAACGTGCGGGTCGCGTGCCTCAAGTGCAACCAGGCGCACGCGGGCGAGGCCGAGGGCCAGAACTGAGCGTGACGGTATTGCGTGCCGCTAGTGTCGTGTAACGGTAGGCATCGCACTATGACGCTCGCCGCCACCGTCGCCGTCGCTACCGCGTCCGCCGCCGCCGCCGGGATCCAGGCGGCGCTCGCCGAGCACCCCACCTGGGACCTGCTGAGCAAGGACAAGCTCTACAAGCGCCTCCACGCCGCCGGCGTCGTCAAGACCCGGGCGGTGTACAATGCGTGGTGGCAGGCGCGCGCGAGCAAGACGGCCGCAGGCGGCCCCGTGCACGAGCTGTTCGCCAAACCCAACAAACGCTTCGCCTTCGCGCGCATCGCCGCCCCGCCCTACTTGTACCAGATTGACGTCGTCCGCATGGACCGCTACAAGCGCCATAACAAGGGCGTGACGTGGCGCTTCCTGCTGCTCGTGGAGATCGAGAGCCGCAAGGCGTTCGCGTACAGCTCAAGGACGAGACCGTCCCGGTGGTGTTGCAGGCGTACAAAAAGTTCCTCAAGGAGATCGGTGTCACACCCTTCCTGATCCAGGGCGACGACTACTTCGCGGCCAAGGAGTTCACGGCGTTCAACGAGAGCCGGGACATCCCTATCTTCACCAACGTCGCGAGGGACGAGCACGTGACGACGGGCGACCTGCTGGGCATCCTGGATCGCCTGGTGCAGACGCTCCGCAACATGATCGAGAAGCGCATCTTCGCGCGCGACGACCTTAAGTGGACGCAGTGGCTCGGCGAGGTGTTGCACGACTACAACACCAACCCGCACTCGACCCTGGATGACGACACCCCCGACGAGGTCTAAGCAGATCTCAAAAAGCTGCAAGCCCGCTGGCGAACCGACTCCAAGTACAACCGCCAGGCGAGCAAGCCCGTGGTGGAGCACTTCTGGCTGAACGACTACGTGCGCGTGTGCCTGGCCAAAGGCACGTTCACGAAGGGCGCCACGCAGACCGTGTCGCTCGAGGTCTACCAGGTGGTCAGCGTGAGAGGCACGCGCATCTCGCTGAAGACGTACCCACAGGGGGAGGCGGTGGGGCGCGCCGCGAAGTCGAACGAGCTGGTCAAGGTCGACAAGCCGGCGCACACGGCGCCGGCCACGGCGCAGGTACCGCCGGCCGTCGCCACGGCGCAAACGGAGGCGCGCCGGTCGCAGCGGCTGGCGAAGGAGGGCTTGCCGGACGTGCCGCTGCCGAAGGAGCCCAAGGCGGCCACCGTGGCCGCCAACGTGGCGGCGGGCCAGCTCGTGAATGAATGAATGAGCTACGCGTGATGCGGCGGGCCAGCTCGTGATCGTGGACGGGGAGGGCGCGGCGGACAACAATCCCAACAGGCTCACGATCGCGCAGGGCGCGCGGACGGGCTATGTCTACGCCGGCATAGTTACAAAGACCGCCAGCAAGAAACTGCACGTCAAGCTGCTGCACGGCACGGGCGCCAACACGGCACTGTCACAAAAGGGCCTGAAACTCAGCCCCAAGAGCCAGGCGATCGACAACACCTACAGCGACGCGGTGCTGTACGCCGGCGACGCCCCCCGGATCAGGTCGGACGGCACGAACTCCCTGCCGGCCAAGGTGGTCGCCGAGGTGAAGGCCGAGTACGTGTTCACGTAGCACTCCGTTGCGTAGCACGCGTAGCTCGCGCACCTCAGCTCTCATCGGACAGCTCCTCCAGGACCTCCAGGCATCGCAGCTCCGCTGCCTCCCGCGCCTCGTCCGCCTCCCGCTCCCGCTCCCACTCCCGCTCTGCCACCGCATCGCTAATCAAAGCGCGCCTGATCGCCACGTACTTCATCGCTGCCGCGGCCCCCTTGGCGTCCTCCTCGGCGCCACCCTCTCGCGCTTGCCCTACATGCGTCGCTGCGTTGTCACCTGCAGCCTGGAAGATCATGTGGCTTGCCTCGACACCTGATAGGCTGAATGTGTCGACCAACATGGCCTTGGCGTCGCACATCACGTAGGTGTGGTGGTCACTCAAGAGGGGGAAGCAGTCGATGAAAGAGGCGAGCGTTTTGCTGTAGGCGTCGTAGTGGGTTGCGTTGCTCTTGGCGGCGTCCATGGTGTCGTGCTTACAAAAAGATTGGGTGTTTTGCGCCATATATAGCGCGAAGCAGCGCGGGCCGCGTGGGGCCGCGGGGCCGCGCCGTGCCGCTGGGCCGCGCCGTGCCGCGCCGCGTCGCGTCGCACGGGGAAAGCCGCCATGGCTTAAGATCCCCTCCCAAGCCCCCATGTCATCCACAGCATCCACCATGACCTCCCGCGACAGCTCCCCCGACAGCTCCCGCTCAAGCTCCTGCGACAGTGAACGCGAACGCCCCTTCTGCCCCTGCATGGACGAGCCGGAGCGCCTGCGCCGCGCGGCGACTATGACGGCCATGCTCGCCCCCGACCCACCAATCGAGGTGTACTTCGCGGCCCTCGATGCGATGCAGAAGGAGTATCATGCCATGGACTGCGACGTACAGTCCTACTTTGAGTACTTCACCTCTATGATATATTTCGAGGGGCCACATCTCACCTACGATTATCGCGCCGTCCGCACCGCCATGGATGCGTATGCGGAGCGGCTGTCCAGGACCGATGCCTACCACACCTGCTCAGCCGCGGGCCGGCGGGGCCGCTACATGTGCATGCCGGCACTAGGCCACGTGCAGCGCCCGGCCGCCATGGACGCCTTCCTGCGCCCCGGCGCCGATGACGCCGCCTACCACGCCGCCCAGATGGCCTGGGAGGAGGGGCGCCGCGCGTGGAAGGATGGCGGCTGCCACCAAGACGCCCTCTGGACGCGGTTGTGCCGAGTCCAGCAGGCGCTGCGCCTGTACGAGCACGAGCGCGGCATGCCGATGCCGCGCGCTGCCTAGGCGTGTGCCGCTGTGGTGACACTTTTTTTGGCCCCGCACGGCCCATGGCTCCGGAGCCGCGGTGCGCGCCGGCGTCGCCCCACCGCCACTAACCGCCTGCGGGGCGGCGAGAGGCACCTGTGCGACGGGGCGTCGCACAGGTGCCTCTCGCCGCCTCACCCACTTCGCACCGGGGCCCCCTTCAGCCCCCCGGCGCCGCAGTGCCTCGCACCGCACCGCCCGGGTGCCTGCGCGCCTGATGGGGCCCGCGCCACGCCGCCCGCGTGAGTCCTGACGGGGCCTAACAGGGCCTGACGGGGCCTGTCGGGGGTCGCGGGTCCCCGCGAGTCCTATCGGGGCCCTGAGTCCCTCTGAGTCCCGGGGAGTTACGCGTGACGCCGCCCGCGTGTGTCCTGTCGGGGCCTAACAGGGCCTGACGGGTCCCAAGGAGTCCTTGTGAGTCCCAAGGAGTCCCTGTGAATCCTTGAGGGTCGCAAATTCTGTCCGGGGCTGTCCGGACCCAGTTTGTCCGGTGGGGTCCATACGGGTCCTCAAGGGTCCTCAAATTCTTTCCGGATCCAGTTTTGCCTCCAGGGGGTCCGAGGGGAACTATTTTGTCCGAGGGACGGCCTGTCAAGGGCGATTTGTGCGGGCTCAAAATCCTGTCCGGGCCTTTTCCATTGGGACACGAAAAATCTCTCCATGAATCGCGGTTTCACTGGGAGCAACGGGAAATGGGGTGACCCAGGAAAGTAAAAAGGGACCCCACCTAACCTGGGGGGTTGCTTACATATGCAGCCTCGCATGCAGGGGTAGGATGACGCTGTTTGCTTGCTTGCCTTTTGCCGCTGCGTTAGAATGCTGCTTTCTTCACATGTCCTTACTTGAATCAAGCGACTGTTGCTAACTGCTTCAACTGGGGTAAACTGATCAGTCAACCCTTGTGGAATCATGAATCCACAAAGCGCAGCTGCATGGTATACCAATGTGCTTTTCGTTGTCCAGAAGGCTTTTGTCAAGCTAGTGACCAAACCTGAATTCGGATGATACATCATGACAGCCACAGTGCCATGCTGTGCTTCTTTCACGCGCATCTGCAAACAGGTTCATCAGCCGCCAGCACCCAATAGAGAAACAACCACAACATGCCAACGCCTGCAAGGC
>JACERP010000270.1:0-105777 GCA_014080715.1 Scenedesmus sp. NREL 46B-D3 | reverse complement strand
GTCAGTAGGTCACTGCGTCATTGTTAACGGTCTTTGTCCTGTCTGCTTTGTCTCAGCTGTTTGAATCCATGCAGGCCAGGCTGCTGGCTGACCAGCAGTCATGCTGTGATGCTCAGGAGCCTGATTGCGGGTACCGAAGAACAGCTGTGCCCGGCGCACAGCCATGTGGCTTGTACAGGTTGCCAGTTACAAGTTACAAGTGTCTACGCTCTTGTCAGGGACCGTAATCAATGAAAAGCAAAGGGCAGGGCTGTGGCAATGTAGCGACAGTGTCGCTGCGACACTCCCGCCCTTCCCCTACGACGTACAGGTTGCCATGTTATGTCACAACCAAACTGACCTGAGCCCTGCAAGATGTTCCAACGATCAAACACCTCAACGGTCCGATCTCCGTACAGCGCGCCGTTATGGTTGGGATTCAGTCGACCCGGACGTTGCCAGCATGCAGCGTGGTGGGCCACCACACTATGCAGTCCCATCAATAGTTGCCGAGGCAAAGCGCTCGTGACGCCTGTGATCATGCCGTTGTCTGCCGTGATTGCGTCGTTGCTTCTGTTGAACTTGCTTGATCTGCCACGTGCCTACTCCGCGATACAGTGCAAAGCCGGTGAAGCAGCTTGCGTCTGTAGGGCAGTTGGAGGCTCATGGGTCGCCACGCCCAGCACCATACATCCGACATGTCGCAAAACCGCCAATTTCAAAGGTTGGCTCTGAAATAATCAGTTGTTTCATGCTCAATCATGATTGCTGTGAGCTCCAACACGCACAGCACAGCAGATGTTGGTGGCGCCCTTGTCTGCAGGGCAGCAGCGCATCGTCAGCATATACTTCCCTCAGGGAGTTCAGGTCTCAAGGAGAAGGTGTGTTACATGATTGTTGAGCATTGTCACATGATGGCAGCCTGCTGCATCAGCAACTGCCTGCAGCCCCAAGAAGCGTGTTGCAACAGCATGACGATTTCCGCTGCCCACCATGATGCACAGAAGCTGGCCATCCCTGGATATGCCAGGAAACAGCGGTATGCCATCACCCAACATAAACC
Organism: Scenedesmus sp. NREL 46B-D3; assembly: GCA_014080715.1. Taxonomy (NCBI): domain Eukaryota; kingdom Viridiplantae; phylum Chlorophyta; class Chlorophyceae; order Sphaeropleales; family Scenedesmaceae; genus Scenedesmus; species Scenedesmus sp. NREL 46B-D3. The sequence continues at coordinate 104,735 of JACERP010000270.1, read as the reverse complement.
TCTCTACTTTCAGCAACTAAAGTTGCAATATCTGCTAGGCTAAGCGTGTGTGCAGCAGCTTCACCGGCTTCTGCACAGCAGCTCAAACGCATCATGCACAGCTGCTCACACACTTGCGATGCTCCCTGTCATGCAGCTACACACCCTGGATATACCTGCATGGCGTGCACACTGGCAGATGGTTTGTGTCAGACAACCCGCAGTGGCAGCAGCTGCGCAGCATGTGGCCCATCCCGCTGGGTGGCAGCGCACAAGCAGACAAGCTGGGCATACTCACTGGCAGCCTCATGCTCAGCGGCAGCAGCAGCAGCAGCAGCAGCAGCAGCAGCAGCAGCAGCATGAACAGCAGTGCTGGTGGTGGAGGCCTGGTGAAGGATGGCAGTTACATCCTGATAGTGCCAGAGGCAACTGGCAGAGTAGACGACGCTCAGGTGAGCACTACAGCCTGCGTCAACATGCACTGCACATTGATCACCGCTGATGCACAACACTTACCACAGCCGGCAGCTGCACGTCCTGGCCGTAGCCTGAGCCGCGGCATTGTCATGTGGGTTCATGCTCATGTGCTGATGTCCAGTAGGACACCAAGATGCATGACTCTGCTTGCCTGGGCACGATTGCTTGATGCCCGCTGGCCAGTAGTTGAATTGCACTGGCAGCAGCAAACCGTATGCAGGCTGCACATGCTGACGCCACCACTGCTGTACACCCCTGGTACTACGCCCTGCAGATGTGGAACAGCCGCTTCTGGCCCTGCTTTGCAGCGGTGCCCAAGTGTGTTGACACGCAGCTGGATGACGTTGGTTTCGTCGCGGACCTGCTCACCAACCTGCAGCAGCAGCTGCTGCAAGGCGTACCCCTGAAGCCGAAAGCTTTACTGTCAGGCTACAGTAATGGCGGTATGCTGGCTCAAGCGCTGCTGTGCCAGCAGCCCAGCGTAGCTAGCAGGCTGGCAGGCGTCAGTATCCTTGCATCTGCGCTGGGGGAGCAGTTTGCAGGAGGCTCCTGCAAGGGGCAGCTGCCTGCTTCGCTGCCAGTTCTATGGGTGCATGGCACTGCTGATGACACGCTGCCGTATGGGCGGGCAGTGAGTGAAGGTGTTCAGATGCTGGGCGCAGGTGAGCACAACTCAATCACATTGGCTGAACTGATGTGATGTTTGTGTTTTCAGATGGCATTACAATTTTGTGTGGAGGGCTTTGGTGCCACTATCATCGAGACTATTCAGCACTGGCAGCTTCGCAAAGTGATTTGTAAGGTTGGCGACACACCACATGCATGCACAGTGTCCTTCTACCAGTCCTGTTAGCCAGCAACACCAGTGCTGCTAGATGAAAGCTTGGTCGCTGGCTGAGCTGCCTCACCAACACGTCATGCTGTGTGTGTTCACTGCTTCCGCCCGCCTGCACGGACACGCTTGTGTGGGTTGTCCAGAGGGAGCCGTCAAGTTGTGGGCTGCACGCATGGGGTGTCCAACATCAGCCATTGCCAACCCGGTCAAAATACACACCGACAGCAGCCGGGCAGTAGCATGCAAGAATTACTGCAGTCACCAGCAGCAGCAGAGACGAGAGAAGCAGCTGCCAGCAGCAAGCAAACAACAGCAGCAAAAGCAGCAGCAGCAAAAGCAGCAGCAGCAACTGCAGCCGGTGGTGTTGTGCACGGTGTCTGGTGCTCCGCACCAGCTGCTGAAGGTGATGCCGGGCTACCCTGCTGCTCTGATGCGCTGGGCAGCGCCGCGTGAAGCAGCTGGCGCGGCATTCACTGGCGCCCCAAGACTGTTCTGAAGCAGTACACGGCTGAAGTAAAGCCCACTGAACTGATTGTTGCCGGGACGATGGCGTTGATGCTATGGCTTGAACGGAGAATATGATGATGATGAACTGATTGTTCCGGCATGCCGCTGCACAACGGCAGCGTGGCTAGCCTGACTTTGTCAAGATGCAGCAGTCTTGGCAGGCGTTGAAAAATAAGCAGCACTAGTGGGTTGTGTTTAAGCAGCTCTTAGGGTGTCTGGTGGTTCACTATAGGCTGGCAAGACCCGTATTTGAGGTATGTAAGTGCTGGCAGACAGGCAGCCCCCTGAGGGTGAGGTGGCACCTTCAAGGCTTGCAGGGCATGGGGGTGCACTAGCCTGCAACTGAAGGCAGCAGGGTCAAGCGCTTTGCAACTGAGTAGATGCAGGCTTAGTCATGTTGCTGATACGTTCCCAAGACACCAGAACAGGTGCCTTGACTTAGCTGTGTGCCTAGCTGTGCATGACAAGCTGCCATGGAGCTTTTAACGGGGTTGGACTGCCACGGAACTGCCTGAGCTCAGGTTTTGGAGGGTATCTTGCATCATGATGGATGGTTGATGCTATGGCTTGAATGGGTAATATGATGATGATGGATGGGTGCATTGTCTTTGTAAAGTGTGTGTTTGTGCAAATCTTTACAAGGTACCTCAGCCTCTTGAAAGTGGTTCTACGCAGCAATGTCGCTAGGGCTTAGGACGTGGGCAATGTTATTTTCCCGTCACCCTTTGGTAATGCCTCACATCTCGCCCAAAAATGCTTTGTGGTTGGTAGGTGACTGTACTGCCGCCTTGCCTTACCTGTGCCGGGGCTTGAAGTAGAGGTACAGTTTAGACCTACCTTTTTCCGTATGAAACGGTACAATGCGCTTCAAGATGTCATCATAACTCCCGAAATTGTGATCAAACTGCAACAGCCGTAGGTGGAAGAAGACATCAGACGCAGCCTGGTGTTGTCGTGTAAGGGTAAGTGACTGTACCATCCACACCATTGCTGGCCGTCCTTACCAGTACTAGGGCTCAAGCCGGAGGTAGAGCCTTTCCGCCGCCGATTGACTTGTGATAGTCAACGGTGACCTGCCACAGTGGGAGCGCATAGTTTGCTCAAGCTAGAGCGCCGGCATGTCGCTGGACGTGCAGCCCAGCACCGCACAAGACCAGGTGCGGGGTGCTGTCGGCGCGTTCAGCTCTCTGCTGGGTGGTGCTGCTGCTGCTGCCGTCTGACACCCCCCCAGTTTGTGCAGGAGCTGCGTCTGGCACCATTGTGGGTGGGGCGCACTCTAGGCCTCCCTTCCGACGCACGGGTCAGCATCAAGCGCCACCTGAATTGCAGGGGGCCTGATGGCAAGGTACAGCAGCTGCAACTGGGTTGACGTTGCATGCTACGTCACAGCAACTGCTCTTGTGCACTCTTTTGACTTGACTTGTGTCTGTGCAGGTTGACCTGGCGTTCCCAGCCAACTCCAGGACCGCCACCCGCCTGACAGAGGCATGGTGGGCAATCAAGGTATGTGCCAGCAAACGCAGGCATACTTGCCTACATGCCGCAGAAGAGGCTGCAGACGATCCTCCAATCATATTGGAGCATCCTAGGCAATGCTCTTGTAAGACAGTGTGTTCATGGCGACTGTCCTGCAGTTTGCCTGGAACAGCACATTGTAGCAGATGCCAGTGGCTGCTTTACTCTGAGTTTTTGATTCTACTGCACGCTTGCACCACTTCTGTTTTACCAATTACCAATTACCAAAGTAGGGCCACTGGCCCACCCGCAAAGGAGCCAAACAAGGCTCATGGGGTCCACAAAACTCAAAAGAAGACCATCAACCGAAAGAAGCCGCAACCTCAACAAGCTCAGAGAGCTCAGAACTCAAAAAGGAGCCAGACAAGGCTCATGGGGTCCAAAATGTCTCTCCACAACCAAAGGGGGGAAAGGGAGGCAGAGCATGCACACACAAGCAGCCAACATATAGTATAGCCTAGCGGTAAATCCATGCGAAAGGGCACAACATCTGGTAGCAGCATAGGTGGCACGGTGAACCACGCAACAAACCAGGATGGGGGTTGTGGCCCTCCTCTGTGGGGGCAGCATACTCCTCAAACAACAGCACAACCGAGAAACAAATATGGATGTCAGCATGGCTCAGGTGGCATCAAAATGCAACATTATGCGCAAATTCCAAAAGGTCCATAGGCAACCTTGTCTCAAGTGGCAAACTGGTGAAAGCTCAAAGAACTCAAATCGCTGACAAACGCAGCACTACAAGCACAAAGGCAAGATGATTGCTGTGACAACGATGCTATGACATCACATAAACGTAACACTTGCCAGGGCAGCAACAAGCGTCGGCGCACTACTGCAGACAGACTATATGCCTTGATACACATACATGTGCTCAGATCAACCCCAATCCAGGCATGCTGCGTAGGTGCACCCATGCAGCTGTACCTGCCCAACATAACGGCTGCACATGCAGTCGAGCATCACAAGCCAAGTCTGCAATCCAAAAAGCAGCATGTAAAAGGGATGGCGTCCCCGCTACCAGCAGCGTGCATGCGGGTGCAACATGACTCAGCCACATCAAATCACACGACAATCTTCAAAGAAAGTGTACGTTGCACTTTTGAAGCCATTGCTTGCCTCGCCGTTGCCCTTGCTGCTGCCGCTGCTACTATTGCCCCACTGCTGCTGCTGCCCGCTGCTAACAGTGCCGCAGGGTGACCCTGCTGCAACTTGCATCAACCAAAAACGTGGTCTGATATCCGCTGAAGTCCGGCAAGGGCTAGCAGGGGCAAGCCTGCTGCCATCTCCAATTGTCTGAGCGCAACTTGTCTTGCCAAGCTGCTGTGGCCACAGCATGGTGGGCTGCGTCCAGCCCGCCAGCCTGTGTAGCTGCACCGCCTGCATTGGGTGCTGATAAACACTCTGAATCCAGATGCGGCGAAAGCAGCGGTGAGGAGCACGTTGCAGGGCAGCAGCGGGCTTCGGCGGCTTCCATCTACCTTATCTCTGTCTGCTGGCCCCTGCACCGCTGCGGTTTTGGGAAATCAGCCACTAATCAACATTAAAAAGCTACTGTGTGCGCTGCAGCTGCCAACCAGCCCCTCCACCAAAACGCACGCTAGCGCCCACGCGCCTCGCGGGCAATCGTTGCTACTGTGCAATTACATGGCTGAAAAATGATTACAAGGGACTACAAAAAAAATGCTGAAGTTTAGTTTTAGTGCTGCAGGGTGGCAGGCCACCTGGCAGCAGCAAGAAAGCAGCAGCGGCAGCAGCAGCGGCAGCAGCGGCAGCAGCAGCGGCAGCAGCAGCGGCAGCAGCAGGCACTGCCAAACCACAGTACAAGGAATGCCAGTCAGCTTCAACTGCGCTGTGGAGAAGCTACTGTTCTGGGAAAACGAATTGACAGCTGCACTAACTGACACCTGCAGCAACAATGACATGCAGTGAGCGGCACCATCGCCAGCCCTGCTTGCATGTGATGTAGCGGTTGCTGCTGTGTGCTGTTGCTGTCAATGTGCTTTGAACTCGGCAGACACGACTCCCAACCAGCTGTGCTGAGCCAGGCCGCCACCATGTCGTGTCATTCTCACTTTCCTGCTGTGGGCCATGTCATGCTCGCAGCACTCAGCTACATGCGTTGAAGCAGAGCAGCCATCCCATGTGGTTCCATCCCAGCAGTCTCACCAGCGGCGGGCAGTTTGCAACCACCAGCGCCGCATTCGGTGCCCGGCAGGCTGCACACGGCATGCTGGCAACAGCGCAGCACCTTTACTTGGGCTCTCGCTAGGCAGAGACAGTGGGTGGGTGCTGGGACCATAGCTCTGTGCCAGGGCTGGAGGGTGAGCCGCCGGTGTGGTCGCTGGGGCTCACTGGGCTGCTGCCACAGTTCCAAGACAGCCTGGCAGTGGCTTCAGTGCGGTCTATCACCACGCCAAAGGGTGCATGGACTTTGGCACCCCAGAGTTTCAGGATGTCCTGCTAGCAGCATGCAGCGGCCTGTGTCTGGCCAGCATCACTGCGCTGGCCTTTGCAGTGCTGACCCACCTGCAGCCGGTGTCCCCTGCAGAGGTCATCGTGAGGCAGCAGCGCGGCTCACTCGGCGCCAGCATTGCCAACGGCAACAGCAGCAGCAGCAGCAGCATCAAACACATCGACAACTTTGGCCATTCAATGAAGGCAATGCGTCACACTGATGCAGGATGTGTACCATGAAGTGCCACTGTGACTATGTAGTCAGCATTTATGCTACAGCTGTGCCTTCCTCAACACCAGCCCAAGCGGCACATGGTCGCTGTCACTCTCTTGTGGATGAAGCTGTCATGCACTTGCACTGGGTGTTCCAGCAGCAATGCGTGCGCAAGTGGCTGCTGTGAGGGGACAGCAACATGACTGGAACTTTCTTGGCAAGGGGAGCGGGGGGTGATTGTGGAGCCTGGGGTTTGCTGCCACCTGCACCGTCTTCTGCGCTGGTCGCATGTGAGCGCTGGTCGCAGCAGTGACTAGCCAGAGGCTGGTTCCGTCAGGTTGTGTCTCAGTGCACGGCCAGGGTTTGGGTGCATAGTGGAGGCAGTGATTTGACTGTGATGCAACACTGCACTGCAGTGGTACGGCGTGCAACCCGGCCCGGTGCTTCGCTGTTGCCTGCATGGCTCTTGCAGTGCACAATGCAGACGCGCAAGATTCAAAACCTGACAGGGCGGCAAGTGTCCAGACAATAGCAGCAGCGGCGGCTAGAATGTGCCCACTGCGTCTACAGGTGCGGCAGCAGTTGGGATGCTGACTGGGCTTGCAATAGCTATAGGCGGTGTTTGGCTGGTGGTGTAGGTTTGTTTGGGCTGGCACCTGCAGGCTAGCTGTTTTGTAGCATTGCTGCTTGAGCCAGGTGGATATCATGTTGGAGGACCCATCATAATGAATGATCATTCAGACCTACAAGTAGCTATAGTACATCATGTGCTATGCTTGAGGGAACATCAGTTCATACTCTGCGAAAAGAACAGCATTTGAATTGCTGCCTCCTAACTTGTTATGCTGCGGTAGTCGCGCAGGTCCAAGACAGTGTCAGCTGACGGCGGCTGCTCATGACGTCACGGGCAGTAGTCAGAAGCCAGCAAAATCGTTCAGCTAGCAAAAGCTCCGAGCCGCAGAAAAACAGATTTTCTGTGTGACTCTGTACATCAACAGTGGTTTGTGCATCTTTGTTGCAGAAAAGCCATCTGTGAACGGCCGTCACTTGCCTTCTGTTGGCAGGTGCAGAATGCATCACTGAACACACGATGCTGTGAACCTGCAATCAGCTTCGCTCGATCAAAGTAGCTGCCTCCGGTCATGCGCCTGCAAGAGCAGCGTAAGTTTGACAGCAGGGTCATTGCCGCTGGCAGCTGGCAGCCAAAGCAGGAGCACCACCACCACTGCTGCAGTGTCTTCAAGGCAGAAAACACAAGTTCAAGACAAGCAGTACATGCCACCGTAACATACCTGCAGCAACTATAGTATGCGCGGCTGCACAGCTGCTCACTGCAGCAACAAACTGCTCAGCAACTTTCAAAATCAACAATGCGTTGTACCCTTGCGCCCGCAGCGCGCGCCGATGTGGCCTGCCTTATATCAAGAACGACATTGATGCAAGGTAGTGGCCACACATTTGCATGCTACTGCCGTGTCCTCTCACATTGACTGCGCCACTTCATTGTGCAGCACGGCTGCTACCAGGCCGCTGGGTGACGCCGCGGCCGTGACCTGCTGGCCAAGCCCAGCCGGACGCCCTGGGGCCTGCCCACCGCCTGCCTAGCCGGCCCATCAGCAGCTGCTGCAGGGCCGAGTTGCTCAACCTTTGCCAACTGACGATTCCCTTGAGCAAGAACAAAACTGGGCCGCTTAGGCACATGTAGAATGGCTTGCAAAATAACAAACCTTAAATAGCACAGCGCAGCGAGTGCAGCACCTGATTGGCTGGAATGGACCCCGCCAACATGCACACTAGCATGCAAGCTGGGTAGCTGCCAGCTTGTTGTGCTAGTGACATGTGTAGCACTGGATTTGTTACCTTGTGGCATTAGACGACCACACCGTCTGCGAACGCTTAGACAGCGCCGCAACATACTTTCTTTTCTCCAATCTTTTCTTATTGCTGCCAACCCGGCCTGTCATCACACACACCGTAACTGTAACACTGACTCATCCCAGCAACACTGACATAATAGCTGTCATTTCACAGCGTAGTGCCTCGGGCTGACACACTTCCTAGCAGGCATGCACACAGCAGCTGCAATACCTATTCACCCTGAAGATCACAACATACTGCATCTGTGCAAACTGTAACATCTGCTCAGTGCTAGCGCTGTGTGTAGCCTAGCTCTCCCCCCTCCCCAAGGGAAGACCGAGGCACAAGCAAGACATGACACTCAAACAAGCATGGCAAAGCACAGCTGATGTATAGTAAAAAAAGTCAAAGCAACTCCGTCCAGACAGGGGCATGCAGATGCAGCACAGCGGTGGTAACAACACCAAGAATACCAAGCCAGGTAACAAAGCACCTCCCATCACAAGCACCGACAAAAACACCCAACAGTGCAGCAAGCAACCAGGCAGAACTCTACTGCTGCACTGCGCTGCTGCTGGTTGCTAAAATACCTCTCTGCTGCGGGGGTATCGTTCCCTCAATCTCCACCAAACAAGGTGGGGAGATTGAGGTGGAGCCACATCTGGCCTAGATCAAAATTTGCGGGTGGGCCAGTGGCCCTACTTTGGTAATTCGGTAAAAGCACAAATACGACAAGCCAAGCAAGCAACCAGGCAGAACTCTCCTGCTGCACTGCGCTGCTGCTGGTTGCTAAAATACCTCTCTGCTGCATGGGTATCGTTCCCTCAATCTCCACCAAATTGAGAATGTTTTTTTCAATGGGGTTGCTCAGTCCATAGATCGCAGACGCGTGTGCGGGGGTTGGGTGCAAACAGACTCTTTACTTTTTTTTCCACAAGGCCGAACAGCAAACGATAGCACACGTTGCCAATGAGCCTGTATTATTAAGCTAACACCCAACAGTGGGCTGTGGCGGGTGCGCTGGCTATAGGCAGGCACAGATCTGTGCATGTGTTACGGCTGGATTGTAACAACCAACAGCAGCGCACAGCAACATCACAATGCTGCAACTTCCACACTACATTACACATGTACATGACCTGTATATCCTACCGACGCCAGGGGGGGTTTACCCCTTGAAAAGTCCAGTGGGGAGGCAAGATAACCCCCCTGGTGGTTATCTCATGGGTAGCCCATGATTATCCCATGCTGCAGTGGGGGATAATCGGTTATCCCTGAGGTAAAACTTTCGCTTTTGGGATAATCAGGTATGGATAATCTGTTACGCATACGAGAAGAACCAGGCGTATTCGGCGGGTAATCATCGGGTTGGTATTCGCCAGGTAACCGTGCACGGGTAATCCAGAGCACGCAGGGCACCAGATTTGGTGCTGGCGATCACACTGCCATCTGCGCAAATTATCTGTCAACAACCCAGTAGTGCAGTCCGCAGTCTGCCAAGTAGCATGTAATAAGCAGCACCACTCCAACCCAGCCGAAAAGAGAAGCAGAATAACTCACCCGGCCCCTCAGGCACAGCTGCAGTGGCATCCGTCAGTAATGCTGGCTCTACCCACTAAACTCTACCCACTCCGCTGGATGCATTGTTGAGCACGGTCAAAGCACCAAAGTCCAGTGCATGCACAACAACGCATGCCACCCATCTGCTACAACGTGCCAGCAGCAGCAAAAGAGCCAGTTCCCCAACATCAGTGCTGTCAGTGTACTGCAAGCAGAGAAGGGGCTGTTCATCAGTGATGCCGCTGTGACTTCTTCAGCACCAGCCCCAGCGGCACATGGTCGCTGCCCGCCACATCCCTGAGGATGTAGCTGTCATGCACCTTGTCAGCCAGGTCAGCTGACACCTGCAGCAGCAGTAGATGCAAGCAGATGCGCTGGCAGAAAGAGCAACAGCGGCAACCATGGCTGCACAATAGGAGCACCAGGAGAACTTGGGCAGACGTCTCCTGGTCCAGCATTGCTTGAAGTACACAGCTGTGCAGTTACCTGGAAAGCCAGGAGCTGTTTGAAAAATTCGTTCTTTAACAAAAATGGCATGCGGAGTCACAAGCCAGCGGCAAGTCAACGGCTGCACAACACTGCAACAATAGATGTGCTGCTAAGTGCTCAAACTCCGCAACTGCCCTCGGAATACCAGGTGCCCCAGGTAGCTATGCCCTGCCACGGCCCTGCTGTGTCCTGAGTCTCACCAGGAAGTAGTCCAGCCTCCAGCCCCTGTTGCTGGCACGCGCATTGAAGCGGTAGCTGGACAGCAGCAGCAGCAGCAGCAGCAGCAGCCAGGCAGCCAGAACAAGTTCAAGGCAGGCTGCACATACGCGTGCGCATGTGCCATAGCATGAGGCAGACAAGTTGGCAGGCGCTGGGGCTACAGCCCTGCTGTCCGGCTATCGCCCGACCTGCTGGCTCAACAAACAGGGTATGAGCAAGTACCATGCACGGCAGTTCAAGTCTATAGAGAAGACATGCAAGCGCAACTGCGGCTTCATACACTGCCTTGCCATGGTGGGCCCCAAGCACTCTCGTCCGTCCGTCCCACGGCCCCAACCACCTGCTGGTGCTGGCTGCTGCTGCTGCTGCTGCTGCTGCTGATGATGATTGATGCATGTTGATGATGATGATGATTGATGATGATGATGTCACACAGGATAAACCAACCTGGGGTCCCTCACCTGTAGTAGGTGTACCCGACCACTCCGGGATGCTGCTGCCTGAAGCTGTCCACCAGCCCCGCATGCCCCAGCACCTGCTGCCCAAATGAGTCCCGCTCCTCTTGAGTGAAGCCTGCTGAGCGCAGGTTGCCCTTGGGGTTGTGAATGTCTATCTCCTGGTGCGCACAGTTGAGGTCGCCCGGTGACCACCACGGGCTGCCGCTGGGGCCATGCTGGAGGCCCTGCATGTACGGGCGGCGTGTTCGTTTCCCTGTCTGCAGCTGACGTGCTGGTCAGCACAAGACCAACCGGCATTAGGTTACCTTGTTTGTGCAGGCTATCCTCTTTGTGCTGACACATTAAGGCTGACAGGCCAACCTGAATGAATTCCACATCAAATGAAGAGCGTGCAGGTTTCACAGAGGTGCAGGTTGCACGTCGCAGTCGAGGTCAACAGTGCACCATGGCAGGTGCTGGAGCCAGCCGTGGCTGCAGGCATGTCACTTCACTGCTGTACGTGTCACACCTTGAGGGAACTGCGCAAAGACCTTGTCCCACTCGCCTATGCGGTAGTCCAGCCGCTTCAGCCTGCCAGCAGCAAACATAACAGCGGCAACAGCACACCAGTGGCACAGCAAGACCATTGCATGCAACGGCAGGCATCAGCCGATGCAGCCGGCAGCACATGCCTTGGCATGCAGCGCATGCCTGTCACCGACATCGGAGCGCAATACCAGCCGAGCTTTGACCTACATGTGAGCTACATTGTGTATGCAAGGCTTTCTGGTGATGATGCCTACATGTGAGTAACGGCTGGACGCACAGTATCGTGTGGCTGCATGGTGTGGAGTGTAGAATGGATGATCACTCACCCCTCCCCGCTGTTGGGCACGTACACGTTGACCAGCCACACATCGGACAGCTCCTGCAGCGTGGCATATTTGTATGGCATTGCACAGCGGAGCAGGAGAGCAGATGGCAGAACTTGGAGTGTGTGACAGCAAGCCAAGATCTGCAGCGTACTACGCTGGCACACGGAGGGTGAACTGCCAGGTTGTCCAATGACACTACAACTTGGAATGGCCGGTGGCAAGTTCAAACCAACGTGAACACATGCTGTTGCCGATGCTGCCACCAAAGCAGCAGTGGTGCTGATACACTGCTGCTGCTGCTGCTGCTGCTGCTGCTGCTCACCACTGCCACCACGCGCCCCTCATCATCGTGCGCCTCCACACCCATGCCCATGCGCGTGCTCAGCGGCTTTCTCCCTGCAGCAGCAGCAGCAGCAGCAGCAGCAACAGCAGCAGCAGCAACAGCAGCAGCAGCAGCAAGCAGCAGCAGCAGCAGCAGCAGCAGCAGCTGACACCAAGTACTCAGCTGCACGGTGCAGATGTCATGCCGACGCAGGCTTCAAGTGCACAGCAGCAGCATGCAGTGCAACGCCTGGTCCATGGGCTCCCTCACTTCACTGCAGCACACAATGTGTGGTGCCCAAGCTGGCCTGCACATGTGACCCAGCAGGCAGCGGCTAGCACTCGCTGCCCTGAGCGCACCTGCACAGTGTGGCAGTGCCTGAGTAGCCTTTCTTTGCTGTTGAGCAGTTGAAGGTGACGTGCCAGTCTGTGAGGCCAGCCTCCTTCACAATCTTCTCTACATCACCAACCTGGGTGGCAGGCAGCGCAACAAGAGCAGGTAGGGTGTGGTGGGTTGGCCCTCGCTTCCTCCACCCTACAATTCACCTTACCAATCGTGCTCATACCACCGCTGCTCCAGGCGGCGGTGCACAAGGTGATGAGCGCACAGCACCAACCCTGCCACTCAATCACACACGCTGACTGTACAACAAAGGTCCACAATCTGCTGCGCCGGTACGTGCTGTTGCTGTCGCATGGCTGAATGGCCCGGCCCTCTCATCACCTGCAGCTTTGTTTCCTGCAGGCAGACTGCGTCCAGCTGCTCCTGTGCCACCAGCTTCTTCAGCGCCTCCGCATCCTGCAAGCGCATTCAAGCGGTGCAGGCAGGCAATCAGCTAATGATGCAGAGCCTGCACATCGTGAGGCGCCAAGCAAGCAAGCAGGCCACCACGCAAGCAAGAGAGCCAGCAAGCAACCAAGAGAGCAAGCAAGCAAGCAAGCAAGCAAGCAAGCAAGGGTGTCCCCAAAGTACGATGGCAGCTGGCTTGCAAGATGCTCTGACAGGCAGCAGTTGCCCCTGTGCTGTGCGCATTACGCAGCAAATTGACACCGTGCTGGCCATACAGCAGGGTGGCAGCTGAGGTGCGTGCGAAAGTCACCAAGAGAAACGCCCGACAACAGCCGCGCTCACTGCACATACAGCAGTGCCACTGCTTGTACCAGTGTTGATCGTCATCTACACAGCAGCAACATACCTTCTTCATGAGCGCCCTGAACCCTGCCACGTTCCATGACAGGAAGCGGTGTGCTGCGCCCTCGAAGCGCGGCGCCCGCATGCCCACATCATACAGAGGACCTGCACACCAAGCACCATCGTCAGCGATAGAGGCAGCGAAGCAGTCACAAATGCGCAAGTCCTGTGCTGTGCCTGTTGCTGTGTTGCTCTGCAGCAGCCACACTGTACTGCCGTTGCCGTCCTGCAAATGAAGCGCCACCTGCGGAGTAACAGGTGACGGCATATGCACCAGACAGGCACCAGACAGACAAGTGGTGCTGATTGCCATTATGCTGAAGAACACAACATAGTTTTGGGCGAAGCTTGTGATGGATCAATTGCCACATAGCTTTGACACATAGCATTGCAGTGACACATAGCATCAACAGCACAGTGTGCGTGCACAGGCACGCACCTGGGGGCGGCTTGGGTTCCTTTGGCTTGCGCTTGGGCTTGGGCTTCTCTGCTTCCTTGCCATCAGCTGCTGCTGCTGCTGCGTTTGCGACTGCTGCTGCATCTCCATTTACTGGCTGCACTTCTGCCTCAGCTGCTGCTGCAGTCCTTGTTGGCCTGCAGTCACTCACAGCTGCTGAGCAACATGCCTTGCTTAACTTGCACTGGCAGCATGCAGCTGTGTCCAGGCCACATACAAAGAAGGCAGGCTGCATGTTATGCGCATGCCTGCATTCAGCTGCTGCCAATTGGACAAAAATACCAGCCATATGATCTTCTGCCTTGCAATGCAGAGGCCATCTGCGCATGGTGGTACCTTCACACAAGCAGATGCACCCACTTCGTTGTTCTGCTGCGCTTGGCAGCTGGCTTGGGGCTGCTAGCTGCTGCATCATCTTGCTGCTGTGCAAGGCCGTTCGCATCCTCTGCCGCTGCCTTGGTTCGCCTTCGCCTGCGATCAGTGGAACGACAGGATGAGCAGAGCGAGCAGGTCACTGATGACTGCAGCTGCTGCCCCTGTCAGGTCTGCCTGCTGTACAATGTGTAGTACGCCCGTTGCTGGCATCTTTGACGATGTTGCTCCGCTTGGTTGCATAATCTAAGGTTGATCAGTATGAATCACACCTACTGGGGGTCTGCGTCTTCGATATCTCGACCTCTTGCTTCCCCATGACGCTGAAAGCCCTTGTCCTGTAGACGACAGCCCTGCCGATATCAGTGCGTGTTCCAGCACACAATCACTGTCTGCAAGTGTTCTGCTTACGATGTGCGCGGCGAAGATCGGATCAGTCCAGAGGCTGTGAGAGAGGTAGTGGCAGGACACAAGTACAACCTGGCACTCAGTGCAAGACGTCCCAGCATGTCGTACGGACGCGCCACATGGCAAGTTCGTCAATTACAACCACAAAGTTAAACCTGCATCCACTGTTGCAGAGCAACATCCAGGATGAACATCCCTGTACTGACACTGTGCTATCATATGGTACTACATTAGAACCCTGGCATCACCCCTGCCTGTTCAGCACTGGACACCATCGCTCAAGACGTCATGCTGGTATTACACCAACTGTGTCATGACGTGCATATGCAGAGGAGTTTAGAAACAGCGCTGTGCCTTGCTTGTGCCTTTTCAGCAAGCTGAGCCTGCATGCAGGCCTGCTGTTATACAGTGATAAGCATTACTGATGGTGCGTTATGCACGACCGCCAGACACGATGTGCTGGCAGCACACCATTAAGCACACAACATGGAGCAATGCATGGATGCTTTGCCTGTGATGGACGACGGGGACCACGGTATGAATGCGCGCATGCCATGCCGAAGCCCTATGTATGTGTGCAGGCTGTGGTGTGAAGGTATACGCCAAAAACCTACGTCATATGTACGTGACGCAACAACATCAAGATGGTCGGCATGACTGCTGCCTGTGCTGCAACATCCACTGCATACACACATGGAGGGTTGTTGCTTGCAGTCAATGCCAGCACCACAACTGACTTTGCAGTGCAATTGCCAATACACAGGACAGGTTGCCCTGCCCTTAAATGACAACCTGCCCACGTCAACAGCCGAGCAGCACCACAGCATCAGCTGTCTTGGACGGCAGGACCAACAACCCGCCACCCGCAGCTGCTGCACTTGAAGGAGCAGCAGCCGCCGGTTATTGTTTCCCATTCTTCTTGCTGTCCGAAGCCCTGCCCTTGCCCTTCTTTGACCCTGTGCTGCCAGCCGCAGCAGCTGCCTGCTGCTGCTCCAGCCGGTCCTGCTGCAGCTGCTGCTGCTTCTGCTGCTTGCGCTTCCTGTCATGCTGGGGGTCGGGCGCTGGCCACGCTGGGTCTGGCGTGACGGCCACCCGCGTCTTGACGGTTGGCAGGCCTGCAGCATGCAGCGAGCAGCAGAGGAAGAATGAGGTCATGCCACCTGCCCTGATGTTGTGAATTGTGCAGGTAGCTTCAAGTTTGGTGAGGCTCCAGCCGCTGTTGTTATGCTTGCACATGCTGAACAGGAGTTGCTGCATTGCCTGTGGCATAGTGCTGTGCTGCTGGCTGCGTGCAGGTCAAGATGCCGAATGCACAGAAGGTCTGAGCTCAGGCCAGCAGACTGCCAGCTATCTGGTGCTGCCTGCCAACCTGCTGGCTGTTTGAGTTGGTGTACACTTGTGCTTGCTGCAGTCGCTCACTCTTGTGGTCTCGCGCATACTCCACGCGCTCGTTGCGCCAGAACTCCATGGGCTTCTGGCGCTGCCGCATCGACACACGCCGACCATCAGCAGCCAGCTGCAGGCCGTCACCTGCGCCTCGCGCAAGCAGCGGCAGGCCACAGCACAAGTCGACTCAGCTTCGGGTTGAACACGCAGAGCTGCTGTGAAGCGCTGGAGGCAGCAGCATGGGGTGCAGTGCTTGCTGCATCCTCATAGCAACCATCAGGTTCGCAGCATGCTGGGACTGAAAGCAACAACGGAAGGTGCCTGGCTATCAAGTTGCGAGTGCGTTGCTGGTGCCATGCAGCCAGCCGGCTGGATCCTCACCCGCCAGGCTCTTCCTGCTCTTGGCAGCGCGGCCCTCCCTAGGCGTAGCAATGGCCGCATACGAGCGCTTGCTGGCTCTGGCCCCACCGCAGACCGCTGCTGCCTCAGTGCCGCTGTCAGGCTCGGCTGCTGCCTCTGTTGCTGCATCATGCTGCCCAGCGGCTGTCCTGCGCCGCGCCCTGGGGCTCTCCGGTGTCAGCTTGATGGGGCACTCTGCAGGCATTGCTGCTGCTGCTGACTGTGCTGCTGTATCAACCGGCCTTGATGGCGTCGTATCAACATCACCAGCCCGCACCCCGTCGTCTGCTGCAGTTGGCACCTTTCCTGATGCTGCAGCTGCAGCTGCCAGGAGCTCCACGTCATGATTAACATCAAAGTCGTCATCATAGTCGCCGCATGCTCCGGCATACTCATCCCCATCATCATCAGCCCATGCATCAGTGTCGCCAGCAGCAGAGCCAGCACCAGCAGCACCTGCTGCTGCTGCAGCCGCTGCTGCATGTGCATCAGGCTTTCCAGTAGCAGCCACAGCAGGAGCAGCAAGTGCGGCAGAGGCTCCTGCGTGTGGTGCAAGCGCCAGGCGCGTCCTCACTGCACCCGTGCCTGCACCAGCACGCTGCGGCACTGCAGCTGTGTGCTGCTGTGCACGCGGCGCACTGTGTTGGATGGCCACATCCATGTGACCTGGCTTCGCCGCCTCTCCCCTGAACACGCTGGGTGCTACAGGTGGCTTGCCAGTTGTGTTGGCTGCTGCTGCTGCTGCTGCTGCTGGGGTGCGTCCCGCACTCAGCAGGTACACAGGCAGCTGGCTGGTGAGTGGGGTGTTGGGGCTCGCGCTGGTGATGCCTGCAGCAGTCACAACAGCAAGCAAGCAAGCAACCAAGGAAGCAAGCAGGCAAGGAGGTGAAACACAGTATAACCGGGTGCAGGAGCAGCATAATATGACCTTTTGTTGAAGAATGGTGATCGGCTGGTGGCACATGGCGTCACTCATTTGCCGCTGTTGTAACACCAACGTGCAGTAGTTGAAAACATCATACTTTGCCACTGCTACATCAACAACAAGTGTCTATTTGGAGCTGCAAAGCTGCACAACATCGCAGGTAGGGAAGCGCACCACTCATCTGCACCCCACCTGCCACCAGGCTGTCCACGTTGTGCAGCGCTGCAGCCATGTCAGACGCGCTCACACCAGCACCATCCTCGTCCTGGCCCTGGCTGCCAACAACTGCCGCGTCAACACTGCCAGCGCCTGCAGCTGCATCGCGGCTCGCCGCCAGTGGCGTGGCCTCGTCTGCTGTCTGCAAGTCTGCCTCCAGCTGCTGCGCCAGCTGCGCCTGCCGCATGCGGCTGTCAAACGGCGTGCGCGCAAACGCTGCATCTTTTTCTGGCACGCCCTCAATGGGGGTGAATGCAGCAGCTGCCCGCTGGGCTGCCGAGGTGCCCTTGCTGGCTGTCGCCTGGCGCCTGAAGCCACGTGCAGTCTCTGGCACACCCTCCATTGGCGTGAAAGTCAAAGTGCCAGGTGGGGCAGCAGCAGCAGCAGCTGCTGCTGCTGCTGTGCGGCGCGTGCGTGGGCGTGTGTGCATTTCAGGAACGCCCTCAACAGGGGACCATCCTGAACCCATGCTGGTGGTGCTGCTAGGTGCTGCTGCTGCTGAGCGCGCCTTGATTGCAGGTGTCTTCTCAGCTGCTGCTGCAGCAGCTGCCTCTGCCTCCTCTGCTGCCCTTGCTGCATGCTCTGCTGCAGCAGCAGCCCTCGCCTCCTCCTCTGCTGCAGCACGCGCAGCCGCCTCCTCAGCTGCTGCTGCATCCGCTGCTGCTGCCTCTGCCTGTGCCAATGCAGTCTCAGCAGCAGCAAGCTCTGCTGCGGCAGCCTCTGCTTCGGCCTTTGCTGCTGCTTTTGCCTGTGCTGCAGCCTCCGCTTCAGCCATTGCTGCTGCCTCAGCCTCTGCTGCAGCCCTAGCAGCAGCCTCCTCTGCTGCCCGGATCCTTGCTGCTTCTGCCTCCAGTGCCGCCCGCGCACGTGCGGCTGCTGCCTCTGCAGCAGCAGCCTGCTCTGCGCGCCACCGCTGCTCTGCTGCCTCCAGTGGGGCGACATTAACAGCATAGTTGTAACGCTTGGTTGGCCTGCCAGTGCCACGTGTGTGCCATGGTCTATCCACGCCAGAGAGCAAGCGTTGTCCAAGTGGCAGCGGCCGCTCAGAAGCACGACATGCAGCGCCCGCTGCTGACCTGTCCAAAGGTATTGGTGACGCCACCACTGCAGCAGCAGCTACTACTGGTGATGGCGCCTGCTTCTGGCCTGCAGCAGGCGCTGGCAGCAGAACTGTTGGCTCCTCTGCCTCCTCAGGTGCGTCTGCTACAGCAGGTGCTGCGGCGGCCGCAGCAAGACTCGCAGCAGGCTGCTCAGCTGCCAGAGCAGCCTGTTCACCAACCTGCAAGCGCTGCTGTCGTTTCTGCTGCTTTGCAGCGGCTGGCTTTGCACCTGAGACAAGGGGCAGTGTGCACGGTCTTCATCTTGTCAAGGGCTGCTATTGGCTTGGCAGGTGCATCGCAACACCACTGGCTGGTGACTGCAGAGTGGTGCGGGAAGTGCACAGATGGCGCTGCAGCGACGAGTGCAAGGTCTGTCACAGGCACCTTGAGCCATGCTGTAGCTGCTGAGCCCCTGTGTTTCAATCTGCATTGTACAGTTGGAAATCACGAGCACATTTTCCAGCATTCATCATCACCAGGCCTACCTGCATCAGCTGATTCAGCGGCATCAGGGACTCTAAGGAAATCAAAGTCCCTGCAGCAACAGCAGCAGAACAGTGAAGGTCCAGCCATCCAACTCTGTCTCCTCACAACGCCACCACCGAGCATCCTGGTTCCTTACTTTGCTGTAACAGCAAATAATCTATATGATGTCTGCCGTCCCGTGCCCTGTCTCCTCGGCACCAGGTCTCGCTTGCTGGCCCACATGATGCCACGAGATGCAGGCTGCCGAGCCTGAAAAGAAATAAGTGTCTATTCCTTTGCCGGTACGTGCGTTATGTGCCCATCCAATGCCAGATGAATTGGCAACGGCCGTATTTTCCACACGACCAAGCAACCCAGTTTCAGAAAGGTGTCGAGTTATCGCTACTTGTGTGGCTTTCTAATTTGATGAAGACCATGTTGTAGGACTGAGTTGGTGCTTCGCATTTTAATCAGCTTGAGCAGGTCGAGAATGCTTGGTGCCAGCAACAGTGCAGGACTTTGATTACTATTATACAGCGTGGCTAAACAACAGTCAAGAGCCAATGGGTAAAGGCGAGTGTCATGCCTTTTGAACGATGTCACAAAGTGGCATTTTGGCTGCGATAGGACATCCCTGATCACTTGCCCATAAACGCTTTCAGCGTCAGCCAAGAAAGTGGTGAAGACCAGAAGGTGTTGGGTCGCATAGGCCACTGCAGCATCAAGCAACAATGAAAGTCCTGTGCAGCACCAGCAGTGCAAGTGTGGCAGCATGTGCTGCTCTTGCGCACTCTCACATGCTGTCCAACCCCTGGATCAGCACCTTAGCAGTGAGACAGACTGCATGCATGCCAGTGAGAACTCCAGCCTGGCGACAGCAGCAGCAGCAGCACACCAGGTTGACGGTGCAATGCCAGCACTCTGGCCCACACCAGGTGACACCCCTGCCTATGCATGCCAGAGAAAATGCCTGCGGTTAGTGCGCTACATACAGCAGAAGTGTCATGGCGAATGTCATCAACACCTGCCTCACCAGTGTGTGCCTGCCATCCATCACAATGCAGGCAACAGCAGCCAGCCCAGCTACAGTGCAAGCAGACCTGCAGCAACAGCAAACACTTGATAAGCAGCTGCCGCGTTTCTACGCTCCGCAGCTGCCTGCGTCTGTTGGTGCCGCAGTGCAGCTGGAGCCAGAGGAGGCCCGTCACGCAGTGAGGGTGCTGCGCCTGAAGGAGGGCGATGCACTCGAGCTGTGTGACGGCAGCGGCAGCCTGGTTCAATGCCAGGTGGCTTACACGGATAAGACCTCTGCTACGGTGAGGCTGCATGCACGCAGTCGCTGCTGGACATGGCCGACCCGTCCTGTGCACAGCATCTGTTGGCAGCAGCAGACTGGTAAGACAGGCATGCTTGCATCATTCAGCGTACGGCAGCTGCATGCCTGTCCCAGCCTGGCTTCACCTGCATGGGTTACAGGCAACCATGTGATGTTGTAGCAGCTGGTGCTCTGTGCTGACCTTGATTGCTCACTCCTCTGTTTGCGTGCCAATCAACCACCCAAGCCAGGTCATTGCCACCTCAGCACCAGCAGCAGTGCCTTGGCAGGGGCCCCAGTGGGTGGTGGCAGCAGCCTGCCTCACTCTCAAAGGTGGGCGTACAGACTGGCTCATAGAGAAGGCTACAGAGCTGGGCGCGTATGCGCTGCTGCCACTCGTCACGCAGCGCAGCCAGACAGGCACAACAAAGTCAAAGTTCAAGTCGCTGAGCAGCAAAGGCAGCAAGCAAGCAGCAGACGATGGTGACTTTCAACCCAGCAGGCTGCAGCGACTGGCATTGGCAGCAACAAAGCAGAGCTTGCGTGCACATGGGCTGCAGCTGCTGCCCGTGATGCAGCTCAGCCAGTTGCTGCCGGAGCTCCAGCAGGCAGCCGTCAGCCTGGTGGCCACTGCAGGCGCGCCGCCAGTGCTGCAGGTGCTGCGGCAGGCAGCACAGCAGCAGGACGCTGGCGGCAGCGCTGTTGCATGGTGAGAGCCCACCGCAATCTGCAGCACTGAGCAAAGTGGTTGACAGACAGGAAGCCGGCAATGCACTTTAGCTGCTGCTCATGCCATTTGCTTTTGTGCTGCAATCCATCTGCTCTGCGATGCGTGTTGCAGCGAGCAAGCAGCTGCTTGCTAAGTATGTGCAAGCTGCAAAAGCCCATGAACGGTGATCATGCCCCCGTCGTGCCAGTTGTGCCTGCAGGTGGGGCCAGCGCTGTTACCTGCTGATAGGGCCTGAGGGGGACTTCACACCTGCCGAGGTTCAGGGCTTAGCAGATGCCGGGGTGCTGCCTGTGGGCTTGGGCAGCAACAGGCTGAGGACGGAGACAGCAGCGATGGCGTTGCTGTCTGCAGCAGTGCTGTTCACTGATGCAGTTCAGGATGGCTAGGGGCAGGACACGCATCGACATCCGAGCCGTCATTAGAACACCATGATGGGTTGGCTTAGAAATTTGTTCAACAAGGAGCACTGTGCTGACAGTTCTGTTTTGGCTTGGTCTGATAATCATTGTTGGTGTAAGTGTTGTGGGGTTCTTCTTCTTGAAGGCAGCAGTTGCATGCTTGCTCTCTGCCAGGCTTGCAAGTGCTGCACTGAACAGTAGTTGCACGACATGAGCATGGCATGGACAGGCTGGTCTGGGGCCTGTCCTTAGCTATTACTAAAGTCAACACATGTATGGGTGGGCGTCTGCGTGAGCGGTTTAGCCGGCTGTATCGGAACAATGGGGGTCCTAGTGACCCAGACTGTATGCTGCGACTGATGAATCATAAAGACCAAACAGCTGTGGCTGAAATGGTACATCTGATGGACGTAAGACATCAGGAATCAGCGAGGGTCTCCTGGTCCAGCATTGCTTGAGGTGCGCATTTTTGTTGCATTTTACCTGGAGCCCAGGAGCCGTATAAAACTCGTCCTATTACATCAGGAATCAGTTTGGTATTTGATGTGGGATGGTTTTCAGGCTGATATTATCATCAACTATAGTATGGTATAGTATCTGGTAGGGATGGCTTTGTCCTTTTTCTTTTCTGGCTTGCTTTTGTTTTGTGCTTTGCCCAATGGAGCCTGTCATTGGCTCCCCAAACGGGCAAAGTTACCCATGTGACTCCAGAACGTGAAAAATGTGGGCTGTGGGCACTTGTTTGCTTTGCATGCAGTCTCTGATTTTAGACAGGGGCGCATCATGCACAGGCTTATCAAGCCTAGCAGGCAAGCATGCGTACCTTGAATGTGTGAAAAGATTGAAAATCGTGGCTTGCAACCTTTGCGTCAGTCGGGACAATCCCCCCCCCAAAAAGTCTGACAGCAGTCTGAAAGGTCGTCTATCAGCTGAAAACTTTTACTGATGCATCAAAAAGTATTATTTGTGGAGGTTTGATCCGATCGACGCGTGAACTGAATTGCGATGGCTTACGTCTTGCGTGGCCGCTCGAGCTCCATAGCTGCCTCAGCTGGCGTAAAATACGCATGCAAATATATTTTTATAACTTTTATGTTGAAATTAACATTAGTGGCGGTGAGGAGTGTCCGAGCAGTTTCGGTGTGCGAGTTACGAGTGCGGCTACTCGGTGCGAAAGTGCAGCCAGTGGCCAGCAGTTGCAAACCGCCCAGCTGGGCGGTTCACAATTTCTGGCAACTGGCTGTACTTTCGCTGCGAGTAGCCGTAGCTGCCAGACCTATGCGACGCAGGGGGGAAGACCTCGACTTCACCGGCTGCACCTTCCTGCCCAGCACTGCCGATGGCCTTCCCGCTGATGGCAGTGCTGCCCTTTCAAAAGTTGTGTTGGTGCCTTGAGCGGCAGCAATGCAGGGCTGCTGCCCTTCGCTATTGACGCTGGGGACAGTGCGCAGTTTGGCACCGGGGGGCGGCGTTGCGCCAATGGCGCTAGCGAGGCACCAGCAAAGGCTGCAGCAGGGCTGGCAGCAGCTGATGCTGCTGGGGACGTGTTTTGCAGCAGCAACATAATTGCTGGCGGCGGCAGCAGCAGCAGGGCTTTTGGAGGTGGCAGCAACGCAGCTGCTGAAGGACATAGCATCAAGACACACCAGGACCGGGACCAAGACCGCTGGTGCAGCTGAACTGAGCTGAATGATCGCGCTGATTATTGTGTGCAGGACTGGTGCCAATGCACCAGTGCGTGTCACGATGCAGCGCTTGTGAGAGCACCGCTGGCGACCATGCATCCCCATGTGCATGCGAACAACTGAGGCACAGCCCTGTCCTGCCTCTGGTGCCAACGCCTGCATCGCCTGCCCACACAATCAGCCGTTTTTACCTACATAGGCCTGCTGCAGCAGTGCCGCATCATCCCTGCAGGAGCCAGCCCAAGGTTGCTGAAGAGGTCAATGAGGTGCTGGCGTTTGATGCGATTTTCACGCACAACTGTTGCTGCTGCCTCTTTGTCGTTGGCATCTGCAGGAGCCTAAGCTGTTGATGTAAACAGCGATGTGCTGAGCAACTGCATGCATTGTTTGGTGATGGCCTGCTGCTGCTGGCTGCTGGCTGCTGGCTGCTGCTGCTGCTGCTGCTGCTGCTACACTGTCATTCATTACTGCAGGAGCAGCCCCAAGGAGACAGAGGTGCTCAGTGAGGTGCTGGTGCGCATTGCTGCACACCACGTGTGCTTGAAGAGCCGCAAACCCTTCACTGAGCAGTCAGTGTGGCCGGCGACAGTGAAGAGGGACCCTGCTGCAGCAGCAGCACTGCTGTACCAGCACCTGGGGCTAGCAGCGGCAGCAGCAGCAGCAGCAGCCAGCGGAATGTGGCAGTGCAGCGTGCGCTGAGGCGCATTGGCAGGAGTGATTGGAGCAGCAGAGTTGGCCCGCTGTGATGCAGGCGGTCCGCACATGTGAGGCTGACAGCGCAATGCGGCAGTCAATGATGCTAGGTTCAGCAGCTTTGCGGCAGCATCGGGTGTGGATAAGTGTGCGCATGGGTGCACGCCTCGGTAACAAGAGGTGTTTCATGTGCTGGTCCTCAGGATGATTGTGCTTGTACACTGGTGTCAATCAGGGATAAGGTCAGGGGCAACTCTGACAAGTTTGCATAGCATTTACGCAGCAGACTTTTATAACAGGTATTACAATTACTAGTTGATAGTATCACTTATAGGCCAATCAAGACCTTGTCAGCCCAGTAAACATTACTGTGATGGTCTGGACTTTCAGCACCAAATGCAAACCGGCTGCCCCACTGGGTCTGCGCCAGGGCTCGCAAATACAATGACCAGTCAAGATTCAGGAGCTGAAGGCTCCGTATACAAAGCGTGGATCAACCGGTTGGTTCAGACATCGGCCGCTGAACAGGGGTTAGCAACGTGCTTCGACCAGATCTACATCTCCCGCCATGATGCACCTGCGCCCCAAAACAGACCCACTGCGGGCCACCTGGTCAACCTGGCCAACGCCTTTCGGCTGAATGGTCGCAATGGCTGCGAGCCCTGGTCTGAGCGTACATAGGGCGCTGGTGTCAGAGCACCGGTGCTCCTTAATCACCAGTACACACCAGCCATTGTTGTGCTTCAACTTTAGCATTTGGAGCAGCAGGGAAGGGGCTCTGCCACCCCTGCATCTGTTTCTTGTTAGCCTGAGGTTGAGTGCTGCTCGACACTGCTATTGCAGTCCTGCAGCTGGTGATCACCTTGGTGACCACCTAGCTTGAAGCTGACCTTCATGGTTCGCAAGTACACAAGCAGGCACATAACTCACCCTTACTGCGAAGTGCTACCAGGTCACCTCGGTGTGGCATACCGGATCACCACGGTGTGGCATACTTGTAGGGTTCTGAACCTCTGTGCAGCGCCCACTAGGTGCTTGGTAAGCTTACTGAGCTGAAGCAAGTGTACAACCACTTGCGGCGAGGGGCCCTACCACTACTGTCTTGACGTCAGAGCACCACACGATGTGCCACAGGAGCAATCCCAAACTCAGTTGAACAAGTAATATGAACCAGTTGTGCGGCAGCAGCGTACACTGACACTGCTGATGCGCGCAGCAGCAGAGGGCGCTCCTCATGCCGCCACCGCCTCTGTCTGCTTCTCAGCTACTGCTGCCTTGCCCTTCTCCCCTTGCTGCTGCTGCTGCTGCTTCATCTGCTGCTGCGCATGCCGCAGCTTGTCCGCCATCTGCTCGCACTCAACCTTGGCCACAAGCACCGACAAGCTGGCACGTGTGCGCCACACGGATACAGCCAGCGGCGCATTGGCAGTGAGCGCACCGCTGCCAGCTTCATCTGTCGCCAGGCCCAGCTGCTGTGCTGCCTCCTCGTCCAGCATGGCGACAGCACCGCCAGACTCCAGCGCCTCCAGCTGCCGCAGCACCGAGGGTGTCGACAGCGGCACCTGGCAGCGGCAGGGGTTGCAGGTCAGGTGGCAGCAGCAGAACCCTCTTTCAGCCAAGAGATCTGCTTCAACAACCCCAAAAGCACAGATGAGCTCAGTATGTTGTGCAGGTACTTTGAGCGTACTAGTATGCTGTGCATGTGCTGACAGCGGACCGTGATGGTGGGTGGTTTGACACACCAGCAAACTACATCTGTGGTCATGCAACAGCAGCAGCGGGCATGGCAGTGCTGTGCACGCCGGGTGTGGACGCCAGCGCCTCACGAGTGACGCAGGTGCGGCGGCAGCAGGACGTTTCCTGTCACCAGGTTCAGCAGAGGTTGGCAGCAGGACGTTTCCGGCAGCAGGGCCGACGCAGCCTGCGCTTCTTGATGTTGGCGCTGGCCGCTTACAAACCGTTCTGCCGTGAGCTCCCTGCGGCTGCCAACGCTCGCTGCAAGCACCCAGAATGCCCAGCGCCAGGCCCAGCACCCGCACCACACACGCGGCCTCATCGTCAGCACCCGCCGCAGCACGCGCACCTGCTTGGAGGGCGTCTTGGCGGCGGCAGCTGCCGCAGCCGTCTCCTGCGCGCTGCCGTTGGCCGAGCTTGGGATGAGCAGCGGCACGTTGCGGTCAGCCAGCAGCCGCATGAGGTCGGCCACGGGCAGCCGCAGCACCTGCCTGGTCAGGTGGGGCAGCAGGAAGGGCAGGCCCTCCTGCAGACGTACAGCACAGCACAGCAGTGCGGTCAGCAGCTGCAGCAGGAGCGTCAGCGGGTGCAGGGTGACATGCAAGCAGCAGCAGCAGCAGCACCTGCTGGGTGGCAGCAGCAGCACCTGCCGAGTAGCAGCAGCAGCCGCAGTAGTGCCAGCAGGGCGTACCAGCAGGCACCATTGGGAGGGTGCCGTATTGACACAAGCGCATCACGCCGACCCATCAGCCCGTGGCTGTCCCGCAACCGTGAGCAGTCAAGCTCTGTGCTGGACAAGTGCCACCACTGCCTCTATTTAGTAGCACATCTCCGGAATGCCGTGCCAGCAGCTGCTGACAAATGCATGCATGAATGCGCAGCGAGCACAGACCACAACGCACAGCACCAGCGACATCAACTGCAGAGAGATGGACCTCCAGCCGCACCTGGGCGATGCGGTACTGGCACTTGCCACCTCCTTGCCCCGCAGCTCGTGGCGCTCAAACAGCTTGAGGCCGGTGGCGGGGATCTTCAGCGACTCGCGCACGTCCGCCAGCAGCACAGACAGCAGCGCATCAGACACCTGCAGCACCAGCAGCAGCCAGCAGCAGCGGCAGCAGCAGCGGGCACAAAGTGTCAGCACATGACGTCTGTTGAACCTCCTCAGGCAAGCATGGAGGAAGGTGCAACTGCAAGCAGCTGTTACAAGTTCAAGATACAACAGCACCGCCAGCAGCCATGACTCAGCACCTGACCAGATCACAACTGTGCAGCACAACATACACATCGTATTAACTCGTCACATGATGCCGTACTCATTTGGGGCGGCTCATACCATCTAAGATGGTGACTACTTCCTCTCAAATTCACCAGCCCTGGCAGGGTCCCTGCCACGACCCTGATGCCAACCGCAAGCACCATGCGACAGCTGGCGCTGCTGGAAGTGCTCACGTAGTAGAGGCGCTTGGGAAGGCTGCCTCCAGGCTGCGGTGATGAGGTGTGTGGCCAGGGGGAAGCTGGGCTCGACGCCATAAAAGTCCACCAGCATCTGCAGCAGCAGCAGCAGCAGCAAGGCAGCTATCAAGATGGGCGGTGCATTCTTGCGAGATTTTTTGATCTGCACCGGTTACGCAGAGCATACAACAATGGCCTGCCGCCCATGTTGAGAGGAAGCGCAACAGCAGTTGCAGCATCACATGCCAGCAAGCAGCTAGCTATACCCCCAAAACAAGTCCACCAACCAGCGGCACAAAGGCGGGTCACTTGTGCCGTGCGCTCACCTGGATGATGGCGGGGTCCTCCACAGGAATGATGGGGTCGATGCCCCTGAAGCGGCCGGTGTCGCCCCTGCCCCTGCCGCCACCGCCCCGCACCCAGCTGGGCGTCCACGCAGCCTTGCCATCAGCAGCAGCACCATCTGCTGCTGCAGCATCACCACCCACTTCCTCTGCTGCCTCTGCTGCTTCTGTGTCGCCGTTTGCTACAGCTGCTGCTGCTGCTGCTGCTGCTGCATCTGCGTCACCACCTGCTGCATCTGCTGCTGCCTCTACTCCCTCCATAGCCTCTGCACCATCTGCTGCTGCTGCTGCTGCATCTTCGTCACCATCTGCTGCATCTGCTGCCTCTACTCCCTCCATGGCCTCTGCATCAGCTGCGGCGGGTGCCGCTGCGTGTGCCTCATCTATGCTGCTGCTGCTGCACTCTGCTGGTCCTGCTGCCTCTGCCGCTGCTGCTTGCGAGCCTCCTGGGAGTCGTATCGGCGCTGGTTCCTGTATATCTCGGTTGCCGCGTCCTGCGCCAGCCCTCCGCGCGAGGCCGCCGCTGCTGCTGCGTGCGCTGCCTTGTTTGCTGCTGCTGTGTCGCCCGCCTCCAGCGCTGCGATAGCACGCTCAGCAGCCTGGCAGCAGCAGCAGCAGCAGCAGCAGCAGCAGCAGCAGCAACAGCAGCAGGCAGGTAAGTTTGTGGAAGCTGAGGCGGTCATTGGATGCAGCAGGCCCATGGCGATCCAAGGTCTGGCTGGACAACAGCGCAGCAGCCCCTGCCCTGTCCACCTGCTGGCGAGCCACCAAGGGGAGCTGCTACCACGCAGGGCGATATGCAGCATGTACGCAGCTCAGGTGCCTGGCCAGTGCCAGCTGGGCGATGGATAACGCCCACTGGCAGCGGCCCGAAGACAGGTGACGTCCCACAGCACCGCAGTTGTGTGCTGCAGTGCTCACCTCCAGCGCGTAGGCTGCTGCGTCCTCTGCTCCCTGGTGGGGGTCGGCTCCCTCAACCTTGACCAGCCGCCCGTCGTGGCCAGCGGTGATGATGCGCGTGAACCTGCAGCAGCAGCGGCAGCAGCAGGCAGCAGTGCATTGGCACCAGAGTGCAACAGCCGCAGCTGCGCGCCTGCATTGCGCGCGGTGGCGCTGAAAGTGGCGCATGCATGCACGGGTCTGTGCTGCCCTGAGCGACTAGCTGTGAAGTTCGCGCTGTCGCATGTCGACCGGCGTGCAGGAGCACAGTGACGTGCGCAGGCGACACACGCATGCCGTCCTGCGCACGCCTCGGCCAGCGCCCGGCTGCGCGGCACACCCGCACTGCAGCGCTGCTGCCTTCCAAAGCCCCGTATGCTACTGCTGCTCCTGCTGCTGCTGCCGCCACCCAGCCCGCCTGCATGCCCGCCCTGCACGCGCCGCGCGCCGCACCTGTGAGCCAGCGACGGGTCAGGCAGGTCGGGCGTCTCCGCCACCTTCTGCAGCACCGCCACAAAGAAGCCGCCCGTGTCCTGCAAGCACCCAAGCAGCACAGCAGCAGCATCAGCAGCGGCTCGGCCAAGCATCCTCACAATGGCAGGCATGCATCGCCAAGCAGCATGCGGCTGCTGCACAAGCGCCTCTGCAGCCACTCTAGGGTGCCGCAAGCGCGCACAGCCCTGCTGACAGCTGCTGGCGCAAAGGCAGCCTGAGAGAGGCCGGGGTCCGGATCAGGTGCGTTGCTGCGGCGCAGGCGCCGGGGCCGCACCTGGTGGTGTGGCAGGATGCGCATGCAGCGGTCCAGCGGCAGCTGCGCCTTCTCGGGCGTGCTGAACATGCTGGGGTCCAGCTTGAAGCCCACCTGCACAGCAGTAGATGACCAGGGCACAGCACCAAGGTCGCAAGACATTGGTTGAGGTGGACGACGGCTGGCAAGGCAGCACGTGCAACCACGGGGAACCAGCTTCAGCCTTGGACACGGCAGGGGCACGCAGCACACCTGCTGCTGCTCACCTTCTCCGCCTCCTGCCAGGTGCTGTACCACTGGTGCTTGTCGCGCACCAGCCACCTGCGCTTGCCCGGGCAGCGCTTCAGCGCCGGCAGCTGCTCCGACACGTCCAGCAGCTGCAGCGCGCCCTGGCAGCGCACCAGCAGCTCGGCCACCACCGCCTCGTCCTCGATAGGGTTGGGCGTGCAGGTGGAGTAGACCATGCGGCCGCCGACCTGCGATGCAGGAGGAGCGCCACATGATTGACAAGAGTATGATGACATCGGTGGACAGTCGGAGGATGAATGGTCAGAATTTGGGTTGGGCGTGCAGGTGGAGTAGACCGTGTGGTCGCTGACCTGCGATGTGGCAGCGGCGAAGGAGGTGAGCAACGTGGTGAACAAGTGGACGGCTGGATGATGACGCAGGACGGTCGAGGAAGCAGTGACCATACTTGCAGGGCAGACAGAGGACAGGTGGAGGATGTCTAGTGTGCAGCCGCAGCATGGCCAGATGACGAGCTTCCTCAGTCAGCTACATGACGGTTGCGGCAAGATTGGGGCGGATGACTGCGCGACATGCAAGCAAGCCGGCAAGGGCACGTGATGCAGGCCCAGGCGGACAGAGGGTGCAGGGCGGTAGTAGGGCCGCACGCCGCCCAAAGCAATGCACCCACACGCCACCGCGCGCACCTTGAGCAGGCGCACCGCGTGCAGCGCGATGCGCAGCTGCATGTTGTGCAGCCCGTTGCCGTTGTTGACGCTCCAGCGGCGCCAGATGTCCGGCGCCTTGCGCATGGTGCCGTCCCCGCTGCACGGCACGTCACACAGGATGCGGTCAAACAGCATGACCTCACCCTGCTGCTGCTGCTGCGCCGCTGGTTGTGCTGCTGCTGCGGCCGCTGCTGCCGCAGCCGCGGCCGCGCTGCCTGGCGCGGGCTGCAGCCCGGTGATGCGCGGGAACTGCTCGCCGTTGTGGTTGGTGACCATGAGGCAGGGGCTGCACATGCGCTTGGTCTGGTGCGTGAGCAGGTTGCAGCGCACGGCGTCCGCGTCGTTGGCGACGACAAAGCCGCTGGGCGTCGTGCTGCCGCCCGCTGCCCCCTCCATGTCGTGCAGCATCTCCAGCAGCTGGAAGGTCTTGGAGCCGGGCGCGGCGCACATGTCCAGCACCTGCGCAGTAGAATACAGCAGAATAATAATAATAATAATAATAATAATAATAATAATAATGATAATGATAATGATAATGATAATGATAATAATAATAAGAGGCGCACATGTCCAGCACCTGCGCAGAGGAGGGGCCAGGGCGAGGCAGGGCAGGGCGGCGCAGGCGACGCATAACGCAGCAGCTGCAGCGGCTCAGAGCTGGGGAAGCGCGCATGCGCACAGCACCTGCGCGGGTGATGCAGAGGGCAGGCCATGGTAGGCCCAGCTGGCCTGCAACATGCCACGCCGCAAGCCGCGGTGGACGAGGGTGGGATGTTTGTGTCAGAGGCGCGACAGCTGCTGAAGCGGCGCAGCTGAATGTTGCTGTGCGCCCTCACACCACGCTGCACCGCGGCTTCCCTGCTGTGCTGTCCGCTCAACGGCAGACCCTCAGCCCCGTCGCCATGCATACTTTAGTACAGCTGCACGTCCGCGAGCAGCTGTGAAACTCTGCACCTGCTGACCAAGCTTGAAACCGCAACTGCTGACACCATTGTGTGCCCTCATGACCCCAGGCCGCTGACATGCGCCCTGTGGTGTGGCTGCACGTGACTGAGCAACCCGCTTGCCCGCAGCTGCTGAGACCACCGTGTCCCGTCCGAACCCCAGCCCCGCTACCATGCGCCCTGTGGTGTGGCTGCACGTGACTAAGCAAAACGCTTGCCCGCAGCTGCTGCGACCACCGATCCCCCGTCCGACCCCCAGCCCCGCTACCATGCGCCCTGTGGTGTGGCTGCACGTGACTGAGCAAAACGCTTGCCCGCAGCTGCTGCGACCACCGACCCCCCGTCCGACCCCCCGCCCCGCTGACACGCGCCCTGTGGTGTGGCTGCACGTGACTGAGCAAAACGCTTGCCCGCAGCTGCTGCGACCACCGATCCCCCGTCCGACCCCCAGCCCCGCTACATGCGCCCTGTGGTGTGGCTGCACGTGACTGAGCAAAACGCTTGCCCGCAGCTGCTGCGACCACCGACCCCCCGTCCGACCCCCGCCCCGCTGACATGCGCCCTGTGGCGGGCTGCACGTGACTGAGCAACCCTCTCGCCCGCAGCTGCTGCGAGCAGCGTGTGTCCTGCGTGCGCCCCCCCACCCCTCTGCGCCTCACCCTGTGGTGCGGCTGCACGTCCATGAACAGCGGCGGCACCATGGACACCGCCTCCTGGCGCGTGATGCTGCCGGCCTCGTTGGCCACCTTCATGAACTCGTGGATGGCCGCCAGCCACGACACCTTGCGCAGCTGGTTGCGGCTGAAGTCCATGTGCCAGCCCAGGTTGCAGGGGTACCACGGCAGCGGCCGCGGCGGCTGCACCAGCTCCCCGTCCAGCTGCAGAGGCGGGGGCGGCACGCAGGAGCAGCAGCGCATGTCACGGCAGGCAGCTTCAGGTGCCCGTTGCACGGCGCAAGCAGGTGCCGGCCGAGCCCCGCTGTTGCCGAAGGCAAAATCACAAAACAAGGGTATTATGTCCTTGACCGAGCAACATGGAACCTTCTTTTGCCACAATGGCTGCGAAAGCCGCTCTCTAATGTTCCAACGCTGCTACGCTACTTTGCCCCACTGCCATGCTGCAGCTGATCACTTACCGCAGCATTACGAAACTGCATTGCTGACGCTGGTTGATACACCGCGTGGACAGCTGCAACTAGAAACCAGGCATGCACACAAATCCGCTCCACGGGTGCACATGCTGCTGCGCAACCCTGCACGGTGTCATGCTGCTGCCACCTGCATGCATCCCTGACCCAAACCATGACCACAGCCCACAACAGGGCCCTCGCAAACTGGAGCAGCCCAGCAGCTAGCACACCATAGCACACTGCTGCTGCGCAGCTGCACTCGTCGACCACTGCACGCTTCAGTCGCCGCCATCCCCGCAGTGCCTCAGGCTCACCATGACAGGCCCCTGGCTGAAGTGGCTGAAGAAGTCGCTCTCCAGCTTCTGCCGCAGCTGGTCGGCAAAGCGGCCGCTGCCGTTGATGCGGAAGGTGATGGGCAGCGGCTTCTTCAGGACGTCCAGGAACTCCTGCCACTCGCCCTCAGGCACAATGTCCTGCAAGCACGGGCGCAGCACGCAAGTGTGATGCAGACTACACCTAGCTCTGCTGCCGCTCACATGCTACTGGTTTCTGCGGCCACAGCATCGCACAGGGCAGCCGCTGCTGCTGCCCTGTTTGCTGCCTGCCTGCCAGAACTGCTGCCCCTGCTGGCAACCAGCCGCTGCCAGACTCTCCTTGCAGGACTGCTATCGACGCCTGCAGCTGCATCCCAATGTCAGCGTCCACGTCAGTCGGCCCCCTGCCGCTGTGCTGCTCAGCAAGCTTGTGCACACCCGTGACGGTAACCCCTGGGGCCTGCCCACCTGCATCTGGTAGTACTCCTCAAATGCCTCGTTGCGCATGTCGCCTGCCTCCAGGTACTGGTCTGCGCGGTGCGTCTTTTTCTCATTCCACTTGTTGTCCCGCCTGCCGTCACCCTGGTAGTCCTTGCGCATGAGCCGCTTCTTGTGCTGCACAGCATAACATGGGTTTGCACGGG
This sequence comes from Scenedesmus sp. NREL 46B-D3, assembly GCA_014080715.1. Classification (NCBI taxonomy): domain Eukaryota; kingdom Viridiplantae; phylum Chlorophyta; class Chlorophyceae; order Sphaeropleales; family Scenedesmaceae; genus Scenedesmus; species Scenedesmus sp. NREL 46B-D3. The sequence continues at coordinate 72,048 of JACERP010000270.1, read as the reverse complement.
TGCAAGCAAAACAGAGCCCATCAGATACGCAGCTGTGTGGGTCCCGCACAGCACGCTGATGTCCACAGGCCCTGTCTGTAAAGGTGAAGTGAGTATGTGTGCTGTGGGTGCTTGCAAAGCAAGGGCCTTGGAATGTGCTGCAGTGCAGGCAAATGATCACACAACGATCCAGCTGGTCGTGCATGCAGTGCTAGAAAGGGTTGGCTGTGACTGACATGCTGTGGCGGATAAATGTGACCAGTAATGCTGTGCAAATCACGCTTCCAGCCGATCAAGCTGCCTGCATGACCTGCTGCTGCAAAACACATGCTCAACTCCTGGTGTGGCAGCAGCAGCCGCTGCTGTGCATGTTTTACTGCTGCTACCTTCAAGCTGTTGTTGCTTGCAATATGCAGTCTACGCACAACCTTGCCTTTGCGCCCAAGATTCAGCTGTCCTGTGCTGTACAGGCTGCCATGTCGTTTTCTAGCAGCAGTTGTCACTAGGGCTGCCGGCACTCACCCCGCCCCGCCCTCCGCGTCCCATGCTGCCCCGATATTAGCTTAAGGAAGTTAAGAGGGATCAAGCAGCCTCAGCGCTGCTTCTAATTCAGCGGGCCGTCAACAGGAAACCGGCAACTTGCAGCAGCCGATCGCAATGGTGCATAAGTTGCTGTTGGTTCTGGTAGCTTTCTTTTAGAAGTATGATTACGACCTCGATACCATTGCAGTATTGAATCCGACAGTTGAACTAGGTTCTGCTTCTGTCATGTCACACTCTAAAGAGTGCGAACACAGGTGAATGACAATGTGGCGACACTTCAGCTCCAGTTACTGATATGCTGTGCAGTGCCAAAGTCGTTCATGAAGCTGTAACATGACTGTGCCAAGTCTGTGGTAGGCCACACGCGCCTTGCTCCTGACAGAAGCCACACATCCCCACCCTCAGCAGCCTGCCTGCTGGGTGCCGCTGGGGGAAGTGCTCCATATGGCTACCATGCTGAACGACACCTTGCCCCTTTCAAGACCACGCGCTCTTGTCACTCATAACCGTTGTGCTCAGATTCAGTACGCCAGGCTCTGCAGCACGGCTTGCACGCATTCAGTGCAGTGTGCTGCTGCCAGGCGGGAGATGTTGTCCCTGCTGGCCGCTACGCTGCCCGCAAACGCTGCGTTGGAGCTGCTAGCAGCAGTGATGCCCAATGCAGCACATAGCGCAACGGAGGCTCCCGCCAAGGACCCAACGTTCTACGCCAGGTGGCCATATGCCACCCCAGCAGACATCATTCCATACATCGAAGCAGTGAGTGTGCTGTGCTGCAGCACACCAGCTACGGCACCACACCCTCTCAACAAGTTGCCTTGTTAACACCACACCAAAGTCAGTGACTGTGCTGCCGGCACGCTACTGTGGCTGGGGCTGCCTGTACGAGGAGCAGCGCTTCAGCGACTCGGCGACGACATCTATACTAGAAGCAGAGCCACCGCAAATTGTGTTGGGCTCTGACACCAGCTGCAGTGCATGATGCCTTGTTGGTGCGACAGCTCAGCAGCTGCGGTTAGGCTGAGTGCATCAGATGGCGACCAATCAGGTTAATAGCGTGGCTGTTCGCCAACCGGTACGCTTGAAGCAAGCTATGTGTTGCTCTGCTGTGCTTGCAGGAGGCTGTCCGTGGTGACGCCCAGTCAGTGCTGGATGCCATGGATGCATTCAGCCTGTACTACCCGTGAGTGGCCTCAGCAGCAGCAGCAGCAGCAGCAGCAGCAGCGGCAGCAGCAGCAGCAGCAGCAGCAGCAGCAGACGCACAAGCAAGGCTACCCTACTACCTGAGTTAGGGTTGCATTTAGAACTGCACTGTATGCAGACTGTGCCAGTGCACTGCTGCCTTCAGCTTTATTGTAACAACAAGTGCCTTTGGTGGCGGCAGCAGCAGCAGGTGCAAGGATACTGTTTGCGGCGCACAGCTCCGCATACCTAAGCTACGATTGCTGCGTGCACGGCTTTGCTTCCTGTGCCATGCATGTCTCAAGCCTGAGCTTGCATTGTCTTGATTTACATTCAGTGATCAGGTCACATTTGCACAAACACATGGCAATGCTGTGCAAGTCAACAGCGGGATGTACAACACAGATCTTGCCAAGCAGTCGCGATGGCTTGTCCTGCAGTTTTGTAACACAATTCACGATGTGACGCTACTACTCAATGGTCTGCAGGCAGTACAAGATTGGCCCTGAGAAGGGAGCGCTGTTTGAGCAAGCATTGCAGCAAGCCAAGCCAAGCCTCGCACTTGAACTCGGCACTTTCTTAGGCTACTCAGCCATCCGCACAGCACGCAACTTGGCACCTGGCGGCAGGCTCATCTGCGTAGAAGCCAACCCTGACAATGCAGCCGTAGCCCGGCAGCTGCTGGAGTATGCGGGTGTTCTGGAGGGCCAAGTGCTGGTGGTGGAAGGGCTTGCAAAGAAAGTAATACCTGGATTGCCAGCGTTGCTGCAGCAGCTGCAGCAGCAGCAGCTGGGTCAGAATGCAGCACTACAGCAGGATCAGGACATCCAGCAGCAGCAGCAGCAGCAGCAGGGCTTAGGGTTTGATGCTGTGTTCCTGGACCACAGCAAGAACGACTACCTGCCTGACCTGCAGCGGCTGGAGCAGCTGGCCTTGGTCAGGCAGGGCAGTACAGTGTTGGCAGACAATGTGGTGTACCCAGGTAAGGATTGCTGGATGGTGGCTTTTAGTATGGTGAGGTATCTTTGGGTGGTGTAATGCGTGATTTTTGGTGGGCGGCAGCAGATGATTCTTGCCGGTGAACCACCCCTGGCAGGGGCAGGGTTAACGCATGTTAATGCAACATGCATCATAATCCCTGGACTGCTGTGCCCCTGTGCACAAATGTCGCTGTCGTGCATGTACTCCGCTGTCCTCCCTTCTTGCTGCTCAGCCACAGCTATTGGAACAACAGCTTACTAAGCTGCAACTGCTGATTACTGTCGATTGTCTCACACATGGCTAGTTGATGTGCTGCTGCAGGTGCGCCAGGCTTTTTGGAGTATTTAGACAACAGTGGGCGGTACAATACGCAGCTGCTCAAGGCCAAGTACGAGTATGAGCAAGCCTGGAACCCTGACTGGGAGCCAAACAAGGACGATGCTATGTCTGTGTCTGTGTGCCTGGGCGGGGAGTTGTGACAGCAGCACAGACGCCCACGACATCTGCTGCCAATTTAGGCCATCGTAATTTTCTTCAATGCATTCATACGCTGTGCTGCTTTGCAGCAGACCGTCCTGCCAGGCAAGAGCACAAATGACTGTCCAGAGTTGTGGTGTGCCAGGTTTTGTAACTCCCTGAAACATCAAGCGGTCATCCGCATATGTGACTACTAAACTTGCTGACAGACACTGTGTTCAATGAAGACAATCTGCAGGCTGCAGTAGTGAGCCGTTGTTTCCTTCATGCCCAGACGCAGCAGCAACTCCCTCGTGGCCCTGCTGCATGCCCTGCAGGGCCGCAAAGTGATATTGGAACTGCGAAACGATGTGAAAATTAGCGGCAAACTAAGCCACTGCGACGAGTACATGAACTTGTTGATGGATGATGCAGTCTGGCAACCACTGCAGGGCCCTGCGAAACCATATCCCTTCTTGTTCGTCAAAGGCCGCAACCTACGCATGGTGCACTTACCGGGGGACCTGAATCCGGCGATCCTGCTGGACAAGCACATAGAGCAGATGAAGAAGCAGCGGGTGACAGCAGCACTGGACATGATCAACAAGCGGCATGAGCGAATGGCAAAAGGAAGCTCAGCAACAGCGGCAGCAGGTGACACGGGAGATGGTGCTTCTGAAGCGTATAAGTACAGCAGCTGGGGGTTGAGGAGGAGGAGCAGGAGGAGCGTGCACCTCTGCTGCTGATGCCGTGACCATGTCGCAACAAGTTGCCTGACACCCACTCGCCAAGAACGAGATCATGCACCTGCTGCAAGTTTCATGCTGCCTGCCGCATCCGTCTTTACGGCAGCACCATGGTGTATATCACTGTTGGCCACGTTTGCTGCATGGACATGTGTTCCTATGTACCATGAGAGCAACAGTTGTGTCACTACAGTTCACCTGTTGTGCCCCACAGCAACGTGGGAAGTCGAGTGTGTGCGTGAGCAGCCATCAACCTTATGTGCTTCCTTGGACATGAAAGAGCTGGCGCCCCTGAAGCTCCTTGCCTGGATCTGGTGCTTGCTACGTGTCTTCTATGCGTCTCAGCGTCATGCTGCATCTACATTGACCTCAACTTGGTTCATGTTCATCAGTTCACCCAATGGCGCAGTACAGTGGGTGGAGCCAGCTTTGCTTACATGCGCAGCCTCGCATGCAGAGGTGGGGAGACACTGCTGGCTTGCTTGCTGTGTTGCTGCTGTGTAAAAGTGCTGCTTCTTTTTGACAGTGGGTGCACGCAGCAGAGCTTGAATGCAGGAGGGTGGTAGGCTGTGGGGCACTCTTTTGCATGCATGCAGCGCTATGTCATATTACAGCAAGGTGCAGTGGCTGGTGTTGTGCTTAGGCAGCAAGCATCACATGCCTGCAAGCTAGCAGTTGTGTATGTTGACGGCAGTATATGCATCCTGCACAGCAACAGTGATGCTTGTGTCATACACTTCACAGCAGCGCCGCATGCATCAGTAGCCTCCAGGCATTCTTTTTGCGCACCTGTGGAGTTTGTGTGGCATCCACAGCTGAACTGCAGGGTAATTATTACCTGGTGCTGAATGTTAGTGCTGTTTCCCTCACACATCAGGGTCGCTGCTCTGTACAATAGTTTGCGCAGTCACATGTTCACGTGCAGTGCTGTGCACCACAGTGACCATGCAGTGGTCCATACATCTGCATGCAACAGCGGACCGTGCTGCCTAGTTTTGCAAGCTGGTGGGTGTAGGGGCCCTGTAATGCTTTTGCACTGGTGGCTGGTCTGATCTCTCAGTTGAAATCAACCAAGTTGGTGACCGTTCCTGCAGTGCCTGACGCTCATAGACGTGGGTGAAGGCGAAGCCGAGCCAGCGCTGCTGCTGTTGCATCTTGCACAGCTACCCGCCCTGCAGCAGCTGGTGCTATCGTATTGGAGTGTGCAATTGGCAGCAGCCGCAGCATGTGCATGGCCGCAGCTGCCACAGCTGTGCGACCTCACAGTTGGGGGTGGCAAATGCAGCAGGCAGGACTGGCAGGCCATCGTCAGGGGTGTGGCAGCATGCACCAGCCTCACCAAGCTGTGACTGGCACTTGGCGGGCACGAGGGCGAGGCCGAGCGCGGAACGACATGCGCCAAGCTGGCGGGCCTGACCAGTCTGAAGCACCTTGGCATAGCGGCTGCCTCCCATTCGTTCCTGCCTGGTGATGTGCTGGCACTGACAGCACTCACCGGCCTGACACAGCTGGTGCTTGGTGCTGGTGTGGGTGATGAGGCAGCAGCAGCCATAGCAGGCAGCTGCCAGCAGCTGCGCCACCTGGACCTGGACAGTTGCAACCTGGTCAGCATGGCGTGCCCGGCCAACATGGCTCACCTCAGGCAGCTGACAGAGCTGCAGCTGGGGGGCAACAGTGGGCTGACTCAGCAGGGGCTGATGCTGCTGACTGGGCTGAAGCGGTTGCAGAGGCTGGGGGTGGATAGGAACGCGGAGGTGACGGATGAGGTGGTGGAGAGCTTTTGGGCAGCTGTGAGGGGGCAGGAGCTGTGAATCTTAGCGCTATTGATCTCTGCCATGCTGTTCAACAGCAGTCGCAGCAGCAATGACAGAGGTGTTTGAAATCTGCAAGGGCTGCTCTTTGGCGACAGGCGCTGTGGATGATAGTGTAGGCATGTATTGGTGTGCTGCGCGCAGCAGTAACTGCAGCACGCGAGCTTCTTCCTTGCTGCAGTGCATTTTGCATTGAACATGTGGTGCATGTGCGACCCTTGTTGGTCCTGCAGCAGCAGCAGCAGCAGCTGCAGCAGCTGCTCCAGGGCCTGAGCAGTTCTGCAGCTTGCTGCCAGCAAGCAATCAAGTTGACGACATCAGCCCTGAATGCGTGCGTGGCCTGCTGCTAAGCAGCACTGCCGGCAGCTGTTGTGATGCGTGTGTGGGCAAGTTCTGGGTTGTTGATTGCACAGGCCATTCTCAGCAAGCTGTAGACTGCTGCTTGGCGGCAGCCGTTGTGATTTGTCGGCGCTGCTAGCGTCCGGCGTCATTGGCTGTGAGTCATTTGAGAGAGACAGTAGTTACACGTGGGTCCAGTCACCATCCTAGATGGTATGAGCCACCCCCAAATTAGCACGGTGTCAACGCCTGACATAACAAAGATGAGCGCACGTTACAATAATTGTGTCCATCCAGATACATGCAAACTCTCCCAGAGTGTACATCATGTATGTCTGCGGCATGTCGAGACACACCCCACTCTATCAGCAGCTTTGTGGTCGTAGGCCGGTTTGAGTTGCTGTTGGCCTGCAGCTTGCAGCAGCAGCGTGTGTCAGGTGTTGCAGGGATCGGAGCTTCGAGTTCTCAAAAGGAGCAGGAGCAGCACTTCTACACAGCAGCAGAACAGCAAGCAAGCCAGCAGTGTCTCCCCACCTCTGCATGCGAGGCTGCGCATGTAAGCATGTAAGCTCCACCCACTGTACTGCGCCATGGTTGTAAAAGAACGGATTGTACTGATGAACATGAAGCATCGAGTTGTGTGTGCATGGAGTGCCGGCAGATCAATACGCATTGCAGCATGCTGCAGCATGAGAGAGGACGCGCCACTGGCGCCCGTTTCCTTACCATGTGCATTGCCTGGCACAACCTGGCGCTACCTCATTCAGTGGGCGGCTGTTGTTGCTGGGCACATTGGCGCAGCCAAGTTTGGGTGCCTGTGTAAAGGAGCAGCACTCTCACGCAGCAGCAAAAAGGCAAGCAAGCCAGCAGTGTCTCCCTATCATCCCTGCATGCGAGGCTGCGCATGTAAGCAAAGCTGGATCCACCCACTGTACTGCGCCATTGGTTGTACTTATGAACATGAAGCAAGCAGGGTTGGGTGCCTTTGGAGACTGCACTTGTTTATGAGCTTTGGCGGGACCACTGTTGCATGCAGAACACTGCAGTGCAGAACACTGTCAATGCTCTGTGGCGCACGTAAGCTGCGTGGCTGCCTCATGCCAAGATCACCCGTGTTGTACCAATAGTATATACACATATATGTGTCTGACTATCAACGGCTTGATGTCACTGAATCCCACCTGTGCTAACACACCCTATCCATATTCTCAGCAGAATGCAAGCAATCACGTGCTGCGCAGGCATACATTACCGTCAATGCTTGACAGCTTCAGCGCACAACTACCACGACCGCCAGCTGGCACAAGCGCCCAGGACACAAACAGTTGGGATCGCCAACGGCCAAATGTAGCCGTGCGGCACAGACCAGCTGTGTTGCACGCACTGTACCACTGGGTTGCTGTTCCCACCTACATTTCAAGGCACACATACATATGCGTATACGTAGTGCTCACAACTTGCGTCAAGCTGACAGCTAATTATAAGATCTTTTACAGTGACACTCGTGGCTCTGTACTGCTCAACGTCTGACCCAGAACTGCACCTGACAGTAACAACAAGCACTAGTCCCCCCCCACCACAGCCGTAATGGGATTTGATAATAATGTCGTGGGCACTGCTTCAACACAACGGCTTTCCCACCGTCCCTAACACTACACATGGAGCACAACAGCTCAGTGACGTTGTCAGACACATGCAGCAGCCACCCGGGAAAACCACAAATACCAGTTAGTTGATTGCGCAGTTTTGGCCACAAAGCACACAACAGCATACAGCAACCACCCACACCTGCTGCTGCAGCACTTCTGCCTCGGTTCAAACCGAGATTCAACCGCCCATGCTGCGTGTTCCTGCTTGCTTCATCCAAAGGTGCTAAGGTCTGCTGCCGCCGCCGCCGCCGCAGCAGCAGCACCCAAATCTCTGCCTTGATCGCCATCACTAAGCTGAACACACTTCTCCTGAAAGCAGCACCCCTCGCACTCGCTTCAAGCGGGTGGCACATGCTGCTGAAGATCAGCAGCAGCAGCAGCAGCAGCAGCAGCAGCAGCCACACCATGTGCAGCGCTACAGCCGCCTGCCATGCCAGTGCTGGCTGCCATGCATGACTCTGTTGCCACTGCTTGACCATGCGAAGCCATGCACACAGCGCGCCACGTTGCATGAGGAGCTGATGGCGCCTGTGGTGTCGACAGGTGCCTTGTGCGCATGGCGCTGACGCAAGCCCTGATGCACCAGAGGGAGGCCCTTGGCTGCTGTCGATGGCGGTGCAGGCAGGTGGGCGCTGCGATCTGCTGCTTGCATGCTCAAACCGCAGCACTTAGAGCAGCAGCCAGCTGCCTCACAGCAGGTGGAAATGCCGCGTGTGGTGGCTGTGGTGCAGGCCTTCGTGGCCCGGCTGCAATACTATGAGCAGCATGCCGCACAGCATCAGCATGATGTAGGGGATGCGCTTCCCCACTTGCTCCTGCAGGGCCACAGCACGCAGCCCAGGAATACAGCCAGACGACGCAGCAAAGCACAGCGAGGCTTGGCACATGTGCAACCTCATGCTATTCAGGATTTGCCAAGGTACAGGAGAACACCAGACTGCAGCCTGCTATGGTGGTACACCTTCGCTCCAAGCATGAGAGTAACAGCTGCTGGACACTGCTGCCATGCACGCTGTAGCATCCTCAGCGTGTGCTGTGCATGTCGTCCGCACCCCCCTTCATAGTGTAGGCCGCCTCCAATACCCACCTTGAACAGGAGGCAGCCAAACAGCGTCGACAGCAGCACGTTCACCCTCTTGATGGCCACCACGTAGCTGACCAGGATGTTCTCTATCGCCAGCAGGTACACCACCACACTGGCCTGCTCGACCAAGCTGATGCTGAACAGCAGCAAGCTGTCATGGGCCACGTGCCGCAGCGCGCCCCGCGAGCACGTCAGCAGGTACGCCAGCCCCACGACGCCCATCAGCAGCCGCTGGGCCAGGAAGTACGCTGACAGGCTGTACTGTGCTGCCTCAATCCCAACCTTGTCCAGGCTGGCTGTGATTGAGTACAGAAAGGCAGCAGTCAGCACCATCGCAGGGGCAGCTTTTGGCAAACTTAACGCTGCGTCCCACTTGGCTAACAACTGCCGCAAAAAGCTCGGTGCCGTGCAGGATCTTGCAGCAGCCGCGCAACATGCGCTGCTGCTGGTCTGCTCGGCTTCTCTTTGGAAGCCTTTGCTTGGCTATCGCAACTGCTCCTGGCGTCGTCTTTACTGCTGCTGCTTGCAGCACTGGCCCCTGCTGCATGGCCGCTGCCTCCATGTGTTGGCAAGCTGCTGCTGCTCCACGGCAGCGACGGCGATGCTGCTGCCAGCAGCTGCAGCGGCGTGCCCGTCAATCCTGTGCCGTATGGCGCCTTGTGCTGGTAGTAAGCCATGGCCCAAACAGAGCTCTGGCTGCTTTTGCTTTTACCGGCCCCGCTGCTCTTGCCTTGGCTGCTCCCACCCTCCGCATCAGCTGCTGCTATTGCGTGGTCATGCGTAGTCATGTGCTGCTGCTCCCGCCCATCGTCCTGCGATGCCCCATCCGCCGCAACTGCAAGCTGCTGGTGCTGCTGCAGTGATTGGAACGGTGGCAGTGTTATGTGGTGCTGATGCTGTAGCTGCTGCTGTTGCTTCTGCAGCCCCGCTGACCACGATGGCTTGCCTGCACTGGCCATGACCGGCAGTTTCAGCTTGCTGGGACTGCAAGGCTGCTGCTGGCCGTTGCTGCGGCTGATGCCAGGTGCTGTCACAAGACCTAGCAAGTAACCTGAGACGCTCACAACAAACACACCTGCACACGCAGCAGCAAGACAGCCACAGCAGAACGGCGACACTTGTCAACTTGGAGTACAGGGAGCCAACAGGGTGCCTAGCTGCCAAATGGAGAAGGAAGAAGGCAGGCACACTGCAGCAGCAGGATGCCATGATTGTTGATGTTAGGCCGGGCTTGCAAGTCAGGCTAGCTAAAGCAAAGTCACTGAGAAATCATGCATACCCAACGCTAGCCACTTGCATGCCCTAGCTGCACACATGTACGCTATGTACGTACCTAGCATCCCCATAGGAGAGGCTGCTTCGCCCACAAGAAACAGGGGAGATATCAGCACCACAAAGGCTGGAGTGAAGGCCAGGTACGGCACTGTCAGGGACAAAGGCGCAATCGACAGCGCACGCTGGTACAGTAGCCGTGCAAACGTAGCGCCAAAGGCAGTGATGGCAACCACTGTGTAGAAGGTGTGCTTGTCAAACGTGCTGGTGTCTGGTAGGCCCCTATCCACTAGCAGCACGCCTGCCGTTGCAATGACTGCGTCGTACACTGTCACCAGCGCTATGAGGTCTGCATGGAAGAGTGCCGTGGGGGGCAGTGGCAGCAGCAGCGCCAGCACCAGCACCAGCACCAGCAACAGCAGGGCATTCAGATGTTGATAGATTATAAGGAGAGAGATGCGTGGAGAGCCATACCTTCCAGCTTGGCCTCAACTTCTGGGAGGCAAAAATCGCAATGTTTACCTTGTCTACTGGTGTAGGGTTAACAAGGGACCCCACCCACACCCCTGCACCCCTGCCGACCTTCAGTTGTGTGGTGCGGGCTGAAAGCCCCAGCAGGCCTTTCCACACACTGCATTCTTGCCATTTTCAATAGACTCTGCCTGCGGTTTCTGGAACAGCAACCTAGCAGCTGCTGGTTGGTGTGCAAAACAAGGGGTGCAATTGCTCGCAGGAAAACGCCGGCACGCTGCTGCCTGTCTGCCCCAGCACAAAACGAGCAATTCAAATGTTTCAGCAGCAGAGCAGCACATGCCGCTGGGCCTTAATATAGCGCAAGCTCACCAGCTGGTGCCATGCGCTGGCTGCCCAGTTTGCGCAGCACATCGATGGCCGAGTGTGCAATAGCTGCCAGAAGGCTCCATCCGATGCCAGCTGCATAGGACATGCAGGCCGGTGCTTGCTGATGCCGGCGGCCTGCTGGCCCTGCACCACTACGAAACTGAAGCAGCTTGCTGCCGCCGCTGATGGTGACTCACTATTGCATCTGTACCCGTGCCTGCAGTACAAGCAAACATGAAAAAATGGGCATTGGACAGCAGCATAATGGCTCCTGCAAGACTGCGGTGCCTTGCATGTCTGGTTACCAGAACCATTCATCAGAACTGCAATGCCTCACAGCACTACTCAGCAGAAACAGCACAAGGGCACCATCAAGGCACTGGTGTGCTTTACACTACATCAGCTGCTGCCGGGCTTTCTGCCACCGGTGATGCAGTCGCGGTCAGACAGTGGTAAACACAGACTGTGTTGTAAACGGCTTGCAGCTTGTTTCCTAACCAGCTGCATGAAAGCTCTCGAGCCTGCTGCCCTTCCCGGGTATTCAGCTTGCCTGCTGGTTCTCCGCGGGATGCAGATATCGGTACAAGATTAGCTTGAGCAACTGTACACTTGCACGTCAAATATAGCTATGTCCCCTCCAAGCTCAGATAGGTTCCGTCAAGTTGGTGAAGGAGTTGCAAGCAAAGCACCGGAAACCTACGACGGCGGCAACAATACAGCAGCGAAGAGTTGAATTTGCAGCTGAAACATACATTTGCGGCCGATCAGCGCCAAGCAGGCAGAGCAATGATTACTGGCACTGTTCAGCAAGCTGAACACTGAGTGCGGATTCCTTGGTTATGAACCCTGTCACGGTATGAACGCTGGGTTGCATGTTAGTCACACCAAGCACACAACGCAAGCAAGGTGGTTTGGCAGTTTGCCAGGTACTGTTTGTATCACCCGCTAAGATCACCACCACGTCGCCTAAACCACCATCAGAGTAGCAGCACAATGTGCTGTGCGTGCCACACCCACACACACACACACTCACACTCACTGGCGTGCGGGGCCGGCAGACAATTGGCAGAGGAAAAATACCAACCAGGACTCACACATCTGACCAAATAGGAAAACATGTTGCGATCACAGCCAGGGATCCTAGCAGGCACCACGCTACTGGCCACTCTGGGCTGTGCATGGCATTGGCCCCGGCCATGGCGGAAGGCTTCGCAAATTCGTACGTTTAAAGAGACTCCGCAAGATCAGTACAAACACAAGTATGCTCCAGCAGCTTTTCTGGAGGTTCATCAGCAAATATCTCACCAGATCTTCACCAGAAACACGCCCCAAATCTTCAACTCCCAACTCTCAAGGGCAGTGTTTGTTATCAAAACCATGACAAAAAATAATATACTTTGACGCCAACCTCTCAAACCATGAGCCATGGACCAGCGCTCCCCAAAGCAGTCCTGGGTAAGCACACAGCAGCCAGTGTGCGCACCTGCACCAAACCTCTGCACAGTCCAGCAAGTATGACCGTGCTAAACCGCCTGGCTGATTGCAGCCGTTGATCAGCTGCGACAACCCCGCTGCTGCTGCTGCTGCTGCTGCTGCTGCCGTTGGTCAGCTGCGACAACCCCGCTGCTGCTGCTGCTGCTGCTGCTGCTGCTGCTGCTGCTGCAATGGCAACTGCTACAAGCCACGAGGGCCTAGGAAACCGCCAAACATGCTTTTCTTATTCCGCTGCTCCTGCATGGCCTGCAGTGCCCGCTCCACAGCATCTAGCCGCACTACCAGCTGCCCCAGCATGCGTTGCTGCTCCAAATTCTCCTCCAGGAGACGCTGCAACATGGCGGGCAGGCAGGCAGGCTAGGGGACGGACAAGCTGGTTGCAGGCTGATGGGCCAAACCGCTGGGCAGGCACAACAGGGCTTGTGAGCTCACATGACAGCAGGCGTGAAACAAGTGCAGGCTGCATACCCACAGGCAAGGACACCAAGCATACACATTGCCAACTGAGATAACTGTTGCTCACCAGGCTGACACAAATGCATGCTGGCACTGTACTTGCTTCATGGCACAGCAACAGCTGCAATGCAGCTGCTGCTGCTGCCCCTCACCTCTCGCTCATGACGAGCTCTGTCTAGTATAGCCTGCCGCTCTGCTGCTTCCTTGTGCTGCTTTTTAATTTCTTTTCGCCGCGTCCTGTCGTACTCAACAAACAGTATCAACGATGCAACCTGCAGCAGCCACAGCAGCACCCGTGCGTCCGCATCAGCAGCAGCAGAAGTAGATACCATCCATGACAAAACAAGCATACACCTTCATGGCTGACGTTCCAGCTGTCTTACTAGCCGCTGCTGCGCAAAAAAGCAGCAGGTGGCAGGTGCTCATATCAGCCTGCAGCTTGGCACCCATCAAGAAGTGGTGGAGCGCGCACCACAAACAAGAAGCTTTCACTAGCCAGTTTTGATGCCAGCTCCACGGACTTCTCCTCTGTCATGGCTCCAATGAAGGCCTGGCCTGTCTTGCCCTCAGCTTTGCGGGTGACCATCACCTCAAACCTGTGCATGCGCTGCAAGAGGCAGGCAGGCAGGTAGCCTGGCACAATCAGGCACGCACACGTCCAGCAACGTGGTATTTGCACAACCGCTGCTCTACCTGCTTATGCTGGTTGCAGGGGCGCAGTTTTGTGGTGTGTGCAAGGATACATGCTGCTTCTGCTGCTGCATGCAGGTGACCACAATCGAGCTCAAGTGATACAGCTGATGTGCTCACCTGCGCTGCTGTCAGCACTGACTGCCTGTACTGCGGGTGGGCCATCACCCAGTTCTTGAATCGATCTCCTAAGGGCTTGGCCAGCGTCTTCATCGCCAGAGCCCCAACCTTGAACACCAGCGCTGCCATGACTCCTGCTGCTGCTGCTGCTGCTCTTGAGGGGCGTGCGGTGCTCCAACAAAAGCTGTGTTGTGCAAGGGCCCGCAGGCTCGTAACTTGACGCAGCTAGCTGTGCAGCGTGGCTTCACAGATAAGATCGATGTACCACAGGGGCCACCTGCAGCTGCTGCAGCTGCGGCAGCTGCTGCTAGCCTAGTAAGTTGGCTAGCCTGCAAGGCGCTGACGAATCTGGGCAGCTAATGTGTGCTGTCGGCGGCCTGAAGGCGCTGTAAGCAGCCTGACCTCCAGCAGGGTTTCCAAGGGAACTTGCAGTTGTGTATGTGACAAGATGAGCCAGCAGCTGGCGAGGGCACCGAGGCAAGGCCGGCAGCATACATGGACTCGCAAAGGATATTGATCAGAGTGGTTTGCACTGCGTGCATACTTTGGATGTCACGACCCAAAGCCCTCATCCCTCTTCCTCTCCACCTCTGTTACGGTTGCTTCAGCTTCATGTCCCTGCTGCCGTTAACAAGGGCTTACAATTATTGTTGAGCGTCTAGACTTGTGAACCGTGTTATAGTCCAGTTGTTGGCCTGTGCAATCATTACCACAGAGGTTTGATCAACGCTGATGGGGACATAAACTCAAATATCATCTGTATACTTTTCCAACAGCTACTGAAGAGGCCAGCAGCTCTCTTGGCTCCAGTTCAAACGATTTCATAAGAACGGCACCTGTCCGATGGTTGATGTTGCTTTCATGGAGCTATGTTAATGAGTTCGTATGGATACAGGCCAGTGGTGAGTCAGACAACCAGACATCGGGGCTCCTCGCGCCATTTGCACTGCGTGCTGTGGGCCAGGCCCTGTGTACATTCGTATGCCGGTCATTAGATTGACAACCATTGGCTGCATGGGTGGGCCAGCAGGCCGCTGACTGCTGCTTGCACTGCCACTCCTTCCAGGCCTGCCCTGATACGGTGATTGCCACCGTTGACTCGCGAGTGGTTGAATACCATACTCGAAGGTGGGTGTTAGAGATCTGCTTAAGGCCGGGTGAGGCCCAGGGCGCTGTGCCTAAACATAGCTCGCCTGCTGCAGCAGCATAGCAGCGCAGCAGCAAGGTGCTACCCGGCTCTACTTACACTGTCACTGATGTGATGCAGGGTGTTGGGCCATGGTGACCATGGTTTTGTCTATGAGCTGCAAGACGCGCAAACAGCAGGGACAGTGGCTGCGAAGGTGGGTAGCAGGCACTTCGTTGCAGGCATCAGCGCCCACAGGCCCAACCCCACTGGCAGGCACCAGGAATGAACGCACTTTGCAGGAGGTTCCCACCACTGCCTCTCACTCGTTGTCCTCTGCCCCTTTTGCCTGCTGCAGGTCATTCCTAAAGCCCATCTGCAGCAGCTGAAGGAGCAGCAGCAGCGCTTGCAGCAGCAGCTCTCCCTGCAGCAGGCTCTGCAGCACGAGCACATCGTCAGGCTACTGGGCAGCTGTGAGGACAGCAGCAACATCTACATGCTGATGGAGCTCTGCAGTGAGCACCTCATCCACCAGCAGCGCCTAGACAGTAATATGTCTTGCAGTGAGAGTTATGCTCAGTGGCCTGGTAACATGTATGACACGCACTACAGCAGCTGCGCTTGCAGGCAATCACGCGCAGGCAGTGCTTTTGAGACAGGTAGTGTGATTGCAGTTGCAGTCTCGTGCCTGCTTCAGCATCCATGGCCATGCGCCTGGCAAGCATGTGGGGACATGCCTTGTGCTTCAACCGCGCTGCGCAAGTGGGGATGGACATACCACCCCAAGCTGTATTATTCTGTGCTGACGTGCCTTATCGCCGTCTTGCACTGCAGCTGGTGTGAGCATTGAAGACTTGCTGCATCAGCAGGGGCCTTTCAGCGAGCAACAGGCAGCAACCGTGCTGTCACAGGTGGGGCACAGAAGTAAACCTGGCTGCAAGTATGCAACAGCCCCCTGCATGGGTCTTAGCAGCCACCAGCCACAGCTGTGCCTGTTTTGGTGAAGCTGTGCGAGCTGCAGCACCATCAGCAAAAGGGACATGGCTGTTGCTGGACCTGGCATGGCAGCACACCTAGGCCACAGTTCCTCTGCAACAACTCCTTGCACCTGGGCTGTCCGCGCGCATGTTTGTGTGTGCAGGTGCTGCCTGCTGTGGCCCACCTGCACCAGCAGGGCCTTGCACACGGCGCCCTGCAGCTCAGCCGCTTGCTGCTGCACAGCAGCGGCTGCATCAAGCTCTGCGGCTTTGGCAGTGCAGCTCAGCTGGCAAATGATGGCCGGGCTTGCGCGGATGTCTGGTGCGTTGCTGCGCTGTGGCCTGCCAGGTGTTTTGAGCAGCGCAGTTCAAGAGTGTGCTGCTGAGGCTTGTTGGGCTTGAGCTCATTCTTTGAGGCACACTATGAGCTGCGTTGGCACCTGTGCTTGCAGGACTGCTGGGGAGATGGCTGTTGGCAGGCACTACTGCTTCAGGAGTTGAGTGGCTCTGTTTTTGGCCATCAAGCAGGCAAGCAAACAAATGCTGGACACTGCTTTGGCTGCTGCCGCGCTGCGCTGCAGGGGAATTGGTGTCATGCTGTACACCATGTTGATGGGTCACCCTCCAACCGGACTTGAGCCTGCAGAGGCCACACACCCTGCAGCGAATGGCAACCCTGCTGTGCGGCTGTGCTTGCCGCAGCAGCCAGTGCTCAGCGAGGAGGCCAAACAGCTGCTGGCAGCGCTGCTCAGGTGCGCCAGCCCATGACAGTTGATGTATGGCGCTAGGGTCACTGCTCGCATTCACTTCGTGGTCGCGTGTGTCAGCTGCATGACGCTGTCGACACTGTGGCAATGCTTGCTACTGACGTGGTGGTCATCCCAGCACTAGCACCTGCTGTGGCTGGCAGTGCACAAAAGCAGTGTGGATGTGTTTGCTGGCAGCATGCCTCGTCGCCGGCACAACAAAGTGCCGTGTGCTCACTTGCTGCCCAGCCAAACTTCATAGTTGTTTGCGCCGTGCCTGCTGTGCCACCTGTTGCTGCAGGCGTGAGCCAGAGCAACGCCCCGGCCTTGCAGACATCAGCTGCCACCCTTTCATGCTGCATTGGCTGGGCAAGCCGTGCAGCCTGGGCAACAGCAGCAGCGGCAGCACCGCTGCAGATGGTGCTGTCACTCCTGCAGCTGCAGCAGTAGACAGCTGCTTGGCATTGGATGACAACGACAGCAACTGTGCTGCTGGCGGTACAGTTTTGGAGCACTACATTGATGGGCTGCAGCAGCAGGTGTTCCCAGCAGCTGATGCCGCTGCATCAGCAGTTGCTGTTGGCGGTGCAGCAGGCAGGCCCCAAGCTGTCCTGAGTGCCAGCTGGCAGCTGCCGCCAGAGTGCATTACAGCCGGCAGCTGGGACAACAGTGACAGCTGCAGCAGCAGTGAATCTGCCAATGGCGGTGGCACTGTTGCCAAGCGGGTGTCTCTTGACATCCTGAGGTGTAGCCCACAGCTGACAATCGCGAGTAGCCCCCTGCCGGAACAGCTGCGGCAGCAGCAGCAGCAGCAGGATGCAGTGTCGCCAGGCTGCAGGGGAGCAGACCAGTGGCCAGTTGGACAGCGACAGCAGCAGCAACAACAGCAGCAACAATATGCCGCGCAGTGCTTGCGTAGTGATGCTGCTGGCTACTCGTTCTCTGGATGGAGCAGCTCACTTGCTACCTGTGGCAGCAGCACTAGCATCAGTCGGCATGTGCAGCAAGGGCACCACTATGGTGTGGAACAGCTGCACAAGCTGCTGCAGCAAAAGGATGCAGAAGAAGAAGCACGCGTTGCATCTCAATTAGTGCCAGACTCGCGCCACCAGCAGCAGCGGCTGGGTCGCCTCAGCGGGCAGCAGCAGCAGCAGCATGGGCAGCAGGGGCACGCTGTCACAGCAGCCAGGCTTGCAGAGTGCCGCGGGTCGCATGACGGAGCCGTCACTGCAGTTCCTGCCGGCAGGGTCAGCAGCAGCAGCTTGCCAGAGCTACCAACCTCGTTCACGCAGTGGGGCGCAGGCCAGGGTGACGCCACCACGCAGCTTGTGCAGAGTCTTGCAGGGGTGCACGCACGCCACCCTGCTGCAGACTGTGACTCACCACTGCAGAGGGATGGCTCAGCAGCAGGCGCGACCAGCAGCAGCAGCAGCAGCAGCAGCAGCAGCCATCTGGCAGGAGCATTGGCAGCCAGACGCAGCCCTGCGCAAGCTTCGGATGGCAGCCCAGCTGGAACAGCGGCAGGACCAGCTGGATCAAGCTCTGGCAGCAGCAGCGGCAGCAGCAAGGCACAGCGAGCGGTGCCTCCATCGCCGCTGCAGGTGCCGCAGTCACCCCGCGCCCACAACCTGTATGCGGCGCCTGCAGCAGTGCCAGCACCTGCGGCAGCGGAGCCCAGCTACGGCAGCAGCAGCAGCAGCAACGTACAAGCGCCGATGCCGCCACCAGCTGGCAGTGGAGGCAGCTTCGCGACATGTGCATCGCCCAAGGTCGCTATCATGCTTCGGCAGATGGCAGCGGCCAGTGGTAGTGGCGGCAGCAGCGGCAGTGGCCCAGTGGTCACTGCAGCCCTGGCCAGCCCTGCTGTCTCACCGCTTGTGCCCATGGCTGCGAGGCTGCACAGCCACAACCTTGGCAGCACAGGCAAGGAGATATCAGGACACATGCAGCCAGCACACATCAAGACGCCACGTTCACCAGCAGCAGAAGGGCTGATCTACAAACCGGTGTACAGAGATATCAGCGGAAGGCTGCACGCCTGCACAGATGCGCAGCAGCCAGCTGCTGCTGCGCAGGGCTGGCAGGGCAGCTGGCAGCAGCAGCAACAGCAGCAGCACGCACACGCTGCAGGAACAGCAGATGCTGGCAGCAGCCAAGTAGTCCGAGACAGGCTGCCAATAGTAGAAGACGCACTGCAGCAGCAGCAGCAGCAGCAGCAGCAGGCGCATCCACGGTCTGGCCCGCTGCCGCGTGTACTGCACCCAGCAGGCGCCATCAGCCCAGCGCCTCCGCCAGTGCCCCCCAGCCCGCTGCAGCAGCACGCGGCAGGGCTGCGGGCAGGCGGCCGCCGCAGCTGCAGCAACATCCCTGCCAGCCCCGGCAGCCAGATGATGGCGGAGGGCTGGCGGCCCACGCCGCGCCGCAGCGCAGCCGCAGCGGCGGCGGCGGCGGCGGCCGCCGCCGCACAGAACAGCTGCTTGGCATGTCGCCGCGTGCGGCCGCGCTGTACTTCAACGCCGGTGTGGTGCCGGCTGGCTCGCCGGGGTGTGACGGGGCCAGCTCGTACCAGGGGCCCGGCAGCCCCATGGCGGCTGGCATGCTGAGGCCAATGCCAGACAGCCTGGACTCGGGCAGCTACGCCACCGACCACGCGCTCCCAGACATGCCTGGCTTTGCTGTCGTGGGCGAGGAGACGGTGAACCCCTGCTGCATGAGCTGGTGGACAGCACGTTTGGCAGCGGCAACCTGCTGCCAGCGATGCCGTCCCGCGGCAGGCCTGGCAGCTTCGGGGTGCATGGCCACCAGCAGCAGGGCAGCTTCGGGATGGCGCTCGGCAGCGGCGGCTTCCTGCAGCTGAACCGGCCAGCAGGCCTGTCAGACCACGGCCTCAGCAGCATGGGCAGTGGCAGGTTTCAGGAGCAGGTTTTGGGCCGCCCGGGCCGCCTGACAGATCATGGGGTGCCCTGTGCAGCTGGCAGCAGCAGCAGCAGCAGCAACCTGATGCGGCTGCAAGATCAGGGTGCCGGGGCACTTGGCGGACGAGGTGGGACTGCAGAGCAGCAGAGTGCGCCAAACCTCACGGCACTTGCACACCTGCTGCCCAACAAGCAGCAGCAGCAGCAGCATGCGGCGCCTCGGCCGCCCCTGCACCACGCGCATTCAGTGCCTGGGCAGCAGCAGCAGCAGCAGCATGAGTGGCCGTACACGCCGAACGCCAGCGGCCTGCCGCAGCTGGCACTGCAGCGGGGCACCAGCAGCTGTTTGCAGCAGCTGGATCAGCAGCAGCAGCAGCAGCAAGGCACGCATGGCAGGTCCTTGCGCCGTTCCATGAGTGAAGACCAGCAGCAGCTCACGCGGCGCACACAGCAGCAACAGCAGCAGCAGCAGCAGCCGCAGCACCCACTGCCGCCAAAGCAGCAGCAGCCGCTGTGCCGCTCACCGAGCGTCAACATGCGGGCTCCCGCATCGGTGCCAGCGCTGCTGTGCGGCCTGTCTGGCCAGCTGCAGCAACCCAACTGCAGCCTGGTGCCAGAGCAGCGGCAGCAGACGCCGCTCAGCAACGCCAGCAGCGTCGACTACCGCAGCCTCCTGCAGCTGGGGGCAGGCTCGGACTTCCCCCCCAGCTGGGGCGGCACACCCGCAGGCACACCGCTGCTCTCGACAGGCAGGTACCCGCCCTCGCTGGGCCCGCCGTCAGCAGGCACGCCTGCTGCTGCGCCGGGCGCTGCACACGCGGCCGCCAGCAGCAGTGGGAGGGCATCCGGTGGTGCGCGGCAGATGCCGCTGCCGCCGCCCGCCTTCCAGCACCTGCTGAACATGGGACTCAACATGCCACTGGCGCCAGCGCCAGCGGCAGCGGCTGGCAGCGCCAACTGCAGCCCCGAGGGCGCGGCGTCAGCACCAGCAGCGCGGCCGGCGCACGACAGCCGCCAGCAGAGCCCGCAGCAGCATCAGCCGAGCTCGCTGGTCTTCCAGCAGATACGGCGCAGCATCTCAACGCCCACGGCTGGAGGCAGCGCCGGCGCCGGCGGCGCGAGTGATGCAGCTACTGGACACCCCAGCAGCAGCGGTGGCAAATATATCGCAGCTTGTCCAGTGGTGCCGCAGCAGCAGCAGCAGGTGGTTTTGGTCAGGGGCACGGCTTGGTCCCCCACCCGCCCAGCAGTGCACTGGAGGGCTTGCTGAGCCCTAAAGCAGGGAACCAAATTCCTGGGCACAGGGTTCAGCTGCTTTCGGGGTTCAGCCCTGCCCGCCACATGGCAGTCAGCCGCCCGCGCCGTCGCCGTCTGTCAAGACACGCGTGGCTCACGGCAACATCAGAGCCAGACGCCGCAGGCCCCACACCAGCCTGCAGCGCAGCAGCAGCAGCAGCAGCAGGCATGGCAAGCCCAGATGCACACGCTGCAGCTGGTGCCGCTGGCAGTGGCGGCATCACACAAGCGGCAGCGGCACCCTACCGCAGATGCTCTGCTTCAGCAGCAGACCTCTGTCCCAGCAGCCACGACGCAGACGCCTCCCACCTGCACCGCGGCAGCAGCAGCGCTGGCAGCGTCAAGCAGCGCAGTCGGTCAGCGGTGGCGGAGGCGCAGCCCGCCTGGGACCGTGGCTGCCCGCTCACGCTGCCAGTTGTGGCGGACGAGCCTGCCTGTGAGCTGCAGCTGGAGGTCGGCAGCAGGTTTGCTGCGGACGCCGGGGACGGGTCTTGCGGCACACCCAGCATGGACTGGCCTGCTGACGCACCTGCAGTGGAGCTGCTGCAGGAGCCAGCAGAGCAGCAGCAGCAGCAGCAGCAGTATGCTGACCTGGTGCAGCTGGATGCGCAAGCCTCCTGTCAGCAGGTTCCAGCAGGCAGCAGGCCACTTGCTGCTGCTGCTGCTGCTGCTGCTTCAAGTGCCCCCGAGCGGACGGATGTCAGTCCTGATGCAAGCAGCAGGAGCAGTAGAGGGGCCGGCCTGCAGCAACCGTCACCCCGGCACAGGACACCCACAGGATCCGCAGATGCTGCTGACCTTGGCGCCTCGTCAGCCTGGTCAAGGGAAGCAGCAGCAGCAGCTGCTGCTGCTGCTGCTGCTGCTGGCCATCCTGAGGGGTGTCCTGGCTGGTCCAGCCCTGTGGTGGCTGCCTACGCTCACTGCAAGGGCAGGCTGGGCTACCTGATGAGCTCTGGAGTTGTGGGGGTGGTGTTTGAGGACTCCACGCACATGTTTGTGCGCAGCAGCGACGGCCAGGCCTGCTACCATGAGCACGGCGACAGCAGCATCACAGCAGCAGGCTTGGGGACGGGTCCAGTGACGGGCCTGGAGTCTGGCTCACCAGCCGCTGCTGCTGCTGTTGCCGCACAAACATGCAGCGTGCTGGACCCCCATGTGCAGCAGCAGCAGCTGCAGCGCAGGAGTTCCGACACCGGGCGCAACGATCCCGCTGCACTGAAAGACCAGGACACCCCTGCAGCCAGCTCACTTGCTGCTGCTGCAAAGGCAGCTGCATCTGGCGGCCCTCTGGCGGCATCTGCTGCTGCCTTGACCTTCCTGCTGCCTGGCAGCAGCAGTCCCGGGTCAGCTGGTGCAGCCGCAGACGGCGGCAGCACCGTGCCACCACCAGGAGGAGCGCCGGGCGTCCCGGGCCACCTCGCAGGCAAGGCGCGCTGCCTGCGCCGCTTTGTGGGCTGCCTGCTGCACCACCGGCCCTACAGCAGCAGCTGCCAGCCGGACATCGCCCGGCTGCCGTTCCATGTGGCACGCAGGGGCCTCGCAGACCCAGCAGCAGCAGCAGCAGCAGGAGTGCAGCAGGGAGGCTGGCTGTCGATGCATGCCGTCGTGCCACACCTGCGCAGCTTTGTGCACCGCGAGGGCTGCCTGCACCTCAAGATCAGCGACGGCTGCCACCAGCTCGTGTTCACGGGCGACAACAGCGTGCTGCTGCTGGATGCGCAGTGCAGCCAGCTGGCGTACGTCACGCACAGCAGGGCGCGCAGGGGCGGCCGGCAGCACGCAGCAGGAGCTTCCCCTGGCGAGGACGCGGCAGCAGCTGCTGGGACGGCGACTGTGCAGGTGCTGCCGCTTGCGAAGGGCGGCGCTGCAGCAGCAGCAGCAGCAGCGCCGCCTCCTGTCGACACGCTGCTGCTGGCGCGGGCCGCGTATGCTGGCAAGCTGGTGCAGGCACTGCAGCTGCCTGCAAGCTGGCGCGAGGCGAGCAGCAGCAGCAGCAGCAGCAGCGCTGCTGTGGCCCTGGGGGCTCAGTAGGTCTGTGCCGCTGGCATGCCGTGTCGCCTGATGCTGCTGCTGTGGATGTCGCAGGGTGTGGCTTATGATGCTGTGTGGTGCTGTTGGCAGGGCGCTTTGTGGTGCCGTCGTTTTGTATTTGGTGCTGCGCCATAGCGCGTGTCAGCAGCAAGTGCACGCCAATGTGTCAACTGCTTGCGGCGGTGCTTCATTTCATGTGCTGCTGCTGTGTGGGTGGGGCTGAAAAGCCCTGTGGACCAGTTGGCGGCTCAACCCAACTCGATCGCTGCTGCAGCAGTCATTCTCATGCTAGTACTGTTTTTCCCACTGTGTCTGCACGACATTGGACACCCAGCTGCCACGTTGAGGAAGCGTGGCGCCTGCAGGGTGTTTCTGCCCACCCCTCCAGCGCCAGCACACAGGTTGTTTTCGCCAAGTAGGTATCATCAGCACACACATTTCATGAGCATGGGCTGCAAGCTCAGCTGCCGTTCACAGGGACGTCCCGCAGCATGATGCATACGTTGCTCACACACACAGACCCCCATGTATCTGCAATGCGGGTGTGGGGTTGTGGTGTCAGTTGTCCGCTGCGTGTGTTGAGCATCTGCACTGTGTGCAGTGTCTGGTTGATTTTGATGGCAGTGTGTTGGATGCATGGGCATCAGTCTGCCTTGTAGTCGGACGCTGCAAGCACTAGTTCACCTCGCACTCATTCGCCCTGTCAGGAAGCTGCGTCGCCCTCTTACACACTGACTGCATGTCTTGCATTTCCCTTCGCCCTGCTGCCATTGCCGTGCACTTTGGCATGAACACAGAGCAAGGCTTGGCGGCTGCATGCATGCAGCGTATCATTCTGGCTGCGATTGCCAAATGCAGTGCCTGCTGGGCCTCCTGACTGCGTACTTTTTCTCCTTGTTGTCACGCAATTATGTATGTTGGAGCGCCTCATGTCCAGCAGCTGTGTCAAGCTGTGTGTGCACGTCCAGAACAGGCCATGTCGCTGTTGGGTGGTTGGTGGCGGTTGTGGCGTGCGAAGGAAATGCGCCCTCATCCCGCACTGTGCGGTTGCGCCGCACAGCACCTCATGGCCGCACCTGCCACAGCTCCTGCGCCCCACTCTGTGCGACGAACGTGCTCACAACGGCCCTCAGCACAATGATTGCAGCAGCGCTGTTGCCGTGCTGCTGTGGCTGTGTTGGTCCTGTTCTGTGCTTCCGCACGCTGCTGCTGTGGCTTGTTCGGCTGCCTGTTTGTGTGCATCGCTGCCTGCTACAATCACAGCTGCGAGCATGGATTGAGGACTGCGACGGCGCCAGGGCACCTGGCAAGTCAGGTGCTGCACTGTGTTGGGCAAGCTGCCAAATGCCGATTGGCAGCTCTTGGTGCACACAACACGCTGTCACTGCTTCCGTATGAGCCTGCAATGGCTTGTGCGGTTATGAACGTGACCTACTCAGAGTAGCAGCGCTGGAAAGCGTGCGCCTGCGGAGTTGCATGACGGCGCAGCGCCCACAGTTGAAAAGGGCAGCTGCTGCCAGCTCCCTGTGCAAGTCCTTGCTGATTTGGCTGATGCTCGGCTGCAATCCTTGTTCTGCTGAATATCAATCGGCTGAAGCTCACTCAATGGGCAGCTGTTGCAGGGCATGTGTGTATGGGTGTGCCTGTTGCAGTAGGGCCTGCTGTGCCTTCTGGCCTTGCGCATTGCTGCTGTGCTCATGACTCGCAGCAGTGGCATGCATGCTGATTGCATGCCGCACCCACCACCACCCCTGCGTCTTCACTGCGCAACTCTTTGGCGCGCATGCAACATGTGTGGGTGCATTTAATCGGAGATGGCACGTTTTGCATGTGATTTGAATGTGGTCGCCCGGTCATGGGTGGGGCGAAAGGAACATGGACTCTAACCAGCGACGTGCAACGCTGCGGTGGCAGAGGTACTGCGGGTGTTGGGCGCTGCGTGCCTGCGCGTGATACGGGGTCATGCAGGCAGCTCGCTGGCTGAGCCATGGGTCAAAGGCTTGCTGCGCCCCTGGCCACTGAACATTGCATGCGTTGGCCTCAACCCTGCCACCCCAACCGCATGGTGGTGCATCACCCGCATGGCCCGTGGCTGCCGTGGTTGCTGTTGTGTGTTGCAGTGCCGTGGACACAGTGGTAGCCTGGTGTTCGTCGTGCTGTTTGCGGATAATCAGGACTGGTGCAGCCAGCCAGGTTGCACGGGTTTGGCACGTGTTTGGCAGGCAGTTGTGAAAGGCTGTGCTGTTGAATGCCATGCGGTTACCCTTACCGACTGTGGCTGCAGCCTGTGTGCATTGTGGGGAGTACAGCTACAGCGTGGTGTATTGCATATGGGCAGCTGTGTGTCAATGCAAACAGGCAACACTGCAAAGCAGGTTGCCGTACAGTTGTTCTGGTACATGGAGAGCTCAGTGAGTCTGCAGGCAGAATCAGCCTGCTGCTGGCCATCTCAGCAGTTATGGCTTGGACAGTTTTGTTGTAGTACGTAGCAGCACTGTAAACTAGCAGGGAGCAAAGCAGGATTTTTGTGGCCGTATGCACACTCCTATGAGATGACACAGCAGCATGAGGCCCATGGAGCGGTAATGATATCTCTGTAGTGAGCGTTCTATGCCGCTTGCTCGGCAGAGTCATGCGCATTGTTGGGTGCGTGAATGCCACATCTTTTGTTGGAGGTGTTGGTGTTCTTGTCAGGTTACTGTATGCTTGGTGACGTAGCAGCTGGCGCTGCGCTCTCTGCACTTTTGTGTGTGCCCCTGTTCTGATGGATTGACTTGAGGCCCACTTGTACAGACTGAGGGTGGACGAGCATCATTGAGCGACTGGATCTTGTCTGCCCTGTGCTGGTCGCGGGCTATGCACAGCTCATAGGCTAGGCTAGACTTTAGGTAGCTACGTACGGTAAGCTGATCAGCTGCATGACACCCCATGCCACCGGACCCACCACACCTGGGCTGCCTGTTGTCGCAGCCCACACACCTGGATGTGAGGCTGTTTGTTGAGCCAGCAGTTGCTTGCATGTGGGCAGGGCGCCACTCCTACTGCGCCCTGATATGCACTCTGAACCGTGCTACTAGCAGTACTAGTACTATGTTTGCAGGAAGCTATGTGCCTGGCGGCTTGCATGTGTCAGGAGTTGCAGCGGGTGGGTGGCCCTGTGTTGGCCGCGTCAGTTTTGCAGGGTCCGAGATTGATGCTGCTGACTGCTGAGCGGTTGCCACCCGCTAGCTTACAGTGCTGCTACTTATTTACGGCTAGGCCATCGGATGGTGGCCAGTGTGTGCCTCTGTCCGGCTCATGGATAATTGTCAAGCAGGCCTGGCGCTATAGCGTAGCTACCTCTGCAAGTGGCCGTGCTGGGAGTTCTGTCGCCTGGCCGGCTGGTGGTTGGTCCAAGATGCACGTAGTGGCTGCAGGGGTTGGCACCCATGAACACACTGGCCTTTTGCTGCTGCGTTGGAGTGCTGCTTTCTTCACACTGGCCTTGCAAGTCACCCTGCCATCCAATGTTTGGTGTTTGGGTGCGTGTTGTCAGCCTGCAGTAGATGTAGTGCATCATATAGACCGGTCGTTCAGCGACTTTTGAAGGAAACAGCACAACAGCGTGGTCCAAGCACGCACAACAGCGTGGTCCAAACGCTTTTGTTCGTTACATGTCATGAGACAGTCACCTGAGGTCTCAGGGATTGAACAAGCGCTTAAGGCCACCTGCAACACAAGCTTTGCAAACTTCAATTTAATACTGACGTGACTGATGCAGCTTTGAGTCTAGGCTGTCCTGCCAACTGGTGCCTCCTGGCATTGCCCCGCTCCACCAGTAAGCTCTCCTGCCCTCCGCAACAGAGCACCAGCCTGGCCTCCAGCAGGTGTGACGTACAGCAACAGCATAGCAGGCGTACAGCCAATGTAAGGGGCGAGAGGAGCAGCTATGGCCGGGGTGCTGGACCGGTTCTCAAACGTGAGCACAACCTGTCGTGGTCACGATTTCAGATGCCCTTCGGCTGTAGACGTGTATTGCTGCCCGCTGTATGCGTCACGCTATTTTTTACTGTCCCACCGCCCCTAGCTACATAACAAGTGAAGCTGCAGCAGCAGCAGCAGCAGCAGCAGCAGCGCAGCAGATGTTGATATTGACGTTGCCTTTCCCATGTGCTGCACTTTCAGCCTGAACCAAACACACACGCGCCATATGCGTGCAGTTCTATGTGCAACAGCAGCATCTTGCTCTGCCGCACGCTGCTGCATTGTTGTGCTTCATCCACTGTGCCACAGCAGTACCAGTGCGCGCGCTGCATGCTGCACCTGGATGCAAAGCACGAGTGCACTATGTTGCCGATCAATCACATGCACTTTACGATGAGTGCCATGCCTGTTAGGGTGCACTCACGCAGCCTCAGCCATGCAGGTTGTCAGTCAGTACAGTTGGCCTGCAAGCGTGACACCGCTGCATGGCATCCCTTCACCGGTGGTCACGTGCGCCTTCATGCTGGCAGTGGCGGGTGCTGCTTGGTTGAGCAACGGTGTTTGTGGGTGGGTGTGCTTCGGCTGCTGTCAGGTGTTCAGGAAGCCGGACCCCAAGGAGCTGGTGCGCAAGTGGCAGGCGGACCTGCGCGCGGAGCAGCGCAAGATAGACAGGCAGATCAGGGGTGAGCGGCTGGCAGCCAGGAGGAGCAGCACAGGGGCGGCACCGCGGGCAGGGTTGCTTTTATAGTTGTGAGCTTGTAGTGGAAGCATCGGCAGCAGCAGCAGCAGCAGCAGCAGCAGCAGCTGGTAGGCAGGCAGAACGTGGCAGCACAGCGCCAGCGCGTGAAAGCAGATGCGTTGTGTTGCCAGCAATGAAGGGCATCAGCAGCGACAGCAGGAGCAGCAGGAGTCAGCCAAACATGGGTGTGGAATTGCTGCAGGCAGCTAAGGTGGTGACGGTTGATGATGCAGCTCGATATCAGCAGCGAACAGACATCATGTAACGCATCAGCAACAGGCATAGGATGACTGCAGCACAGGCCCAACGACCCTTGCATGATGTACGTAGTTGCAGAAGGAGGTGCATGCTGCAGATGCTGTGCTGCTGGCAATCTTGCTGTGTCATAAGTAGCCCGCACGTAAAGGGGACTTGTTTGCCTGCTGCAGGGCCACCATGCTGCATAAATGCCATACCAGTATTTGCAGGCTGTTGTCTGAAAGGTACAACATCTCTTGTTGTGTTGAAATTGTACAGTGGTGTGCCGTGCTGCATGTTCTACAGACATCCAGTTCGAGGAGAAAAAGGTCCACAAGGCGATCAAAGATGCAGCCAAGCGCAACGACATGGTCACATGCAAGGTGGGCACTCCAGCACCAGCAGCGGCCACCGCAGCAGCAGCAGCAGCAGCAGCAGCAGGGCAAGGAACAGCTGTGCCAAGATTTTGCTGTGGCACATGCGGCAGTGTGCGCTGTGTGAGGGGCGGTGCAGCTGCAATCGCAAGGCCGCCGCCTCCGCAGCAGTGCTGCGCACCGCCCTGTCTGGTTGCTCAGCCGGCAGCCGGTCGGCCGCTGCATTCGTGCGGAGGCAGGCGCCTGGCAGGGAGCTGCCGCACAGCTGCTCAGCCACTCGTGGTCCTACCTGCATGTGGCCCGCACGATGCTTTGCCGGCTCACCTGGGGGGCCGTGCGTGCGCCGGCACGTCGCGTTGCGTGCAGGTGCTGGCGAAGGAGGTGCTGCACAGCCGCAAGGCCATCGGCCGCATGTACGTGAACAAGGCGCAGATGATGAGCATAGGCAACGCGCTCACTGAGCAACTCGGTGAGGGTGTGGCGCGCGTTGTGGCGTGTGGAGCGTGCTCACAGCAGCAGCAGCAGCAGCAGCAGCAGAAGCAACAACACATGCTGATCAGCTGTGGGCACACTGGCGACTGGCAGGTGGCCATGGCCCACCGCCGGCCCTGCAATGCCTGCTGTGTGGTGCGTGCATCTCACGCGCGACGCCTGCGGAGGGATGCTATCACTAGAGCGCTCGTGTCTTTGCTGCTGTGCGTGCTGCAGTGTCATGCTGTCTATGCGTGGAATGAAACAGCACAGCATTCTAAGTAATTGAATACCTGCAGGGCAGCACTCGCCGCATGCAAGCTTCGCTGTGCATGGAAGCTGCACATGATGCTGGACGCACGGGTCTGTGTCGCGAGACACTGCACGCTGCGCCACATGCTTCCTCTTGCTGTGGTGCGTGCGCCTTGCTGCGCAGCGGTGCGGCCTTGCTGCGTGCGTCAAGTACGCTGCAGAACGTGTTAGATGTCGTCGCTCTGTGTCGCATGTGCCACGCTGTGTGTTGCGCTGTGCTGCAGCCGTGCTGCGCGTGTTTGGCACCCTGCAGGGTCCCATCATGTGATGCACATGCCGCCTGCGCTGCCGTGCTGTGTGCCGCGCCGTGCTGCAGCCATGCTGCGCGTGTCTGGCACGCTGCAGAAGTCCACTGATGTCATGAAGCTGGTCAACGACACCATCAAGCTGCCAGAGATGCAGAGGACCATGTTTGAGATGTCCAAAGGTGTGTGTGGCGTGGGGCAGGCCGGCGCAATGCCGCGCATGTCAATCTGCGGAGGGTGCAATCTGCATTGATTCAAGTTGGTGATACATGCAGCTGTTGCTGCTGCTGCTGCTGTCGGTGGTTGTGGCAGTGCATGAGCTGCGGAGCTCCTCCAGGAGTGTCCGGTGCTTCACGCGCGCAAGGCAAGCAGCAGCAACAGCATGTGCAACGCTACAGCTTCGCTTGGCCAATCAGCATTGACACATGGCCTTGACAGCAGCTGTTGCGGGGTCTGTGTTGTCCGGATGCACTCACTGCCTTCTGCTACTGCTGCTGCTGCTGCTGTTGCTCATGTGCTTCTGCTGCTTCTTTCTTCCCCATTCTGCCTACAGAAATGGCCAAGGCGGGTCTGATTGAGGAGATGATGAACGACTCTATTGACAGCGCCCTGGACAATGAAAGCATAGAGGAGGAGACCGATGAGGAGATCGAAAAGGTGACTTGGTTGTCTATCATCGATGCACCGCCAGCGCCGGCAGAACAGGCAGCAGCAGCATCACACACAACAGTTTGAGCCAGGAGGCTCCCCAACAACGTCGGGCTGGCATAGCATTGCAACTGGAGTTGCCGCAGGCAGGGGCTCTGGTTGCCCTCCTGTCACAGGACAAATCCTGTGCTTTTACAGCGCTCAGATGGTTGGTGTTGCCGCTGATGCCGTGTGGCTGCTGCTGCTGCTGGTGCTGGTGCAGGTGCTGCTGGAGGTGGCAGGGGAGACCATGGCAGCACTGCCAGCAGCCAAGGCCCGCCCGGTGAGTCGCAGGGGGGCCAGCCTGCTGGCCATGGCCACTCAAGCAGACCCGCCCACTGCCTGTACGCAGCTTGATGAAGCTGTGGATGTCACCACTGCGGTGTCGCTGCAGCGTTCAACTGTGGCTGGGCGGCACACATCATCCCGCCAATCTGCTGGCGCTGCCATTGTGATAGGCAGCAGCACGCTAACCCACCTCATCGCAGGTCCCACCATTTGAGACGGTGACTGAAACCACATGGAAACACCGTCTCACGTTGCAGGCTGCGGCCAAACATTGTGTGAACGCCACATTCCACCTGATTCTACGCTGCTTGTCACGTGCCTGTTGCTGATCCGCCACGTGTGTCCTGTGCCGCTCCCCCTGCCGACCTCCGCTGCAACCCCTGCTGCTGCTGCGAGCCAGGCTGCTGCCGCTGCTCCTGCCGAGCAGCTGGCAGATGAAGACGATGAGCTGCGGGAACGGCTGAACGCCATGCGCACTACGTGAACGGGCCTGTGGGGCGCGGCTGTGCAGCCCAGCGGGGCGGCAGTGCACACACGTGCTGCGCCGCATGCAGTGCTGTGAACATTCAGATGTGCATGTGTAGTGCCATGCCTCTGGCTTGTCAATGAAAGCTGATCAACAGCATGGTCAGCATGCAACCTTCTCGCTTGGGTGTAGTCCAGCTCTGATGATTGCAATCTCACACATCTCATTGTCACTTGCTTTCTACTTCAAGGGGAGTAGCCTGGTGATGATGTTTGTGGAGGGCTGCGCCTGTCCACGTGCTATCATAGCATGTTCATGTCCTGTCATAGCATGTGCTGTCATAGCCTGTTCATGTGCTATCATACCATGATGGTAGTGGTGCCACCACTGCATGAATGTTTGCGAGTGGCTCGCTGGTCAGTGGGCATCATGGTGCTGGAATGCTGGCAACTTGCCAGCACCTTGTTGAACAAGGTCCTGGGTGTGCCGGAGCACTGCTTACAGGGTGCGTGGCAGACACGCTGGGTCTTGATGCCGCTTCATGGCATATGAATGGGAGCTTTTTGCCGTTGTGCACCTGATTTGCAGCTGATGTGGTACAGGTGATCACACATGTACGCTGCTGTGTGCTTGGTTGCTGGCTGGTGTTGGTTGTATTGATGGTGTTGTGCACCTGGCGCAGGGTGTTGGCCGCTGTGATGTATCACTGCAAAGCCAAAGTGCCCCTTTGCTGCAGCGGCGTCGTTTCAAAAGTTTCTGCTGGCAAAGCTGTTTGACACAGCCAAATGCAGATTGAACTGTTTGTGTCTGTAGAGAGCCAGCGTCGGCCGGTGGTGGGCCTGGTAAAAGATAGGTGGTGTGAAGCGCAGCCTTGGCCACTTGGCTGTGCATGTTTAGCCATCACAGGGCGATATGGGCTCTGCAGTTGACACTTGTTGTTGTCAGGCCCGCCAGATCTGTAAGCACACTCATTTGTCCACTGAACTTGAAGTAACCTTCAGTTGTACTACAGCTGGGTTTGGCTGGCAGCCTGTTCTACTCGGCCAAGCTGCAGTATGCTGTGACCAAGGAACTATAGTGTATTGGACATTTTTGACATGTCTGCAGCAACCACGGACATCGAATTCGTCACTGTGTGCTTCCAACCTCCTGTATGCACTCCGAGGGGCGATCGTGATGAGCCGACGTCGCCAGCTCTGACAAATTTTCAAGAATTTCTGCCGGCCGCATATATGGAAGGGGTGGGCTTCGTGAGGGCAGGAGAACGCATTGGCGACAATACAGCAGCAGCAGCAGCTGCTGCTCCTCTAAGTCAGCCTGCTGCAGGCTCTGGGGTGGTGATCTTGGCTCCTAAGCACTCTCATGCCAGAACACCATCCGATGCGCTCACTAGCAACATCTTGGGCATCAGGCGGGTGCTGAAGCAGCGCGCAGCTGCTGCCAGCGGCAGGTGAGCATATGCTGCTGTTTCTGCTGTTGTTCAGAGCCAGCATGCAGCTATGCTTGCTCCTGGCATGCAGCACACCTGGTTGTGCGCTGTGCTGCAATCTCCTTCATCTATGTTTCTGCAGGGATAGTGCAACTAAACGTACACACACATCCTAACACACCACAGCATGACATG
Source organism: Scenedesmus sp. NREL 46B-D3 (assembly GCA_014080715.1). Taxonomy (NCBI): domain Eukaryota; kingdom Viridiplantae; phylum Chlorophyta; class Chlorophyceae; order Sphaeropleales; family Scenedesmaceae; genus Scenedesmus; species Scenedesmus sp. NREL 46B-D3. Next base: position 39,909 of record JACERP010000270.1, on the reverse strand, counting down.
TTGCTGTACGTGCGCATAAGCTGTGGCGCTGCCACCGTGGTACAACTACACTGATAAATATGCTGCCATCCGCTGCAGGGCGGTCTCTCCAGACTCCCCTCCAGCAGGCAGACGGCGTGCATCACCTACATATGAAGTATTTCAGCCACGAGGTTCGCCCAGCTACGAGCCAGCAGCGAAACCCCGCAGTTCACCAAGTTATGAACAACAGCCAAGGTCAGCAGCAGCAGCAGGAGACACATGCGCAGGGGCAGTCAAACCAACAGCAAGCCGCAGCAGAAGCAGGAGCAGAAGCAGAAGCAAAAGTAGAAGCAGAAGCAGGAGTCGTCATAAGTCTAACAACAGAAGAGCAGCAAGCACTACAGCAGGCACAGTAAGCGCAGCAGGAGCCGCAGCCGCAGCCGGCATCGCAGCAGCAGGTACCGCCGCAGCAGAAGCAGAAACAGAGGCCGGTCACCAGCGACCAGGCACAGACATAACAGCAGCAAACACGGCAGCAGGCGCAGCAGCCGACGCAGCAGAAGCAGGAGCAGGGCAGGCGCAGGAGCCGCAGCCGCAGCCGCGGTGACTCACCGCCGCGCTTCACTGCGTACGAGAGGGAGCGGGCTAGGGCGGACGAGCGTGCACACGCTGCACCCATGCGCAGGGGCAACAGGGCCTTGGTTTCGGCCAGAGTGCAGCGGCAACAGCACTGGGGCAGCAGCTGCAGCCGAGTGCCAGGGATAAGGAGAGCGGCAGCAGAGGAGGGGGCGCTGGCGGGAAAGCAGGGTCTGTGTCGGTGCTTGATGCTGCTGCGCACATCCCTGGGTATGCCACTATGTCAGCGGCAGAGAGGATGAAGGCTCGGATGCGGCTGGTGATGGCTAAAGCCGAGCAACAGGGCACAGCAGCTGAAGCAGCAGAGGATGGCAGCGCCGGCGCAGGCGCAGGAGCTGTTGTGGGTGAGGGTGGTTGGACGCGGTTTGTGTTTGATAAGCATGGTGCGCTGGACGAGGATAAGCTTGCACGGCAGCGGCTGATGGACGCTGAGGTTGCTGCGGGGGTGTCGGGCAGCAGCGCTGCTGTGGGTGCAAGCGTGGAGGAGGCCGGTGCTGCCTTTGTGATGGGCACTGGACGTGCAGCAGCACGGCGCGCAGCTACGCTGATCACGGCTCAAGAGCAGCATGAGGCTGCTATCTTTGGTAGGTTGTATGGGGGCAGCAGCAGTGCATGTGATGGTGGTGCTGGTGGTGCAGTAGCAGCAGCAGAATCACAAGCAGCAGCTGATGGTGAAGGCCAGTTGGCAGCTTCATTGGGTGTAGCAGATGGGCTGTTATCGGGACAGCAGCTGTCGTGGAGGGAACGGCTGGCATTGAAGAAGAAGCAGCAGCAGTAGGTACAAGTTGTAGCTTTCAGTGGGAACAGCTATGTGTGATGTCAAGTGTGCCGGACGCGGCGCCTACGGTGTGTAAGCGTCAATGTTTGGCTGAAAGCTGCTGTCGCAGTTTCCCAGGGCTTGCCAAGTCGATGACGGGCCGTCCCGGGTTTTTACACCGGCGCCAAATCCCCGCAGTTCCGGAAGCCGAAAGCGCCGGCGAAGGCTACGTGCAGCTAGTGTTTGCGGCTTATTGAACGCTCAACTAGAACTGCTGACAACTTGAACCAAAAATCTCCCGATTCTCTGTAAACACGATGCAAGGAACACACCAACAGAAGGCATCAGCTAGCTGCCCTGGACGCGGGGCAGGCTGATCAAACTGACCATGGCCATCATCATGTACCCCCTCTACTTGTGCAGGGTATCTGGCAGGTAGCTTGCTGCTAGCATAGGCGATTGCTGGACAGCAGCAGCAGCAACGCTGGCAAGGCATGGCCATGGGCTGGAACAGCATCGCACCCAGCTGGTCACAGCCTACTCAGAAATGAAGGTGGCAGCTGTAAAACGCAATAATAGGGATTGACAACCAGATAGATGGATGTGAGCCTGCGTATGCAAACATGAAGTGGCTCTCAAGGCCAAGCTTCAAGCTGGCTGGATTGTTGTGACAAACCTAGCCACGCCACACATTGCATTGCCGCATGCCGCATGCAGCGGCTCCGTCCTGCAACACAGCTGCCGCTGCTTCTCAGCAGGACATCATCGCAGAGCACTGCCACTGCTCACTGCCGTGGCAAAGCGCAGCATGAGCAGGCACGGCCTGATGGGTTTACAGCCTGGCTGCAACATACACATCCCTCCATTGGTATCGATGCAGCAGCAGCGTCACCAGCCTCTCGCAGGCCGCACTGTACATCAGCTGACTTGTCTTCAAGGCTGCTTCTGGTTCTGGCAATGCTGCTGCTGCTGCTGCCACCGCTGCTTGTGCCGCTGCGGGTGATTGGTGTGCACTACCCACCCGACCACCTGCTGCTGCTGCTGGCTGCTCCTGGTGCTCCTGGTGCTGCAGCCAGCTGAGAATCACTTCCACTAGCGGCTGCAGCTGCTGCAGCTGCCACAGCAGAGGCAATGTGTGTGGCAGTCAGGGGTGCACGCTGCAGTGGGGCAGCTTGCTCGGGGCTGAGCAAAGGGTAGGCGATCTGCACCACTGCAGCAGCATCTATCAAAGCACCATCAGCAGAGCGTGTCACTGTTGCTACTGCCTTGGTGATGCCTTGGTACAAGTCCCGGTCTGGGCAAAGATACAGCAGCATGGCAGCAATGCTGCAGATGCTGCCTACAGTGCTGCAGGTAGTGCTGCTGCTGTCTGCACAAGCATCTGCTGCTGCTGTTGCTGCATTGCTGCTTCCTACAGCAGTGTCTGGACTTTGCTGACAATGTGGCATGTTACTGCCACCTGCTTCTGCACTGCAAGCTTGGGCTGTACTTGCTGTTGCAACTTGCTGCTGAAACACAGCCCACAGCAGTTGCTTGAAGGCCTGGCACCTGCAGTCATGAAAGCAAGCAGCACATGGCAAGAAGGCCATGCGAACCATGGTCTCAGTTATATGCCAAAACTCCCCGCGGTCAACAGTAGACCTTGTGTTATGTGGCCGGCTTAGTAGCCTGCGTGCCATGCCGCATTGACAGGCTCTCTGTCCAAGTAGGAGAAATACTTGCACGCAGGCCGGTTTTTTTCTGACATGGCATGCACTGCACAGGATGAAGACAAAGCGGCAATATGTACTGATGGAACTAACTTGATAGCCCATTGTGTCAGATAGCAATGAGCATGCAATCAGCAAGCAGGCTGCTACCAGCAGGTCGCAGCAGCTGCAACCGCCCCAGCCCCACCTGTGAGCCTCGCGCAGCACATCAGCTGCTGCTGCGCTGGCAGTGCTGGCCTGTCCCTCCTTGTCACCGCCGCCTGCGTTACCCTGCGCAGCTGCCTGCAGCTCCTGTGCTGCCTGCACCGCCTCTGCACGCGGCTCAAACCACCACCTGACACCCTCAAACTCCTGCTGTGTCAGGCAGCCGTCTCCATCCGCGTCAGCAGCTGCCAGCTGCACAGCCTGTGCAGCAACCTGCGCAGGCGTTGCTGTGTGGGTGGCTGGCAGGCTGGAGGCAGCCAGGGCCAGCAGCAGCTCCCGCCAGTCCAGGTAGCCGGAGAACGTGGGGTCGAAACTCGACAGGGCTGCGGCCATGTGTGCAGCATCAACGTCCAGCCAGGCTGGTGGCAGTATACCTGCAGACAGCAAACAGGGGACAAGGTAAGCTTCTGCACAGACATGCACAGCACCTCGCTGCTACCTGTGTCAGCGGCGAGTGCATGTGCTGTGCATGTGCTGCAGATCAGCATGCAGCCGCGATGGGTTGGGGCTCTACCGCCAGCTAGCCTCGTTCCTGCTGGCCTGGTCCCACCTTGGCTTGCCATACGCAGCATGAGCTCCACAGCGTCAGCCATGGCCAGGAAGCCAGCAGGTGCAGCCTGTTGCAGCGCCTCCGCCAGCTGCCGCAGCTGCAGCACCGACAGCACCCCAGCCGGCGCTGCTGGCGACGGTGGACGCGCCGGCGGTGCTGCTGCCAGCGGCGGCACCAGCAGCTGGGTCTCATCGACCACCAGCACATCATCCTGCAAGTATGTCACATGAGGGCGGGGTAGATTGAAAGTCAGCCTGTCGACTGGCAGTATGTTGTCAGTGCCAAGCGCTGCCACTTGTAGTAACTTGGCAAGTTGCAGGTGATGGTTGCTTGCAAACACACAGTAGCGATTGTGCAGTGCTGGTACGGCTGCTGACTTGAGCCGCATTGAAGGGCAGCAATCTCTCAACTCAATCCGCATGTGGCGGCACGTGCTGCCACTGCTTCACAGGCGCCTCACCTCCAGCCTCAGGTCATGAGGTAGCAGCTGCCCTGCTGCTGCAGCAGCCTTTACCACGCGCTCCAGTGCTGCCACAGCGCTGCACTCAGCCACATACCGGCGCTGCTGCCACTCGCCAGCTGGTTGTTGGCTGCAGCCTGCAGCTGCACCAGTTCGTCCACAATGACAGCAGCTTTGATGCCTATCAATGCCAGCCGCTGCTGCAGCAGCTGAACCTCCTGTGCAAGTGCCGCCTGCAGCTCTGTCAACACTGCGGCCAGTGCAGCAGGCTGCGGCAGTGCAGCTGCAACTGCTGCCGCCGCTGCCGCAGCTGCTGCAGCCTCTTCGCTGGTGGCGGCCAGCTTGCTGCTGGCCACTGCACCTGCAGACGATGCTTTGCCGGCAGCAACCCCAGCTGCTGCTGCTACCGCGCCTGGCTTGACACCTGCTGCAGCGGCCGGTTTGTGAGTGCCAGGCGTGCTCTGCCCTGACCCAGCTGCAACAGCAGCTGCCGCTGCATTGTTTGCCGCTGCTATTACTGTTGCTGCTGCGCTGCAACCCTCTTGCTGTAATCTTCCACGAGGCCAAGAGCACTGCCTTGTGTTGCTGTTGCTGCTGCTGTTGCAGCCTTGAGTGGCGCGTACAGCTGAGGAACGCGCTGCTGCAAGCTTGCGAAGTAGGCAGGAGGTGTTGCCGCTGCCGCTGACCCTGGCTTTGCTGGCGTTTCTGGCTTGCTGCTGGCTTCTGTTGCAGCGGTGGCCAGCACTGTAGACTGCGGGCACAGCGGCTTGTCTGCTCCAGGTGGGTTGTAAATGCCCTGAGCATAATGACAGTAGCTGTACAAGAACTGAGCAGTGGCCATGAACCTGCAGGGAGCCAGGCAGCGCATCGACACGGCTTGAGCGCTGGCCCGCACAATGGAATGCTAGTGCTGGGCAACACCCACGGCTGCACCGGAAACAGAGGGTGTCTTGTCTGTGGTTAATCACCAATCTTGCTGGCAGACCCGACATACGGTGTGCTGCAGGTGCATGATGCTGCCAGCTGGTGCATATTCGTGTTGAGGCTTCGCACAGCCTCCATCCTGATTGAAAAGTCCTTGAGCCCACCTGTCCAACTCCACTTGTGCCAGACTCGTCAGGTGCTGCCCCAGCAGGGCAACGTGCTCAGCAGCAGATCCATCCCCTGCCAGCTTGAGGCGTGCTCCTCTGCCTCCTCGTGCTTGCTGTCACAGACACCCCACAGAGCGTCCCGCAGCTCCTCGCTACGCAGCAGCAGCTCAGCCTGGCAGCAGCAGCAGCAGCAGCAGCAGCAGCAGCACCAGCACCAGCAGCGGCAGCAAGAGGAAGCAGAGTGTGGCACCGTTCAGCTGTAACCTCAAAACTAGGAGCACAATCTCCTAGCGTCACCTCAAGCTATCTTGCACGCGGCAACTCAGTGTGGCAGATGTTGCCACTGTCATGCTCAGCAGCTGGCAGCAGACCGACTGCTCAGCCAGCCTGCTGCATCCCACCTGTGTCTCCTTGGCCTTGCGCATGTCCAGCTCCACGGCATTGAACCGCTCGATGAAGCCCTGCAGCATCGCCTGCTTGCCATCTGCACGCTTCAGGAACTGCGCAAACCAGGAGCAGTTGCCGGCCACATGGCTCAGCGCCAGGCCACGGGCCTCCCGCAGCCCTGCAAAGCCCCTGCCCATGCCCTCTGTGTAGACCTGCTCCAGCAGGAGCCACTCGTCATGCAGCAGCGGCACTGCAGCTGCCGGGAGAGCAGCAGGACTGATCAAGCCCCTGCTGCTGCTGGTGCTGCTGCTGCTGGCGCTGCTTCCTTGGGCTGCATTGCTGGCACAAACGCTGGTCTCAGCTGCACCATCCTCATCTGCTGTGGATGATGCAGCTGTTGCGGCTGCTAGCTGCTGCGCTGAGGGTACTGCTGCATCAGCCTGCACGTCCGATGCTGCGAACCACTTCTCTGCCTCTGCCACGTGCGCCTCTGACAGCTGCTTGGCAGCTTCTGCCTTCTTTGCTGTCTCAGTGGCTGCACCAGCAGCAACCTCAGCATCAACAGCTGCAGCATGGACAGGCATGCACACAATGTTAGCTGGCTGGTTGCAAGACACAGCTTTGCCTTCCGTATGCTTGTCTGGATGTTTAGGTCAGTAGGCAGCAAACAGGCACACTTTGTCACTTGTCCCTGTTCAACCAGAGCCAGCAGAAAGCAGCCGGAAAGCGAGCAAACACACCTGCTTTGCTGGCTGTTGCCTCGGCCTCTGCTGAAACACAGGCATCTCCAACAGACAGCCTGCAGCGCTGCACAGCAGCTGATGCCAACTCAGCAGCAGCCTTGGCCCTCTCAGCATGTACAGCAGCATCAGCAGCTGCTATGCGGCACACCTGCACATTATCACAGCCGTGTGAGTCAGGTGTGGACGGTTACTGCAAGAGCGGGTGACGTGCCTGCCCACAGTAAAGCTGCAGTGTGCCACCCCGCAATGCAACAAAAGCGACCTGCTGATCATCATGATGGCAGATGCTGGATTGGCAAGCGCAATGCAAACGACGCGTGTCACCTTGAGCTGGTCTGCGCACTTGGCGGCGGCCTGCGCCTTGAGCACCTCAGCAGACGCGGGGTCTGGGTTCTTGCCGCCACTCAGCAGGGCGGCGGCCTGTATCTCGGTGCGCTTGGCAGCAAGCAGCTCGCGAGCAGCACCCTCGGCATGACCTTGGGCCGTACCCGCGCAGTCCTTGGCCTGCGGAGCAAGTTTCCCCAGGGGCGTGTGCATGCCATGAGCGTTGCAGCACGTCAATGCTCGGCGGAGGTCAGTGCAAGCTGAGCTGCTGCCTTCAGCGCATGCAGCAGTCGAGCAACTCGAGCGACCAACATCACCGGCTACCCTGCTCGATGATCCTCCCCACCTTGTCGGCGCTCTCGTTGGCCCTGTGTGCTGCCTCTGCTGCCGCCCTTGCAGCCTGCGCGGCCTTCTTGGCAGCCAGGATGCCTGCAGCCACGTCTGCTGCACCTGCCAGCACCCCGCCCAGGTCCGCACCGCCGTCCAGTGGGCGCCGCAGCGTGCTGAACCGGCACAGCCAGTCTGACAGGGCGCCAGCGGCTGCAGCATGACTGGCGAGGCGCTGGGGCACCTGCAGCGATACACAGCACACCATTTCAAGCACCTCAGGAATGCAGCTGCGTCAGAGGGCCGTCACTGCCGTGAGGTGGGTTCCAGAGGGCAGCAGGGGGCGTGGCACGGAGCAGCGGCACCGGCTGCGTCGCCGCCCACCTGTGCCGTGTCATTGTCTGGCCCAGTGACCATGACGAGCCTCTCAGACAGCCCAGGCGTGTTGGCGGGGGGCGGGTCAGCCTCCAGGTGATAGATGCGCCCTACAGGGACACCACAGCTACAGCGCTCAGCTGCACAGCACGCAGAACCCGAGCCTGCCCAGCTGGCACACACACAAGAGAGCCATTGAATGCTACCCGGTGCATTGTTGCCTAACGCTGTGCTGAGCGCCCCACCTGTAGCGGGATCCAGCCGCTTGCCCAGTGCGCGCTTTGCTGCCAGCGTCTCGTCCCCGCAGCAGAGGACAAGCACAGCATCCAGCCCAGACAGCAGCGGCCGCTGCAGCTGCGGCAGCACGTCCGGCGGGGGAGGAGCAACCAGCGAGGCCCCATTAACCAACGCCTGCTCAGCTGCGAGGTTCAGCCCCGTCAGGGCTGCCTCCAGCAGCACTGCCTGTTCCGCGGTGCCCGGGAACCCGTCGATGATGAAGCCCCTGCCTTGAGCCCCCGCTGCTGCTGCTGCCAGGTGTGCTGGCAGCAGCGCACTGCCCGCGCCACCGCTCATGCTGCTGCTGCCGCCGCCTGCTGCAGAGTCCAACACGCCGCTGGCTGTTGAGCTTGCATTGGGTGCTGCAGCGCTTGCTGATCCCTTGGCCACTGCAGCTGTTGATGCTCCTGGCTCAGCCTTGGCCGCGCCTTTGCCGCCTTTGGCGCCCTTCACTTCTGCTGGAGGCGCCTCTGGCGGGGGTGGTGCGTAGTCCCTGGCTTGCAGCATGCCTTGCACCAGCAGCTGCACCAGCAGCTCATCAGACACCGCAGCGCCTTGCTGCAGCTCCTGCAGCGCCTGCTGTCCCAGCAGCACCTGCTTGGGTGGCTCTTCTACTGCTGCTGCTGGCTGCTGCTGCTGCTGCCAGCAGCTGCGCCTGTGGCTGGTCAATAGGTTGCTGCTGCTGCTGCTGCTGCTGCTGCTGTTCCTGGCCACATGGAGGCTGCTCCGGCTGCTGCGGCACCTGCTGCTGCAGCTGCTGCTCCCACACCTGTGCGGCAGCCACTGCATCTGCCACCAGCTGCTCTGGGGTCAGGAGCTTCAAGCCAAACATTTGTGCAATAGCACGTGCCACTGTGGTCTTGCCAGCAAAGGGACTACCAACCTGCACATCACAAGCATTACGGGGTTGTTGGCTTTGCTCTGCTCAATTCCACTGCTGTTCATAGTTGTTGCTCTGCTTCATTCCTTCACCTGCATCTACTGCAGTGACTGCTGTTTACAAAGGCATCTCAACCACTGACATCAGCACAGGACAGCTGGTGCCTGCAGTGAATCACCCATCAAGACCGCCTTGCTACATAATCAGCAAACCAATACTCACCACCGCAAGCTTGAGGGGCATCGCCTTGATCAAGGCGGTAGCCGCATCCTCTGGCGACTGCTCTGCCGCAGCAGCTGCTGCTGTTAGCGTTACAGCCGCACCCACCGCTCCCGCAGCAACAGCAGGAGCTGGCAGCGCGAGCTGCCTGCCTTGCAGCTTCTGCGCTAGTGCTGCGAGCTCAGCCACAACCCGTCCGAGGGCTGCATGCTGTTGCACCCCTGCTGTTGCCCCAGCCGCAGTGCTGCTGTTGTTGCTGAGCACATCTAGAGGCAGCACCCACTCGCCCTGGCCGGCAAGGTAGTCACGCAGCTCTGCTGTGTTGAGCACCTGCTGTGTGGGGCCCGGCTCTGCTGCTGCCTCTGGGCTTGCTGACACCACAGCACTGCCAAGTGACGCATCATCTGCAATGTCACAACACGCACACAATGCAGCTGTTCAGCACGGGCGTGCAATCGCATCTGCTGCTTTGCTTCCGGCTGTGACTACTACTGCAGTGCAGATTACAAGGCAAACCGAGGTTGCAAGGTGTCGGGTAGCTGTTGTTTTTTTGTGCGTGAATGCAGGCTGCCTTGGTGATACTGCAGGTGAATTCTTTCGCGGGGACAGCCTGAGCGGAGCCTGCCTGCAGTTCATCCACCAGCCGTGCGCACTCACCTGCCAGGAAGAGGCTGACCCAAGCCCGCCAGTCCCTGCGAGGGACGGCCTGACCTGCTGTGGCAGCCCTGTACCCCACCACGCGCTCTGAAAGCTGCACCAGCTGCCATGCCACATGCTCGCCAAACTTGTGATGTGCAGCTGCCTTGGCTGCTGTTCGCTGCTGCTGCTGCTCATGCCAAGCGGCCAGCTCCTGCTGTGTGTTCGACTCAAACTGCACCTTCATTGACCTGCACGAGGCAAGCAGCAGCGTCATGAGTGATGGCATAGCACATTGCCAGCCAGCTGCCACCGATGCAATCACTTCCTGTACTTGCGCACATGCCACCATCTGCACAATGGCGCAACTGCACCTTTATACTTGCCCCTGCACAGCAACAAACCAATCCTACTAGTACTTCCTGCAAAGGTGAAAACATAACAGCTGCAAGAAGCTGCATTGACGCACCTATGCAGCTCTGCCTCCCTTCTGAGCATCTCCTCCCAGTCCTTGTCGCGCCGTGCAGCATACTGCTGCCCGCGCAGGCGCCTGTCAGCCTCCATGGCATCCTAGAGACAACAGCAGCAGTACTCCCATTGCATGAGCGTTATGTTGCGCAGTCGATGCCTGTGGGTGCCTGTCCGTGCGCCCAACACACATGCACGTGCTAGGCACGCCATCCTACCGCACTGCAAGAGGTGAGCGCACGCGCATCACAACCTTTCTGGCAGCATGTTGCAAGCTGCCTTCTGGTGTGCAGCCGGCTGCCTGCCCCTCACCTTCTCCTGGCGCAGCTGCCACAGCCGCTGCCCCAGCCGCTGCTCTTCCCCGCTGCGCCGCACCAGCACCTCCAGCAGCGACTCCGCCTCCAGCCTGCTCTCAGACGCGGCACGCGCCGCCTGCTGCTCCACAAGCAGCCGCCGCCTGCGGGCCTGCATGCACAACGTGCACGCCACGCACACCTTTTGTGTGAGACAGCCTGGCCAGTGAAACAGCAGAACAGATGCAGGCGATGGCTGCAGGTGATACTCAGCTGTAGCTAGCTCCAAGCTGTGGCTCTTCACGCGAGGCCAGTGCAGAGCGCATGCAGGCTTGCCAATCAACATCCCCCGGGCAAGCACATGCGTGTAGTGGCCTGCCTCACCCCGCGCTCCTTGTGCCCTGCCACCTCTTCCTGCCTGCGTGCCTTGATGGTGGCCAAGTACTCCCCACCGCTCTCGGCCAGCTTGGCGGCTGTGGGCGCAAAAGCACGGATGCGGCCCAATGTAGCCTGCGGGCTCTGACCTGGGCCAGCTTCTGCAGGTAGCGGCAGCAACAGTATGCACAGAGCGCTGCATGTGGGTCGCTGCAGCTATCTCAAGAGATTGTGCTGTGAACACACCTCCAGCAGTGATCAACTGTAGCAGCATCAGGCGGGTCAACTTGTGCTGTGTTCATGGGCGCCAACATGCAGTCCCTGTTCACAGCAAACAAAACTGTAACTGAATACTGACAGTGCAGCGCTCACCCTCTCGATCCTGCTCAACAATGCCGTCACTGCCCCCCAGGCGCTTGAGTGTCATCTCAAAGGCATCAATGCCTGCAGCAGCATCTGCGGCTGCTGCCGCCTGTGCTTGCTGCTGCTTGTGCCTGCTGCGTTCTGCCAGGGCCACCTCCACCCGCAGCTCCTGGCCCTCCCGATCATCCTGCGGCATGCAGGTGTGTTTGCAGCACAGCAAGGCCATGCGCCTCAGGCCAGGCCGCGCACTGTGATGCTGTGATGGTGTCGCTGTCAGTCCTCAAGCCCCACCAGCCATGACTGTTGCAAAAGCAGCTGGCTTGCGCTGTGATTTTGCTGCAGCTATGTTTATCAAGACACGAGTCAGCCCTCTCACAGCCTGCCCCGTGCTGCACCATATACGACGCCTGGCCGGCATTGTGCAGATCAGCCAGCCAGCACCTGCTGCCCTTACCATCCATTGCGCGTGAGCGCCGACTATTAGCTGTTCCTGCAGCCTGTGCAATGATGCCACCAGCCCACCTGGTGCTTAAGGAGCGCAGCATGCACAGCCTCATCCCGCTGCAGCCTCAAGCTCTTGTCAGCCCTGGCAGCTGCCAGTTTGTCGAGCTCTCCATCTCGCATTGCTGCCTTGCGTGCCAGCTGCGCTGCTGCCTCGGCTGCTGCACTGTCTGCTGCTGCTGTGACTTGGCGGCTGCCTTCGTCTGCAAAGCGCTTCAAGTGCATGGACTCCATGAGAGCGTTGGGGCTGCCAACTTTCTTGCGCATGACATCCTCAAAGAACCTGCAAGTGAAAGGGTAAAAATGACCAGACGTGCTCTGATGAAGGCACCCGCTGCATGTGATGAAGCAACGGCATGCATGTGACCATACCACCTTTGATTACTTGCTGCAATAGCTGCATCATGACTTGAACACTGGTGCCACTATCGCACCCTGCATCAGCTGCTGCCGCTGCCGCTGCCCTGCCGCTGCCGCTGCTGCTGCTGCTGATGCTGCTGCTGCTGCTGCTGCTGCTGCTGCTGCTGCTGCTGCTGCTGCTGCTGCTGCTGCTGCTGGATGATGATGATGATGATGATGATGATGATGATGATGATGATGATGATGATGATGATGATGATGATGATTGATGATGATGATGATGATGAGGCGCGCACTTGAGATTGCCTGACTGGTATGCCGCATGCTGCGATGAGTAGTGCTGCGCCTCCAGCATGCCACGTGTAGGGGATGTGCGCACACTCAACTGCTGCATTGTCCTGCCAGTGTGTTCCAAAGCCTGCAGCCGGATAGCGCAAGACATTGATTGCCACTGCAGGAATAATTGGGTGAGCAGCATGCCCAGTTTGGCATGCTGTCCGAGTCATCATAGCCTCTACTTCGTGTTTGACACGTGCATGCTGTGCACACCTGCATGCGCTGTGTGGCCGCCTGCGGCAGCAATCCTGTGTGCAGCCAGTGCTGCAGGCAATGCGCGCACCTGCATGTCCTTGCTCATGCTGCCAAGTGCCTGCTTGATAGAGTACAGCACTTTGCCTGCTAGGCCAGGCTCTCTGTTGATGAGTGCTTGTGCTGTGCGTGGGTCCAACTGTACACCCAGCTTGGCCAGCACGGGCTGCAGCAGCACACCACATGGTCAGCCAATACCAAGACAGGGCAGCTGCCTCGGTCTGGCGGCACAACTCTCTGCTGTTGCCAGGGTCCATGCTCATATGCACAGCAGCACACGTGATCACAACATGTACTGCCTTTCCTTCACCCTTGTTTTCAAGTCAGTAGACACACCTGCAGCTTGGTGTAGTTTGCAAGGTAAGCATCTGGCCGGCCCTTGTTCACAAACTTGTCGTGGTCTGGCTGCAGGTTGAAAGCCGCCAGAAGCTTGCCCAACAACCAGCCAGACGCAAAGTCCTGCAGGAGGGCGCACAGCGTGCCAGCATCATGCCTGTTCCTCAGGCTGACAGTGTGAACAGCGTACCCAATCAAACTAGCCAACGACTTTGTAGTTGCTTGCAGGGTCCATCTTTCTCTGCATAACTTGAGCTGATCCTTGACAAGCTGTGACACCCAGCACCACCTGCTCAAGGTTGCTGGCCTCCACGCCAGCATCTGCCAGCCAAGCCTGCAGCATTTCAGCCATTTTGGTGCCTATACAGACTTGATATCAACCGTTGAGGTTCATGCTACCGAACCTTTATGCAAAACCATGCGTGCAGGCAATGTACGTGCATCCCGTTTGCTGACAGTACAAGGAAAGGGTTCTGCCAATGGTCAGTAGCCAGAACAAGCAGGTGCACCGTTACAACACACTATCGTGCTCTCAAATGGTTGAGATGCGCTTGCTTGACAGGTGTTATGCTGACTATGTCACTTGGACCGCACTGACATGTCGTCGTGTTACTGGGGTCCCTCCTGGTCCATCCAGCGCCTCTGTTCAATCAGAGAATGTGCCACTCAAGCCAAGCAAAGAACACCTACGTACCCACGGTACAATCCCGACCGCGTTTTGACGAACCATGCTGGAGGTCGAGAGAGGCGCCTGCTTGTGCTTGGCTGGTTATTAAGGTTAGATCGCGTGATTAAGGTACATTGATAAATGTTTTGCTATACTCAAGCAGCGCAGGATATGCCTTTACTTGTGTTGTTGTTCCCTTCGTCCGCATACTCTGGTCGATCCGTGCACAGGCCAACAACCCATGTTATTCAGCCTGCTTCGCTTGCATTTGCCTGTGCTGCAGGCGGCTTGAGAGCAGCCAACAGGGAGTTGCTGTCTACCTACACACCGTGGCACCACAGCAGCAACAACAGCAGGCGGCAGCAGTAGCAGCAGCAAAGCGGTCAGCATGCTTACCCCTGGGTCTACCCACTGCCCATGGGGTCAGCAGCGGTTTCAGCATGGAGCAGCAGCAATACTGCGTTGTGGCGGCAGCCAGCAGTTCACACAGCAGCGGCTGCGGTTGCAGCCGCTACGTGTGCTGATGGAGCCTACCTCAGCTAGCAGCAGCAGCAGCAGCAACGGCACAAACCCGCAGCAACGGCAGCAACGGCCCGAGCGGCAAGACCCATTTGCAGATAAGCGGCCTGCAGCACCTAGCAGCAGGCAGCAGCAAAGCACAAACCTAGACCCAGGCATTGCAGATGTGCCATACTGGGACTTGCTCAGCCATCCTGGCATAGACGAGAGCATCTCTCGTGCCAAGTCAGCCAGTGATGCAGCAGTGCTACGACGCAAGGGGCACCTGAAGGAGCAGGACAGGTTCATCGAGTTCATGCGTGACATGCACGACACACACACCTGCGAGGAGGTCATGGTCAAAGTGGAGCGCTGGGTGCAGGTGGGTTGAGGCTTGCTAGCCGCCGGCGTTGAGCCAGCAGAGGAGCAGACTGTCAGCTCGTCTGCTTGCGTGTTTGCTTTGCAGCTGCAGCAGCCTGAGCCATGCCTGACGCAACGTGCCTCCTGTAGGAACTGGGCAAGGATGGAGGCGCCAAGGTGTGCGCTCGTGTTAGCAGGGGTGTAGCTGCAGCAGCGGCTGGCGCTGTCTTGGTTGTACAGCTAGGTTGTTGGAAGACAAGCAGGGGGCTGGCTGGGGGTCTTTGCATGAACAGCTGCTTGCATGCAGAGCAAGGATGTTGTGCACTTGCGCAACCAAACGTCACGGGTTGAGGACCCTGACAGCAGAACAAGGGAGTGCAGGAATGGCAGATCCTGCTTACGCTTCAACGCTGAAGTATCAGGTGCCGCTGTTTGGGCAGTGCTGTGTTGGTACTGGTGTTTTGCGTATGAGACTGCTTGCATCGTGCACTGCTGCACATGCCCAACCTGGCTTGCACTGCCCTTCCTTCATCTTACGCAACATCACTGCGCTCACCTTCGCTTGCAGGAGCACCGCTCCGACCCACGCCGCAGCAAGCTCAAGCGCATCGTGCCAAACGTAGGGTCCTTCTTCACGCCGCTGCGGCTGGCGGACGCCTTCCGCGAGTATGACGCGTTCTTCCACCTGTCGCGCCGCAAGTACATCCCGCCAAACTTTGCTGAGCTGCGGCACATCCTGAACATCGCGCAGATCCATGCGTCTGCAGAGGCGCTGCGGCTCATCACATTTGATGCTGACGGCACGCTGTACGCTGACGGGCACCACATTGAGCAGGTGTGTGGGATGCCCTCACCTTGACCTTTGCACGCATGCAGTTCGGACATCCGCCCAGCAAGTGCTGGTTGGGGATGGACACATCATGTGCAAAGGAGCTGCAAGGTAGTCAGCAAGGGTCTGGAGCGGTTTGCACAGCATATGTACATTGCAAGGTTGCTGCTGAGAATACACCTGCAACACAGGCACATCAGCGTCTCAGCTTACATGTGCTGGGGCCTGCCTGCGACGTGGATCTCATTTGCAGGACAACGAGATGATTGAGCTGTTTGTTACACTCATGAAGAGCAACATTGACGTGGGCATCGTCACAGCAGCAGGCTACCCAGGGGAGGCCTCAAAGTTTGAGAGCCGCATCCAAGGGCTGCTGGCAGCGTTCAGCAAGTACAGGCTGCCAGCAACGATCACAAACAGGTGCAGGATGTGCCTGTGTGCCCCGCTGCACGCTTTCATTGCAGTGCATATGTTCAAAAGTGTCCTACAGTGCATGGCGGGATAAGCCTACCCTGTTTTTTCTTAGGCGATCTGAATGCCACAGCTGCAACTCATGCACTGGCTGCCTCATCATAACCCTGTTTCTGCCCTGCTGCTGGCTTCTGCTGCTGGGTTGCGTTGCCCTGCCGCGCAGGTTTCACCTGATGGGCGGCGAGTGCAACTACCTGCTGCGCGTCAACCCACACAGCAAGCAGCTGGAGTTTGTGCCTGACGACGAGTGGATGACGCCGGAGATGCTTGCCTGGGACGACCAGGACATTAAGGTGGGGTGCTGCCGTGCCTCTTGAGTGTGTCGTGGCATCGCGAACCCGAGCATGCTGTGCGTTGCAGGCGCAAGTATGATTTCTGCTGGTGTTGTGTGTAGCGTTGCTTCCACTTCATGACTGGGGCTTTCAGCAAATGCTAGTGTGGGTATATACAGACGCAATGACAGGGTGTTACATCGCACTTGCATGTGCACTGTCGAACAGAGCACAGACACACTCTGTGACTGTGATTGCATGGTGGCTTGATGTCGGTCCTGCTGGCTGCCGCTCTGCTGGGCGGTCCCCCTCCCCGCAGGAGCTGCTGGATGACGCCCAGTGCAGCTGATGGAGGGGGCATCGCGCCTGTGCATGCCGGTGCAGCTCATCCGCAAGACGCGCTCAGTTGGCGTGGTGCCGACACAGCCCACCATCTATGAGGTGCGGCCCTGGCCTCCGCATTGCTGCGGGTTGCGATAGCTGCTTTCCTATGCTGCCGTACATGCTGCTTTCACTTGCTGCTGCTGCAGCTGAGCTCAAGCACACATCCCAAAATAGCGTCTGGCCGCTCATGCCTGCCTGGTGCCATATGTTTGCTTGCTGTGCGGCTTCCCTGGTTGCGCAGGTGCTCGAGGAGCTGGCAATCAGTGTGCAGCAGAACCTGATCAGCAAGCTGCCCTTCTGCGCCTTCAACGGCGGCAACGATGTCTTTGTGGACGTGGGCAACAAGAGCATCGGCCTGGATGCACTCATGCGCCACCTGGAATGCTACCCCTACGAGGTGAGCAACGCAGCAGTGTGAATCCTGCAGGTTGGCCTGCACGTTGTGGGTGTTCCCGTGCGGCAAGCGGCCGGCTACGACTGCCAGGTGCTTGCATGTTTTGCTTGCAGGCTGGCTGCAGTGCATGCATCTCTTCTTGCATATGCGAGCGCCGTGCATGCCCACACAGTTGAGTGTCTACATCAGCAGGCTTGATGCATGCAGTCATTGTCATGCATTTGCCTTCAATGGCGTCTACTGCCTCTAAAACACACGAATCATGTATGCTGTTTTGAAATGCAAACAACTACCTGCTGCCAACGGAGGCATTCATCTGGTGTTGCATGGCTTTGCCCATGCTTAACCTGTGCTGTCTTGTGTGATGTTACAGGTGCTGCATGTGGGTGACCGCTTCAGTGACACCGGCAACGACACTGCCACGCGCGACTGCTGCTCCATCGTGTGGGTGGCCAGCCCCGAGGAGACAGGCTTCTTTGTGAAAATGCTGCTGAAGGTGAGCTGTTGCCATGGTGCAGCGCATGCTGGTGCTTACAGGAACCACTGTCAACATGTATACAAGCCCAAGCCTGCTGTTGTCCTTGCTGCTCTTACTCAGCTCCCGTCGCGACCACCTGTTTGCTACTGCTGTTGATCATTTTTGCAGGACATCCGTAGAAGGAAACACATGCCCTACATTGAGTGAAGCTGCAGTCACAAGCTGCAGTTTTTCAGCTAATTCACCATTACAGTTAATCAGGTGCAGCGCTGGCGCAGGTGCTTCCTTTGAGTGTACATTAAGACAGTCAAAAAGAACGGAGCTGTAGCAGGACAGTTCTGGGTTGGCTGCCAGCAATGTGGCGTTGTACATCATGGATATACTGTTTTCTGGGAAGGTTGTAGTGGTCATTCTGGGATAGAAGCATACAGTTGTGGATGGCTTGTGCAGTGTTTAGTCTCAAAGTGTTGTCAAGGTGCAGGCAGTGTGCTGGCCGCTGTTCTTAGGCTGAGGCTTGCATAGGCCAGGTGCACAGGGCTGGTCAGTGGTGGTGTGGCGGATCACTACGTGTGCATTTGCCTGTAATTGGCACGTGTGGTGTGCAGACGTGTCAGATGATGGGGCGTGTTGTAGGGTACCTGCATTTGCTGCGCGACGAGCCGTGGTTCATGTCGGTGCGCAGCATGCTTGATTTTCCTCGGCTGCCTCATCAGCGGCTGACACGCAGGCAGCAACCCCAGTTGAGTATCATTTCCTCTACTCCTATTGATGAGATGGTCAAGTGGGAAATCCGACTCTTCTAGTTTCGCACAGCTTAAAATTCAGGCCTGGCATTGCAACCCTCTGTGCTCGCCCTGTTGCTTTTGTTGCTATCTTTGAGAGTTTGTCGGCTGTGGTTGCCAGGTTCGTGCCTGAAAAGTTGTGCTGGGGGAGGGTCTGCCGCGATTGCAGGGCCTGCTTCTTGGCCATTTGAATGATGATTGGTGACACTCTGGGCACATTGTGTGTGAGATGGGCTCTGCTCTTCCTGTGATTTGCTTGCTTGGTTGTAGTGCTGCCTGAGCACCGATAGTGTGCCCAAAACAGTCAGCTCAGCCTGCATGCCAGGCCACATGCTTCCCAGCAGGGTAACACGTGGAGTGCACAGAATACCTCAAGCTGTTATGGCCCTGCCAAGAAGTGCAACCTGCATTCTTTACTGGTTAATGTGCACTGTAGGCTGCAGTGCCGGGCAAAAAAACGTGTGCTGTCCTGCAGCCCTGTGCAACGTGTGCTTTCCCCGAGCAGGGTCGCAAATTCGTTGATAATCAGAGCCCCCGACCCCCTTTTCTGTTACCGCTCACACGGTTTAAACTCGTTTTACAAGCAGGTTATGGAGGTCAGTGGCAACTGTTATACAGCCTGAGGACCGCCCTGCATGCTAGTGCAAACTGCCAAGGGTCTGACCAAGTTCCGTGAGCAAATTGTCGGGGCTATGATGCAACATCGTGGTCTGAGCAAGCCGTCTTTTAGTTCCAGTCAAACCTGGCAAAAGCATGAACCTGATGGGTTCTGCTGCTACAGCGTAATGTATCAGCGCGTCTTCTAACGCATGCTGATCGCAGAACGTAGTAATAATCAACTTACAGATTCATGCATTGCTGCCGATCGTGTGCGTGATCCTGCTCTGGCTGCGGATACCAACGTGCACACACCAGCAGCCGTAACAGCACAATGGCAGCACAGCAACAAAACGCTTTGACTTCATTTGATCCAAATGCACTCAAGGCGAAGTTTGACAACTGGGTGGCAGAGCAGGGCCCAGTAGCAGAGGTCGCAGTCGCCACGCTGGGTTCAGCAGCGCAGGGTGTCTTCATTGGCTACATGCTGGGCAGCTTCAGCGCTCTGGACCCTACGCAGAACCAAAACTCAGCAAACAACCCTCAGGTATCAGCGCAGCTGCAGGCCCTGCAAAAAGGCGGGCCCTGGGGCCAGGCCAGGAACCTGGGTGTGTTCACAGGAGTGAATGCTGGTCTGAACCTGGCCATCAAGAAGGCTAGGGGCGGCAAGGAAGATGTTTGGGGATCGTGAGTGTCATATATGTATGAGCCCCAGCAGTAGTTCTTGCTGCCTGCAGTGTGCCGCATGCATGCAACGATTCTGTTTGTCAATGCTGCTGTTGCAGTTCGCTGGTGGTCGTTACCTGGGGTGCATGCGTTTCAGCACTGTGACGTGTGTATACATGCCTCAGCAAGCAACATTGGTAGCAGAAGCAGCAGCAGCAGCAGCTTCTGCAGCAATGAGCCGCATGCGTTGCAGTTCTCCTCGTCGTCTGTACTTGACAGCTGGTATTCTACCTGCTGCTGTGTGCGCTGTGCAGCATGGGAGCAGCGTTTGGTGCTGGTGTGGCATTCTCGCTAGTTAGCGGCGTGCCCAACCCCCTGCAGAGCGCGTTTACCACTGGCGCAGCATTTGCAGGCTTCAATGGTCTGTTCTACCAGGTAGGCAGCTCAGCATTTCTGCAGCAGCAACGCAGCTTCGTGCCAGGCTGCAGTTTCATTTGGGGTTTTACTAAGGCTGGCAAATTGAATCACTCTGCAGCCATGGCATGTCTGCTGCCGATAGAGCCTGGTACACATCAAAAGCAACTCAGCAGCTGTGTTGCGGGCCAAATATGTGGCTATGCTGTTCAGTTCTTTCATACTTTCGCTTCCACGCCAAAAACACAAGGTTAAAAGATTATTCAACAACCGTTGCCAGAGGTTTGCAGCTGTACAATGGCATTCAATTGCGTGCTGTTCGATGCCAGCCTGGTGTTGCTGCCAAAGCCTCGTCCGCCCTGGGCCTGCTGTTGTGGCGCGCAGATCAGCCAAGCGTTCAAGCCTGAGAAGGATGACGTGGAGTACGCGCAGGGCAGGTACATGCTGCAGATGCTGGGGCTGCAGGTGAGATGCAGGGCTGCTGCTGTTTGTCGCCTGAAGGTGGTGCTGTCGGTAGGCCTGCTCAGCATCAGACTCACCAGCACTGCACAGAGAAGAAGTTTGGGAGGTAGTTGCTTGCGTGCACATGTACTGGGGCAGGCACCGCTGGTACTGTCAGCAGCGCAGCATGTTTTGGCGGCTGGGCAGGGCTGTCAACTGGGTTGGGCGTGTGCTTACTGCAGCTAGGTTGTGTTCAGCTCGTCATGCGCATGCAGCTACACTGCTGCTGGTTTGCACTGCAGTCATCACGCCGCACAGTGGTGCAGCGTGCTTGTTGTGTCTGTTCTCATCTGCACATCTGTGCATCCGTCTTAGAGGTTGCGAGAACGAGGTGTGAATCCTGTCTTGTGCCACGCCCTGACCGAATGACAGAGACGGGTGTGCCAAGGCGTGATGTTCCTTTAGGCTTCAGCTTCACGCTGTTGTGATGCTTCACGCTGTTGTGTCGTCCATTTGCACCGCAGAAGTACCAAAACAACCTGAAGAAGGGCCTGCTGACAGACAACACCATCATGCTTTGGAACGAGGGGTGAGCAGCATCAGCAGCCTTACCACACCAGCACCACCATCAGCAGCAGCAGCACCGGAGTGGCATTGCCAGCAGCTTAGTATCCTTGCACATGGTGTGCCGGCAACCCTTGGACGCCAAGCATGTGTGCGGCGCAGCAGCTGCAATGTACCTGTGCCAGCTGCTTGCAGGAAAGTTGGCGCCTGGTAGCGGTCGCCTTTCCTTTGTTGGCACACGCGTGCACGTGTATGGCATGTAGTCTGTTGGGGTCTTTGCAGGTGTTGTTTTGCAGCTTGTTTTTGCGAGCGGTTGTTGCAGTTCCAGCGGCAGGCTGCACTGCCAAGTGGTCTGCCTCTATATTCTCACCCGTTGTGCTATGCTCGGCCTGCCTGCTGTTCTGCTGTTGCAGTGCACTGAATGATGTGCGGATACCCGCAGGCCCCAGGCTGCTCATCCTACACCATCTGGACAGGTACAGGAACCCAGCATCCATCCTGAAGCCGGCGCTGCCGCTGCCACACCCACCAGCAGCAGCCAATGCAGCAGGCCAGGCATCAGCAGCAGCTGGCCACAAGTAGATAACCTGCTGGAGCTGTGACTGGCGGTCGAGGCGCGCAATGGCTGGGGCAGCAGGAGGGTGGTTTGCAGGGTCGACGGCTGCTGGGGTTTGCCGAGAGGCAGCTGCCATGCACAAAAGCCGGGAGACCCAACACACGCCCAGCAGCATCTCAAGTGCATATCTTTCATACATGCTTGTTTGGGTCGGCGTGCTTAGTTGCGTGTGGTTGACACTGCCCTCTGCAGCAGGCTTCAGGTGGCTAGGGCCATCGCTGAAGGCCCTGGACAGCTGGCAGGCAGGACACCATATCTTTGCATGGGGTGCACATGCATGCAGTGCTGTGTCCTTTCACATGCATGGGGTGTACGTGTGATTGCTGCAGGCTGTTCCAGCGTTGCCAGTGTTACATTATGGGCGATGGGAAGCATGGGTGGGGTGAGCAGGATAACCCCACGCGTGAAGGTTTTGGTTTGCTTTGAGGCTTGATCAGGTATGGCATGTGGAAGCAGACATGTCCAGCACCACAAATTCGTTTGTTATGGAACAGTGCTTGAGTCAGCCTGAACATGCTGCTGCAACAGCAATGGTCATCATGTTTAAGTATGGTCTGTCCTTCAGGCTCAAGCCAGCGTGCTCTGCACCCATAAACAGCTTGTGTCCTCTGTGCCTCTTTTCAGGCGGTGTTCTGCTTCAATTCTATTGTCATGTTCTGAGAGTTTCTGCTGTTGCTTCTGCAAACAAGGGCAGCTCACCCGAACTGTACCTTGTGTGTGGTGGTATTGGTAATGGTAGCCAGCCACTGGCCGAGGGAATGCTGTGAACTAGTTGACTGCATGGTCTGGCATCAGCCTGCCCTCTGCAGTCAAGTATTGGGCTGTTCATATGCAATCAACTCAGAGCTCTGTAGTCCATTTTGACAATGCTTGCCACCAGCAGGGCCGCTACGCTCGTACAGGCATCTTCAGCTTGTGGGGGACTCGATGTGTCGGCTAGCAGACTGCAAAATGATACTACAACAATCCTGGTAAACGTGCAAGTCAATGGTCGCGTTCCGTCCAACGGATGAGGCTGTCAGGAAGGGTTAAAATAACAGATCGCCCGCCATCCGTCACCAGTCGACACATATTACCGGAAACGATCATATGTTTACAGTCGGGACACATACCACAGTCAATGTGCATGCTGAAGTCGCTCATTGTCTTCGCTACCTAGTACCTTCACTCAAAGACATCTGCAGCTCACCAGACGTGGACGAGCTACATTGCAAGACAGTGTTTCTACGAAGGATCAAATAGCATACAAACAGTTACAATGACGCTGCAGCACAGCCAGATGCGCCAGTTACAACACAGAGCAGCAGGCAGCAGGCACATGCTAGCCCAGCCATGCTTACATGCAGCTGCTCCCAGAGCCAAGAGGGCAGCTTCAATCTCATGTGCAGCACAAGGCGAAAGGGGGTGAGGCATGGACAGTGTGCATGCGCTGTGTGTGCGCACATGTACCATCTTGATGCACACCACCACTGCCAGCACTGCCAGCACTGCCAGCAGCAGCGACATCATCATTTTGGCCACTCGCGTCGTGATCAGTTCAACAAGTGACATGGCCTCTCTATCCAGAGGTCACCAAATGTTCTGCAGCACCATGAGTCACTCGCACAGTCAACATGCACAGCTACATACACAGCACACCAAGCGACAGGTCCCTAACAGGTCTTGACACAGCAACTATCAGCAACGGCATCAACTCATCTATGGCACAAGGCGTCCGCACACACTTGCCGCACACGTTTCTTGCAAATCTACACAGCATACCAATCTAAACTCATACACATGCCCTACACGCGTGCAAACAACCTGCCTTGCAACTGCATGGTAACTCTGCCTGCAGGAATGATCCCTTTGCGGACATCAAGCGCATAGCAAAGAAGATTCAAGGAGCACTGCCCATTGTGGGCCTTGTGTCGCGCCTGTCGTCGCCAGGTGGCGGCTTCGACGAGATCTCGTACCCGGAGTTCTGCCGCAGCGCGTTTGACTCTGCAGCAGTGCCAGTGAGGGATGCAGTTGTGGAAATGGAGCGGCGTTACGGCAAGGTGTGAACTTGTGAACAACAGCTGGGTTTTGATTATTCTGTGTGTCGTGGTGTTAGGCTGGGGCTGATATTAGGTGCTGATTGAGCAGCACAGGGCAGGATACGGAATAGGGCAGGCTCACAGCCTGGCAAGGTATTGTGCAAGCCACTACCAGGTGCTGAAGGGATGCATGACAGTTGGTGGTAGGAGCATGATGTCAAATACGGCGCAGCGGTTTGTTTCTGTAGCAGTGACACACAACGACACGCAATAGACGACGCACATCAGCTGCTAGGAGCCTGCCAGCCCTGCTGCGCCTGTGGCTGCTGCCTTGCTGCTTGATCACCCCATTCCCTGCTGGTCCTGGGCCAGAGGTGCTGTGCATGATGCATTTCCAGCATCGCACTGGCCCCGCTCTAGCTGCTCGTGCTGTGACACTGACACGCCCCCGGCTGGCCGCTGCACCTCCTGGCTGCCTGCCTGCGCAGCTGGGCCAGAGCCGCTGGCTGTACATGATGCTGTGGATGGCCAAGCACGGCAATGGGCTGGTGCCACCGAAGAACATCATCGTGGCAGCCAAGCGGCTGCGCGTCACGTGAGCACGCGCCGCGCTCGCTGCACGCCAGTCGCTTGGACCTCTGTGCGATGCAACTGCCGCTGATGGGCGCCGCTGCTGGCCGCTCCTCTCGCGTATGCACTGCCAGCCTTCCCCGCAGAACTCGAGTGGGTCTGTCCTGCGGTGCTGCTGCACGCAGCAGCAGCCAAGGTTTCTCCAAGTGCCTGTATGCTACTAGAGTAGGCGAAGATGTCTTTTGCTGTCTTGCCTGCATCCTCAAGTGCTGCTGCTGCTGCTGCTGCTGCCGCCGGTCGTGTCCTGTGCCCCTCAGCCAAGACGTCGAGATTGAGATGGACCGCTTTGAGCAGACGCGCGACGCCACGCTGGCCAAGTTCCGCATGATGCGGCCCCAGGGCAGCGTGAGCGACGCGCTGGATGTGGCTGTGGATGGCATCGCCACGCTGTGCATGGGTGAGCTGCGTGCGCGGCTGCGGGCCAGCCTGGCTGACGGAAGACACGTGTTGTCTGCCGTCCTCTGCGTGCTAGCTGCCATGTGCCAGTTTAGTGGAGGTTACAGCGGCTGCTGCGGCGTCGCAGCAGCGTCGGGTTCGTTGGGCATGCGATGAGGCAGACAGCTGATGTTTTCCGCTGTGCCTGTGTTTGAGCTGCACGCGGTATCCCAGGCGCATGGCTGCACGGTGGTGTGCCTTGTACGCGTGTGTGTGTGTGTGTGTGTGTGTGTGTGTGTGTGTGTGTGTGTGTGTGTGTGTGTGTGTGTGTGTGTGTGTGTGTGTGTGTGTGTGTGTGTGTGTGTGCGTGCGTGCGTGCGTGCGTGCGTGCGTGCGTGCGTGCGTGCGTGCGTTGCGTGCGTGCGTGCGTGCGTGTTTGCTGCCCCATCCTTGCTTGCATCTGTGCATGTATGTGCTGCATTTGTGACCTGCGTGCAGGGCTGGTGCAGAAGTGAGCAAGCTGATGCGTTTGATGTTTCTTTGCCATCAGGTTGATGGTGCGCGTGCGGCTGTTGGTCTGGCGGCTCTGCTGTTCTGGATGCAGTTGGGATACTTTCCAGCAGTTGTAGTGGCTGATCAGCCAGTGCTATGAGTTCTGTATGCACTGTACAAGACACGCCCCCGCTGCCGTCTGCACCTTCCTGCCTGCACTGCTGCGCTGTGTGCAGGCCTGTCTGAGGGCCAGGCGGTGTCGGAAGCCGACGAGGCGATGCTGTCGGCCGTGCTCGGCTGGGTGTTTCCCGAGGCAACCAGCGAGCAGCTCACAGCCAGCATACGCGGGCGGCCGGCGCGGGTCAGCGCGTACGCCAGTTGATCATGTGGCCGGCCGGGGGGTGACTGCAGCAGGCTTCTATACACTAATCAGTGATGCAGACCACACCACAAGAAGAGAGAGTTTGTGGTGCCGCCAGATGTGCTGGCCAGGTGCCGCCAGGGTGTTTCAGTTCCTGCTGATTCTGACGATGGGTGGGCACAGTCCCTGCTGGTGGTTTGGAGAGTACGGTGATGGCTTACGTGTTGCGGCGTACAGCAGCAGTGCTCGGATTGGCCCGTGCAGCTGCCGGCTGTCAAGGATGCAGGTTTGGCAGCTGCCGTGATGAAGTCGTTGCTGCTGGGCGTGTGCATGGTGCCTGCAAGTAACTTGCAACGTTGCTGGGCTGGTAGAGTGCTCTAACCAACATGGGCTACTAGCTGACATGGTCCGCTTGACAGTGTGAAGTGGCAGAACTAATGGCAACTACCGCTGGGTTGCGGGGCAGCTGCGCACCAGCGCTCGTGGTGTGCGGTGCTGTGTGTCTGCCTGCCTGGTGCTTCCTATGGCGTGAGCAACTTGCAACGTTGAAGGTGTGTGCCAGTACCACTGTAGGTTGTGTGCAGAGAGCATGGCTCACATGGACACTGCCGCCAGCTTGCTGGCTGGGTGCTGGCAATCGTTTTATCGGCGCATGCTGCAACTTGAGCCACTGGCTCAGCTAGCTGCAGCTGTGATCACAACATCATGATGTTTAGGCAGCAGTTGTTGTTGTTGCAAATGAATGGTCAGCTGTTACAAACTGCTACTGGTGCGTAGTGACACAACAACAGGCGGTTCTTTCACTTTTTATTGAGTGCTACTGTGCAGGACATGCAACACAGACATCCACTGATTGCCATGGTCACCTGTCACTCAGCGACTGTACTTGCAAGCAGATATTCAAGGCTGGCGGCATTGCTGAATGTTACTGCTCACCAGATGTCAGGCAGCAGCTCTGACCTATGTTGTCTGGCTGGTTTGCTCAGCAGCAGCGATGGTTGCAAGCTGGATCGTTAGCAACTGCCGGTTGTTACACCTAGGCCTTTGTAACGGTCGCATGACGCTGTTGGGCGCAAGGGATCCCCCTACCAACGCTAGGTAGGGGGGGGCTATCCTGCAGGATAGTGCTTTTGTCCTGGTAGATAGGGCCCCACACTGTTGTGTTATCCGTCAGGTATCCTGGCAAAACATGCCGGAATGTGGATAGTTGCTGGCCTAGAGTCCTGTAAGTAGTGCAATGAACCCGGCTGCAGCAGCCGGCAGGAAGGCAGATCGCTCGACCAAGTCACATCACCAGTGAACTGGGAACATGTGTTCCAGAGCGGCAGCAGCCCTGAGGAATCAGCAGGCTATGGCTGTCCGCATGAAACAGCAGATGCTGCTCTGGATATGCTGTTGGCACGCTAGCACTTTGTACAGATGGCAAATCGTGGGCGAAGTTACTCATGTAACTTCCAAAATGTGGTGTGCAGACTCCAAGCACAGACCACAGTAGGTCCAGTGAGCACATGTGCAGGGGAGTGTTAGGGATCCAGCAGGAGCCAATGAAAGGCTCATGAGGGGAAGCACCCCCACAAAGCAGGCTCATGTAAGAGCACAGCAGTCATCCATGGCCACAGGAAGACTAGCACAACAGCAGTTGACTTATGATTTGGACACCAGTAACCAAAACGCAGCAGCATGCAAAAAGCTGGTTGACACTTCCAACAGCAACTAGATTACCACAGCCTTCATGGCAGGCTGACAAAAGCAAACCACAGAAACCTATGAAGCCAGCATGCTGAAAGCGCGCCACAGCACTGCGGCATTGTGGTGCCGCCAAAGCTCATGAATAAGTGCAGTCTCCATAGGCACACAAACTTGGCTGCGCTTAAGTGACTGCCAATGTGCCCAGCAACAACAGCCGCCCACTGAATGAGGTAGCACCAGGTTGTGCCAGGCAATGCACATGTCAAGGAAACGGGCGCCTGGTGTATCCTGTCTCATGCTGCAGCATTGAACTGCCGGCACTCCATGCACACACAATTCGATGCCCGGACCCCTGCAACGCTTGCACACCCACTCATTGGGTGCAGGCTGTAAACTGCTGCTGCTGCTGCTGCTGCAAGCTGCCGGCCACCAGCAACTCAACCCGGCCTACGACCACACAGCTGCTGATTGAGTGGGGTGTGTCTCGACATGCTGCAGATATACTTGATGCGTACTTTGAGAGACTTTGCAGGTTTCTGGATGGACACAGTTTGTTGTGTTGTGCGCTCATCTTTTCTCTGTCACGCGTCGACACCGTGCTCATTTGGGGGTGGCTCATACCATCTGAGATGGTGACTGGACCCACGTGCAGCTGCTGTCTCTCTCAAATGACTCACAGCCAATGACGCTAGCAGCGCTGACGAATCACAACGGCTGCCGCCAAGCAGCAATCTTCAGCTTGCTCAGACATGGCCTGTGCAATCAGCAACCCAGAACTTGCCCACACACGCATCACAACAGCTGCCGGCAGTGCTGCTCAGCAGCAGGCCACGCACGCATTCAGGGCTGATGTCATCAACTTGATTGCTTGCTGGCAGCAAGCTGCAGAACTGCTCAGGCCCTTGAGCAGCTGCTGCAACTGCTGCTGCTGCTGCTGCTGCTGCTGCTGCTGCTGCTGCAGGGCCAACAAGGGTTGCACATGACTTGATTGATGCAAAACGCACTGCAGCAAGGAAGAAGCTTGCGTGCTTCCTGCAGTTGCTGCTGCTGCTGCTGCTGTCGAGCCGCTGCTGGCGACGTCATAGCCGCTGCCGCCAGTGCTGCTGCTGCTGCTGCTGCTGCTGCTTGAGCAGCAAGTTGATAACAGCAAGTGTTCAATGCACAACAAGCAAACACTGCCATGCTGAGCATAGCCAGCAAACGTGGGACTGTGCCAGTGGCCTGCACTACATGCACCCTGACCTCTCCTTGCACAGATACACAGATGTAGGTACGCTTTTCCACTGCTGATGCTGCTGGCAGGCACGCATATCTCAGGAAACAGCTGCTGCTGCCTTCATACATGCCGCGGCCACTACAGAGGCTGCTGCTGCTGTTCCCGCCACCACTGCTGCTTCTGCACTCACCGCCTGCGCTGCAGCTGCTGCAACGATGCTGCTGCTGCGCTGCTGTTCCTGCAACAGCTGCCCCTGGCTCTACAGCAACAACTGCCTGCTGTACTTGCAAGCACAGCTTTGTTGCTGAGTACAAGTGCTTGAACAGCTGCAACATGCGCATGGTCAGCAGCAAAACATCCTCAGGACCACTTGCAGCAGTGACGGAATGCGCTCCTTCATCGCCAGCCACAAGGTCTGCTGCTACTGCTGCTGCTGCTGCTGCTGCTGCTGTTTCATACTCAAAGGCTGCTGCTTCTGCTTGTGGCAGGCCCACCTCGGCCTTATGCCACATCAGCAGGCTCCTGCTCAGCAACACTAGCAAGAATGCATCACTGGCAGCCACCTGCTGTACACTGTGGTCATACGAACAGCTGTCGCTGATGCTGATGCTGCTGCCACTGCTGCTGGCTGCTGCTGGTGTACTGCCAGCAGCAGAGCACTGCCAACTTGGCATATGGCACTGCATGGACCACCAGCTGCATACGTGTGCTGCAACATATAGGCTACTTGAGATGCAGTGTAACCTTGAGCAGCAGTCTGTTCAAAGAGCTGCTGTGTCTGCACAACCTGAGGCGGCAGCTGCGGCGGCGGCGGCAGCAGTGGCTGCTGCTTCTGCGGCTGCTGCTGTGAGTGAGGCCAATATGAATCAAATGTTTGCTGCTGTAAGATGACATGCTGCTGCTGCTGGCGGCGGTATGACTGCTGCCTGCACCCTGCAGCTGCAGTGTCAGCGTTTCTCTGTAAGCGGCCGCCACTTATGTGCATGTGCTGCAGCTGCTGCGTCCGCGCTAAACCCCATTGACCCCGGGTCTGCCCAGAGAGCTGCTGCCAGGTTGCCAACGCTGCAAAGCGCTGATCCTGTTGCTGCAACAGCTGACGGCTGCTTCAGCAGCTCTGCCAAGCCTGTGCTGCCTTTCCCGCAGCTCCCGCCAGCAAACAGCTTGAACAGGCGAGGAACAGACTGAGGTGCAAGCTGCTGCTGCTGCCCTTTCCTTGCGCACAGGTCCAGCATTTGGAAGAAGGCGACTGGGTGCTTGGTCGCTAGCTGGCTGACAAATGCATCTGCTGCGGCTGGAGGCTGCAGGCTTTTGCCTGGACTGCCACCTGCAGCTGCAACAGACGCGATCATGGTAAAGTATGAGTGGCATGCATGCATCTTTCACACTGAGTAGCTGCACAGGATGAATGCGTAAACAGTAGAGGCGGCGTTCAACCTTGAAGCAGAAGATGTGGTATCCCAGTGGCTTGTTGCGGCAGTTGCGGCTGGCTGGTGTAATGCATCTGCCGGGAGCAACCGGCATGCTGCCGGAGCTGACAGCCAACCTTTGCAAACGCTGCAGAAGTCGCCGAAGCTACAGCATGCTATCTGGTAGTACCTGGCTTGTGGAGCCCGCTGTCTTGCAATGACAGCGGCTGCATCGGCGCTTGGGCTCCCAGCAGCTCCAGCTGCTGCACCGGCCACTCCAGGCTGCCGCAGTGCACCGTGAGCGTCAGGCCCTGCAGCAGCACCCCACCCCCCTGTTGCTCCAACAGCTGCAGCTGCGGCTGAAGCTGCCCGTCCCGCCGCAACGCAGCCAGTTGTGCGTGCACGAGTTTTGCGCTGCGCCTCAGCAACTCGCTCTTGATGGCCAGCTGCTGTCGTGCGAGCTGCGCCACCGTCAGGTCTGCTGGTGACAACTCTGCCGTGTCTATGCGCAGCAGCGCTTGCTGCTCTGGCAGCAACTGCCGGTAGGTCTGCTGCCAGCCGGCTGTCGCCTGCAGCAGCAGCTGAGATGACAGCCGCAAGGCAGCAGCAGATAGTACTGGCGTGATGCCGCTGCCACTGCCGCTGCCGCTGAAGACAGCGCTGCTACAGCTGTTGTCAGCCATGCCAGTGATGTTACAGGTCACAACTGTCAGCAGTGCGCCCAACGCCGCATCGTCAAGCTGAAAGCCGGCACGCAGCATCAGGCCTCCCTGCAGCAGCTGCGCCAGATGCTGCTTCCGGTCTGGCAGCAGCAGCAAATCGCCTAGCATGCGTCTGCCCAGCTGCCGCGACAGCAGCAGCAGCCGCTGCTGCTGCTGCTGCTGCTGCTGCTGCTGCTGCTGCTGCTGCTGCTGCTGCCGTTCTGTCTTCTGGTGGCATGTGAAGCGCTGATGCATGTACACACCGGCGGCGGCCAGCAGCTGCAGCCCCACGTGCCACCACTGGCTGTTGTAAGAAGCGCATGGCTGCAGCTGGCTCCCCTCCTCCAAGGTCGATCTGGTTGCTCGACGTATAAGCACTCCTCAGCAGGACCTCTGCAGTTCTGAGAAGGTCTGTGTTCAGCTTCACATCCCAGCTGCAACTGCGGGTGTTGCCACCACAGCTGCTGCTGCTGCTGCTGCTGTTGCTGGCACCTCAGTTAATGTCGTGCTCACAGCTGAGAACAACCACACGCTCAAATGCTGCTGGTGCAGAAGAAGCCACGCAGCAATCATGTGACGCTGTGTTGCCTTCAGAGCACCAATGAACTCCCTTATCCGGTCAGAACCCACCGGCCTGCATCAGGTCCACTGCTGTCTGGCTGAGGGCTTGGCGGCGGACGCGCGCCCAGCACGCCGACCAGCTCAAGAGCTGCACCACGCCTGCAACGACAGTCACAGTCCCCTGGTTTGGGACCTGCTCACGATGATCAGGTGTCATGACCAACTGTAAAGCTCGTTGCTAATACGCACATAATCAAACAGGTGTGGTGACTCCACATGTCAACGACCTACGGGGCTCAGGCCTGCTGTGCCTGCTGCAGAGTGGAGATGCAGTGACACAATGCAACCATGCCCATTGCATACTGTAAGCAGCTGCTGATGATGAAACGCCCACCTGTGGCACAAAGCACCCAGATTTGGCCGTATAACCCTACATCTGTAGCAACCTGTGCTGCAGCTGCAAGCTCTGGCAGCTGCAGCACACCAGAAGCTGGGCCAGGGTCGCTAGGAGCCCAGATGCAAATGTCGCCTCCAACAAAGCAACCTCTGTCTGCCGCTGGGCCTCCTCCTGCTGCTGCTGCTGCTGCTGCTGCTGCTGCTGCCGCTGCTGGTTGTGCAGCTCGCACAGGGTTTTGCCACTGACCCAGGTTGTCCTTAATACCAGGTGTGTCATCTGGTCAGCAGCACCTTGCAGCAGCGCTGCAAGTTGTGGGCCAATTGTTCGTGGCGGTGCGTGCCGAAGTAGCTTGGCATGGGCTGGCTGCTTCCACAGGTGACTGAGCTGAGCGACAGCAGCAGCACTGGCCTTGCACAGCTGCACGACCAGAGAGGAAAGCTGTAGTGCGTTACTTTAGTTGATGGTAGCGAGCAGTCTTCCCGCTGGGGAATTGATGGACAGGTGTCAGCAGTGCTTTGCACACTTCTGGCAGCTGAAGGCAGTACATCTGAGTACTCTTCACTCACACACCTGATTGAAGTGTGCCAGTTCATAATTGTGAGTGCCTTAATTGATGTGAAGCCTCGACGAAGCCGCTCTCCTCTGCGTCATGGAGCCAGCACCGATCGCGAAGCGTGCTGCTGAGTCTGCTGTAGTTTCGCGACACCAGCGGCGCTCAGTCAAATATTGAAACGCGCATCTTCAAGGATAGCGAGTGTAGCAATTTGTGCTACGTTCTGTCCGCCTTGGCTGATTAGTTCCAGGCAGTCGTTCCCTCGGGGCCTGGTGGTTGCGTTACATCGCTGCGGTACACTTGTTGATAGAGTTTGCAAGAAGACATGTATTACACATTTAAATGCAGCAAAATTAGCACTTTTTTGATTAGAACGCTTATACAGTATGGAAACAACCGATACACCGCTCTCAACCACATATCTGACCAGGTACAAGACGATGCATTCCCAAGAAGACGCCTTGGCAGGTTGGCGATGGTTAAATGTGAGGGCAGCAGAATGCAAAGGGTTGCAGAGAAGCAACATAACCAAGCAAAATGCAGCAAAAGTATAAATTAAAGTGCCAGACTCACTCAGATCACCAATGCCTGCAGTTACAGGAAAGCACGGCCGCAACGAGTGATCCCTGTCTGTATGGACCAATCATCATGATTAATAGCCTGTCATTGGCTCGAAAAACAGGCGTTGTTCCCGTCGTGTAACACCCAAACTGTGATAACCGTCCAATCATTGGACGCTTACCAGGCGTCTGCTTTGCCTGGACTGACGCTGCTACTGCTGGGCAACCACAAACGCTCCTCACTGACCCCTCCATGGGCCATGGCCAGCCAGCACCCTGACGGGCAGCGCTGCAGTACTCATCAAGCACTGCCAGCACAACTGCCTAGTACGGCAAAGCAGTACGACAAACCCCCACAGAACTGTGCAACAAACCCACGACCCACACAGTGAGTTTTGCACAAAACCCACCACCCACGCAGTGAAAGCACGAGTGACACCATGTCCTCTGCAGCCCTTCACCCCAGTCACCGGGTGCCGCAGAGACATTGCAACAGACTGCCTTGACGAGGCCACCAGGCGCTGCGCCACAGCTGCCGCACACCGCTGTCATCAGCATCCGCTGTGTGGACCTGAGACCTGAGCGTGCAACTGGTCATCACAGACATCAAAGTGCTCGCCACCTACTGCTGTGTTGACAACCGCAGGTGACTGCATCACCATCATGGGGCGCGACACCTGCTTGGCTCGACTTTGCATGCAGTGCTGATTCCTGTGGCACTTGAGTGCGTGGGGCCACTGCGGCCGCCAGTGAGCGCGCTGCAGAGCAGCACACATCGCAAACAAAACACAATGCAGCAACGCCTGCATTGCATGCATGCTCAGAACCATACCCACCACCAAAGCGCGCCCAGCAAGCGGCTGCACGGCGACGGTGCTGCCAAGCAGCAGAACTGGCGGCGTCCAGGCGTGCTGATGCTGCACTGACCAGCTGCAGTCACCAGCCCGCAGCAGCACACGGCAGCGCGGGTGATGCTCCTGCAGCACCTGCAACGCCAACATGCGAGGCCTCAGCTGGAGGCACTTGCCTCCCCGCCAGATTCGCCTCTCCTGGGCACCTCTCAAACGATACACCACCACAGAGGCGCTGCGCGGACCACACAGCTGGCGCGCGCGTGTGGCACACAGGACGGCCACACGCACAGCTGCGCAGCAAAGGGCTGCAGCTGCCACTTTGATGCGAATGACAGCCAGCTATTTAGTGACTGCACTGCCCAAGCTGGCGCATGTGTGACTCTGCCAACTTTCCACCTGACGAGCGCTTGCCTGGATGTATCTCAACAGCACACCATCACTGCAAGGCATGTTGCGCGATGCATGTCACGCCTGCATCTCATCGCCACCTGCTGCTGCTGCTGCTGCCGCTGCCTTCTTGGCTGCCCCCTTCTTCTTCGGTTTCTTGCGCTTCAAGCTGCTCTTTGCGGCCTCGTGCATCTGCTCGTCGCCGAATGTGTCTGCTGCTGTGTCTGCTACCCGCTCCTTGTGCTCCTGCTTCCGTAGCGCTTTCTTGGTGCGCTTGCCAGACACATTCTTCTTTGCGACCTTGTGCTTCTGCAGCAGCAAGCAGCCAGACATGCAGCATAACTTGACTACTGCCGGAACAACCAAGGCAGGCAACGGCAAGTGCAAAAGTTGAGTACCGCACAGGGCAGGCTGCATCTCATAGCAATATGCATAGCAGCCAAGCGTCAGTCGGGGCATGCTAGCATGTCCAAAGCTCAGCTCCTGCCATGCACACACTTCACCTGCCTGGCCACAGGTGTAACACCTCTCACAGGTATAGCACCTCTGCTATGACTAGGTTGCATGCCCAGAGCTGATGCAGCAATCCACCACAATTCTAGCCATACGCATGCGTCAGGCGCACAAACGCAGCATGCTCACCTCTTGCAGCTTCAATGCCTTCCTCTTCACACGCGCCTTCTTCTTCTGCAAATACAATATGTTTTGGTCAAAGTGCTGCAAATAATGGGCAGGTAGTTGCGGAAAATGTTGCAGCGGGCTGCTGCTCAGCAGCTGCTGCTGCTGCTGCTACTTTCGTGCTGTTATGACAGCGGGGATCTCTCGGGTAAACAAAGAATATAAATAATCAATGCTCGTGTTGCACCGCTTTGTCTACTGTGTCCCCAACAAGCTGCGGCATGAACTCCGGCAGACTAGGGCTAGGCAGCGTCGAGGAGGCAGCGCACCTTCTCTTTATTAAAGTTTAAGTTCAGTTTATTGAATACCATTTAAAATGCGTGTTAGGCGATGCAAGACCAGTAGCAACCAGAAGGTCAGGGACGACGGCCGAGACAGACTGTCATGCAGTGCAAGACTGATTTGTAGTCCTAGCTGTGCTAAGTAGGTGAGTAGGGCGACTAGTTGAAATCAGGTCAGCAGATATGCACTGCAATGACATGCAAATTGCATACACTGCTCAGATGCATTTGGTTTAGGAACAGCGTCACCCATAGTGTCACTAATGTCACAGACACGTACGGTCTGTTACCCCATGAGCCTTGTTTGGCTCCTTAGTGGGTGGACCTACGGCCCTACTTTGGTACTTGGTATTTGGTATTTGGTTACCCCGTGTAACTTACACGACACCGACTCCCCCCCCCCCCTAAAAAACTTGAAGCCCTTGCCGGTCCCGTCATGCCCAAAGTGCACCACTTCAACACCACTCAAAGTCCATGCACTGATTGATCAAAGCGCCCAGTTACTTCTCAAGCATGCACACGCTAGCAGTGGTGGCAGCGCTGCCAGCCTGCACCAACTGAATGCACTACCTCAGAAGCACCCCTGGCGTGCAAGGCATCCCCTCCTCCCCTAGTACCAGTACTGCCACCACATCTGTACGCCAGTATGCAGCTGTTGATTACCAAAGTAGGGCCACAAACCCATCCAATATGGAGCCAAACAAGGCTCATGCCGTGAGATGCATTAGCAATGCTTGCAGTTGTACACAGCCACGCAACAATGCGACTGTAACTCTTCTTCTTCTTCTGCATGCATACATGCATGCTTTGAGCACTGTCGCACGACACGCTCTGTGCAGATCTGCACAGAGTAGCATATGCACAGACAACTAGCCTCAGCACCTGGTGCCCGTGGCAGAAGACACGTGCGGCTTTTCATACATTGCATTACATTACATGCTCCACCCAACAAGGAGTGGGAACCCCATTCAGGAGCCAACGAGAGGCTCATTGGGGGGGGGGGGGGGAACCTCATAAAATTTGTTTTTGTCATCAGAACAAACAGAAGAATCAGCAGATAAGAATTTGTCCGCTGCATCGCTTGAGCAACAGAAACCGAAGACAAGAAGGACTCAGGGTCTGCCTCCGGGTGGCAGCGCACCAGATAGCAACAACGCACAAAGGCAGCCAACATGACAACATTGAAGTGCTGCTGCTTATTACATCAGAACCCGTCAACACCAGCAGGCTCCCATTACTGACCAAACCATGATGCGATACACCATATACTCGTACGATATGAGTCACCACATGATATTAGTCGCCAACACCAAACCCGCAACAGTGGCCGGGGAACAGCAAGCACACACAGGGATTGCCACATGATGCTGAGCCAGGCAAACTGGGCGTGACAGCTGAACAGCTGCCGCCAAACTGCTAGTAGCTTGCCTGCTGCAGGCAGTATCAGCATGTAGGGTGTGCTGACTGCTGTAGCTGTTGATGGGGCATGGCCGGCTGCTGCTGCCGCTGCTGCTGCTGCTGCCGCTGCTGCTGCTGCTGCCGCTGCTGCTGCTGCTGCTGCTGCTGCTGCATGTTGCGCTCCTGGCCTGCTGCTGCAAGTTATGCTGCTGGCATCAGCAAGGCTATGCTCAAAGCGCATTTGCTGCTGGAAGGCAGCTGATCAGTCACCACCAGGTGTGCTACTAGTGCTTGTCAAGAAGCAATTTTGTGCAGCAACTCTTGGTTGACAGCTACCATTGTGCCGACAACTTGCATGCACTGCCATCGAGCATTGCGACATAGTGCAAGTAAACTATATGCATGAAGCTGCACGCACAGGCAACACATACTTCCTATAGCTAGTAGTAAGCACCAGATACGAGCAAGGAGCTTCAAGGGCACCAGCTCGTCCACGCTCACAAAGCAGCGGGCAGACGGCTTGTGCTGCAGCTGCTGCTGCAGTACATGCAGCTGAAGCTGGAGCTGGCGTTTGGCGGTCAGCTCCAGCACCTGCTGCCAGCAGCCCTCCACCAGATCCACAGAGGTGCTGCCAGTGCTGCTGCTGCTGCTGCCAGTGCTGCTGCTGCTGCTGCCAGTGCTGCTGCTGCTGCATGACGCTGCAAACATCCATGCACCTGCCTGCAGGTGCCAGGCAGAAGGAGACCTCCTCAACGCTGCATGCCTTGCAGCAGCTGCTGCCAACGTCAAAACACCCTGTTGCGCTGCCTCCAAGGTGGTATGAGGTGCCACCTCACCTGGGGAAGCTCCACGGCCACTGCTGCTGTCACCAGCACTGCTAGTGACAGCAGCAGTGGCCGTGGAGCTTCCCAAGGTGGCGGCATTGCAACTGCCGGACTGGCCCCGGTGGTACCACGGCCACCCGCAGGACCCCTGCTGCTGCTGCCCACAACAGCAGCGACACTGCTGCCACCGCCAAAGGCCCTACTGTTGCTGCCGCTGCCAAACCCAGGCGCAGTTTGGGTCACATCACAACGTGGCGCTTGCTGCCACCTGCAAAGGCGTTGCTGCTGCTCGAGCAGAGGCTGGCGTCAACTCCAGCCCCTCCAGTGAGGTGGCCACCATGGTCGCTGCCAGGTGCGCCGGTGCCTGCATGCCTGTCACCCAGCTTGCCACATCCGCTGGCCCCAGCTGCTGGGCTGCCAGCATCTGCTGCACCAGCGGCTGCCATGCCACTGAGCAAGTGACCTGCTGACTGCTGCGGGCTGCCGGCAGTGCCTCGACGCACGGCTGCTGTGTGTGCAGAAGGTGGTAGGCGCATTCTGCTTTGGCTCCCTGCGCGGGCTGCGTATGCTCTGTAGGCCGCCCAAGAAGGCCGTGCATGCCTGCTGCTTAGTCCTGCTGCTGCTGCTGCTGCTGCTGTGGGTAAGCTGTTGGCTCCTGCAGGCCCTGCTGCAGCTGCAGTGGGTGTGATGCCGCCTGCTGCAGCCCCTGCAGCTGCTGTGCCTGTGGCTGCTGGGGCTGCATGTGGAGCTGCAATGCAGCCGGCAGACTGTCCAGGAACAGCCCCAGGTTGTTCAGCTGCGCCTCCCAACCTGCCATGCGTGAGCACCCCATAGGATGCATTCGCGGGACAGCCTCGTGCAGCAGATGCGCCAGCTGCTGCTGCTGCCCCACTGATGGCTGCACAACCGCTGTTGCTGGCAGCTGCTGCAGCCTTTCTACTTTGCGGTGCATCCTGTGCCGTGCGTGATGCAGGCGTGCATCGCGTACGGCACAGGATACACAAACAAAGTAGAAAGGCTGCAGCGGCTGCCAGCAACAGCAGCCGTGCAACTGCTGCCCTCATGCAGCTGGGTGGTGTTTGACACAGAACTGAGTAGTCCAGTCCGTCTCGTATTACAAGGAAGCAACAACAGCAGCGGCAGCACCAGCAGCAGCAGCAGCAGCAGCAGCAGCAGCAGCAGCAATCAGTGACAGCAAATGCAGAGGGCAGCAGGGCTGTGTTCACACGTACGCCACCCACAAAGTCAGCAACCACTGGCCCCCCCCTCCACCCTGCCATTGCACATATGCGCTTGCTGCTGTGATGCTACAGCAAATGATTTGTAAGTGCTGGCTGTTTTTTGTGACGTATTAACATCGTGCTCATTTTGGGGTGGCTCATTCGTTCCCATGTGTATCTAAACTCTTTGAAATGAAATAAACGTTGGGCAGCTGGAGCACTGCAACTTTGTGTGCTGGGCACCATGCAAGAAATTTGGTCTAATGTTGGCGGGGCTAACAGGCCACATTAGTGGTGACTTACCTCGGCAAACTTGGCAAGCTCGCCCAGCAGCTTCAGACCATGAGCTGGCCAGGAGTCAGCAGGCGCAAACAGCGTGGGCACGCCTGGCACCAGCGTGCTCCGCAGACTGTGTATGCTGGTGGCGCCCGCTGGGCGCGTGGTGAGTCCCAACTTGTAGGGGGACTACGTACAGATAGTCAGTGCGGACACGCTGCCTGGACATGGAGACAGATCAAGGCAGTAGGGCAGCGGTCAAGAAGTTGGCGAAGCAGCTGTACTGCACTGGTCTGTCAGAGCAGCAGCGGGACAGGCAGCACCCCAGCAGACTGCACAAGGCAACAGCCATGCGTCGTGCTTCTGCTTGTGCTGCACTGCATATCAGGGTCCGCATCTATGCACAGGGAACAAGGGCAGCTCCACGCGCACATCCCTGTGAAGTGCTGCAGCCACGACTTGGCGTGGCACATGCACATGCACTGAGAAACCACAGCTGCTGTAACGCATGCAGAAATGACGCAGCTGACAAGCCTGGCACGCTTGCTGGTGGCCAACACACCGAGCTTCAAATCACCTGTCGCGCCCTCGACCTCTTTCTGGCCGTTCCTCCAGCCGCCGTAGCTTATGACGGTGGGCTGCGAAGGGGCGTTGTCCGCAAGTTGTCGAGCACCACTGGAAGCCTGCGCTCGTGGCCTATGAGCCGCGCATGTCCATCCTGGTGGCCGGCCTCATGCGCTGGCAGCGGCCGACTGCAGAGGCCGCTGCCAGCGCATAAGGCCGGCCACCAGGATGGACATGCGCGGCTCATAGGCCACGAGCGCAGGCTTCGACGGGCCTGTGAAAACAGCAGCAGCAGCAGCAGCAGCAGCAGCAGCAGCAGCAGCAGCAGCAGCAGCAGCAGCAGCAGCAGCAGGGGAGCAGGCATGTCAGGGTTTGGAATGAAGCGGTCATAGCAGGCACTTCAACTTTCAGCAGCAACTCTGTGTGCAGCTCGACTACCGCC
Source organism: Scenedesmus sp. NREL 46B-D3 (assembly GCA_014080715.1). Classification (NCBI taxonomy): domain Eukaryota; kingdom Viridiplantae; phylum Chlorophyta; class Chlorophyceae; order Sphaeropleales; family Scenedesmaceae; genus Scenedesmus; species Scenedesmus sp. NREL 46B-D3. Next base: position 774 of record JACERP010000270.1, on the reverse strand, counting down.
TGCCAAGGGTAAAGCATAAACCCGGACATTGCTGGTGTTCAGGTGGCCCACCTGCAGTCCAATGTGTAGCTTTTGCTGTTGTTGATCATGTTGCTCGACTGGCTTATGAATCACATGCTTCACCCAGCAAAGGTTAAAACCCCTGTCAAGGTGATCACCTGCTCATGAACCGGAGGTGCTACCACAGGATGCCTACTGGGCGGCTGCTGTTGTTACCCCTGTCGCAACAATACACGATGCTGTACACATCCAAGCCGCCAAGCACATGCTGCAGCTTCTATGCTGGACGGCAGTCACATGTTTCCAAGAGCAAGCTATGAAATCTGACTTTTGTTACAGACATGCTCGGCCAACACCGAAGGCCGCATAGCCTGCACATGCCAATGGTGAGGCGGAGCACGCCTCACCTGCAGCCCTGCTGGACCACCTGCGTGTGCTGCATGCGCAGCGCCGCCGCAGTGAAGTCGGGCGCCGTGAGGGTGGCACCACAGTAGTCATCTGCGCAGTCGTCATGAGTCATGACGACTGCGCAGATGACTACTGTGGTGCCACCCTCATGGCGCCTGACTTCAAGGCGGCGCTGCTGCGCATGGAACCGTCAAGGCTCATGTGGTCTGGCACATGCACCACATCGGCAGCTGGTGCGTGTTGGCCCTCATAGCCGTCCTGGCAGCGCGCATGCCATCGTCCAGCTGCTTGGGCGGGTGGTGCAGTGCAAGCAGCCCAGAGCTGATGGCCGCCATCAGCAGCGGGTAGCACTTCAAGGCTGCGTCT